>OX104069.1:0-34395 GCA_944474145.2 Dicrocoelium dendriticum | reverse complement strand
TAAGATACAAACATATGTCGTGGTCACCCTACAGGCTAGCACGAAATTTTTCCTTGAGCACCTTGCAAGTGTTATTCTCTTAGCTTCCAACTGTATTTTGCTTTCGAGTATCGATAAGTTCCAGAGACCCGCAAAGAGACACAGTGTCTATGTTAATTATTATACTTAACACCTGAGAATTCCTCTAAGCTAGTTAGGTCTGGTTAGCTTGCGCCCAGTTGCCTACAACTGTCTCCAGTTAGCGTTTACTCAAGTCGCATGTCAGCGTACTTTGATAGCCATTCAAGACAGCTGGCTTCATCGCTTGTTGGTCTCGTTGCCAGCATAACTTCGTCGTGGGCTTCCGCCAAAGCACATCCGCATGTCAGCAAATCCAAGTGCATGGCCGGTGTCCACACATGTGCTTCAAATCGAGCGACCATTCTGGCTGGATCCCCTCCAGTGGTAACTGGTGGCAATGTGGTCGCTTTGTGACCAAGGCTGGTTTGAATCTGGTGGGCGCCAAGTCCCCTCATGCTGACGCTGTTTCGGTAGTTACTGCTCGCAATAATAAGAGGGAATCTTCAAACACATTAGGTAATTGCCCAACGTTATTATTACCGGAGTCCGTACTGTGCTGATCACCCGGATGTTTTTCATCAGTGGACAACTTTTCTACATGTGGTTTCAGTTCCCAAGCTAACTCTACATTGTCCGTGCATATTCTGTGGCAAGAACTCGGTCAGTTGACGGAAGAATTCGTCATTTGCCAAATCATCGCTAGAGTTTGTTTGCGCGTAGGTAGTGATGACGAATACACATATTTTAGTCCTGAGCAAATTGGAAGATTTAAACGAGCCAGCCATTAGGACCGCACACATTCGGATACGGATTGTGACCCAATCAAACAGAGCACCTTCAGCCCGGGGTCAGAGGGCAATGCTAACACCAAGTTTGCCGGTGCTCGAAGCTGTACCGCCACCGCAATTTCACAAGGAGATAACAACTCTGGTGCCAACTGAATAGGATGGCAGAGTAAGCACAGATGGCGAATATTGCAGGCGGATCACAAATATGCAGCAGAAATCGATGAGGATGGTTTCTAGTGCTCGGGAATATGCTGTTTTTGACTGATCTGAAGCAATGTGCTTACACTGTGGCATGCCAATTTGAAGGAGGCTCTAGGTTTCACCATGGAAGCCGTTAAACTATGCTTGATTGCTTCTTCGGACAAAAGCTTGTCCACTGGACCTGAGTAACACTCCGTGTGTGCAAGTAAACAGGAAGTAGAAGATGAACCGCTAGCAATACATGCATGGGGATGGCCACGAATTGGAGGGGTGAAAACTGCGAGGATAAAAGTAAAGTTAAAACAAAATTATAAAGGGGGAATGCATAAGAGGGAAACATGACGTTAGGAAGGGTTGCGCAGTAGAATGCTGACTTATAAACACCCTGTTCGATGAGGCAGCTAGGGCTTCGATTATAATCCTCTCTGTTAGAGATAATCAGGAATTTGTTAAATGTAAGTTTACTAGTATTGCATGAGCAGGATACCGTCCGGTTTCTTAGGCACTCGAGACAATCGATTAGGGTTCGCAACCCGTTTGCAATTGAGCAAAGTGTCTAGAAGTAACGCTAATTCAAACTACTAGACTGAGTGCATAAAACTAAATTGATCCTAGGCAGAAAAATTCGAACTCGAATAAATGTAGCATTTTCATCCGAAGCAACCGCCGAGCACAGATAATCCAAAAGATTAGCTGTTTACCAGGCTAAATTTAGAGGCGTTAGGTGAAAGTATACTTTAGAACATTTGTTCGCGTCAGGCTACCCTATTTCCAGAAAAGTAATTTGTTCGGACCCCCGACCCAAACGCCTACAAGCCTACAACACAGCGCTCGGTACAAGCCAATACAAACTTACGACGTTCCGGTAGGACACGCCGTCCTGTCTACCAATACGCTTTTATGGATAACACCACATGATAGTTTTTTTGGGTGTTGACATTAAATTAGATCGCTCATGGATATTTAGTACCCGTACTTTTACAAACAGAGAAGGGGACAATATTAGGTTCGCATATTTTGATTTGTTTTTGCCCTCGCTTCGCTTATATTATACTTTATTTAGCATTCGCATGCCTATCGTGTGATCTTGCATTTTGCTTGGTTACAATTTGAACCTCCATCGATTTGTTTGTACTGCGCGTGTGTGAGGACAGTTTTCTATATACATACGTTACGGAGTTCTTTGTTTTGTTGCTTTTTCGAATGCAACACGGTTGGTTCCCATAATGTGTGACGTTCCTAATTAACTGCTTCCTCAGCTTTATCTGAAAATGTGGAGCAAATCTGATTTATTCTGTTGCAAATACCGCCGGTTTGCTGCGGTGGATCTCCGAGTATTTCGGTTAACTAATCAGAAGAGGGTGACATTTGCAATGGAACAACTGCTTGTACTGAGCTTACTGTGCTCCAGTGTTCCAGAACCAAAATCGAAATTAATAAAACGCAGGCAGTTCGATGACCTCAACCAGTGGAACTTCATTTGTAACCTTATCAGAATTTTACCAAAACCTATACACGTGGTGCATATTATGCGGCGCCACGTCTGTAATCATTGCTGATAGACTAGCTTGATCCCCGTTTGCTGAAATCCATTGCTTCAATATGATTAGTTCTGTTGCAGACAGGCACCTTCAGAAGTGAACACATATTCATGCTTTTCTTTCCAGACTTCCTAAGGGGAGAGCGTTAATTTAGCAACCTCAGCTTAGAAAGCTAATGGAAAGAAACGTTAACCAGAATCACACATTTCCACTGCTTTCCTAAAATTGGAGCTTGCAAGGAGCATGATAAATAACTCATGATAAAGAACAGTGGAGTTAGATTCGCGTAACACTGCTTGCTTGATGTGATAGCGTAACTCATTGCGTAACTCAATGAACTACAAAACACGTAGATTTAAGGGATGAAGTTTCTCTTACATTAAATACATATGTTAGCGCAGCTGCTAAATGTTGGTGCATGTTTCGCTACATGCTACTAGCTGAGCTTCGGTTAGGGGCAATCAAGGATACGACTCCTAAAGATAATATGTCAAGCAATGAACCAATCTTGATTAGATCTATACAAGAATAATTTACCAGTATTGCGTTTCATAGGCAGATAATACTTTTTGTAGGTGATATTGACCATACACCTGAAGCTGTACGTATAAGGTTACACACGGGAAAATAGGCGATAATAGGATAATATAACAGATGATAAGATTTTGTACCCTTCGCCAAATTCAGGACGTACAAGCAATTCTTCTCTGGCTACTCAGCAGTCTTCGAAACTTCAAGTATGAGTGGTATAACCTCCGCAAATTGCTCAAATATGAGAAACTTTCATGTATATAGCCTAACCACCAAAGCGCTCCTCAGTAAACTTACCGAACTGCGGCTACGTCAGGTCGCGAATGCTTTGAACATAATTTCCATTAGTAAGTGGTGGTTGCACCAACATTTGGCTGATGCTGAATTTGGTATAACTGGAATGTCACTCATCAGGAATGACCGCCCAACCAGAAAACCTGGGGTCCTGCTCTAATACCGCTGCAAGCTGAAATGTGCAATAGTTACGTATTTTGAAAATCACGTTGCTGATTCACTTTGTTGCAGGTTCCGACTAACAAACAACAACGCATGTCTTGTAGATAATGTTTAGGGCCCCAAAACGTCCCAGCCAGAAGTTGATTTCTGCGCCAATCGTGTCCTGAACAGGGTAACACGCAGTTATTCAAGCTGTATTGTCATCTCTGGGAACTTCTATCAACAATAAATGGAGATATCGGCATCGCCTAATCAGCAGATGCGTGAAATTATGGGTAATATTCCTTTGGATAACCTTGTTACCAAGTGCACCCTTCTTCAGGATAGCAAACAAAGCGGCTATATTAGAATCTGTTCACTCCTGAAGAGCACATAATTGACACGTTATTACTGGAACATCCACTAGGTCACAGCGATCATGTAGTAATAAGCTTCAACGACGTGTGTTTTGCACAGCATCCATCTTAACACTCATAATTAACTCATAGAATCCCACACTACCACACCTTGAACTAACTCGTGGATGCATCCGCTTGAGAATCCCAAACAAAAGCCCATTTGACAAAGTTCCGGCAGAATTTGTTGTAAGACAAAAGCATATAATCAACGGAGCACTAAAGACATAGCACTTCGTCCAGAAAAATTCCTTCAATTCTGTGGAGCATGAATCGATAAGGGATGCAACTTGGCGTGCCTAAAGTTTTACCCCACCTCAGTGACTTGATGCAATTTCCTGGGCTATCGTAAACATAACACTACACTAGTTGGTGAAGAAAAATAATCAACATTGCTTAGCAGAACAATTATTTGAAAACAACAAACTGTTGTATGAACATGACAAAAATATTGTTAAAGTATAGCATGACAATCCTCCAAATATCACAATAGTAATAAGCGCCGAAGAAACAGCAATGCTACCTGGCTATGATCGCCACAATTCTCAAACTTGCAGCCACTATTTTTCCCATAAGATCAACTCGATAACGACTCCATGCAGTACACCGGTAATTTTTAACGGAGCCATTGTGCTGATTACTTGACTATAATTGCTCCGTGTTAGCTTACAGAGAGATGACATTTTTCAACAAAAGGTACTGAAGCCTACGGTCACCAAACTGAATAAAACAGTCACGATTCTAAGCTGGTGTTGGCGAATCCGCTGTGTGGTTGCGTTGCTACAAACAACCTCTATTGATACCTCGGTTCACTTGAGGTGGACCTTGTTCATTCCGATCTAAAGAACCAAGGTAAAATGGACATATTATGGTGTTGCACATCCCAAGAAGTGCACCTCATGACCACGGCTTCGTCATAGTTTGGACTCATCAGGTTGAGATAGCCTGAGCTGGCCTGGAATAACGAGCCTAGTGGCTCACGTTTGACGCCGTAAGCACTATGCAACGGAGATCCGCGAGCAACGCTTGGTACAGAGAAAACAAATGCAAAGTTGCACATGGCGGATCTGCTATTTTGTCGGTTTCCTAAAGGCAACCTCTATTGCAACCTCGGTCCACTTGTGGTGGACTTCGGACTTTCCGAACAAGAGACCGCAGGTAGCATAGACATATTATGGTGTTGCTCATCCCAACACGGACACCCACGAACGCGGTTTCATCCTGCTTTGGACTCATCAGGTGGAGAAAGCCTGAGCTGGGTTGGAAATCAGAGAGAAGTGGTTCAATGTTGACACTACAAGCACTATGCCACCGAGATCGGCGGGCAACTAAGGGTACAGCGGAAAAAAAGGATAAGTTGTACTTGGCTGATTCGCGGTGTGGTTTGGTTGCTGCAAGCGACCTCCGGATTCGCCAGTTTCAACTTTGCATTCGCTTCCGTTGTAACAAGCGTTGCTAGAGGATCTCGGTGACATAGTAATTATGGCGTCAAGCTTGAGTCACTAGGCTCGGTTTTCCAGGCCTGCTCAGGCTATCTCCACCTATAAGTCCAAAATAGGACGAAACCGCGGTCGTGTTGGGACCAGCAACCCCATAATATGTCCAGTCAAACTTCTTTACATGTGCTTCGATGAATAGCAAGTCCCCACTATGTAGAAGCGTAGCGTTATTAGCTTATTGTTAAAGGCAATAGCCGTTTATTTCCTGTAAACTACCTCCCGGTGTCTCACTGTGCTGGCAAGGGCCGCGGTCTTTGCGGTGGCTCTAATGTACTACTGGGAAAATGCTACATATTGACACCAGAGCAGCATGGCTTCTGTCAACACCGGTCAAATACTATAAAACAGATATTTGCACGAAGCATTTGAAAGGACGTGGCTGCTGATGGGATCGGCGTTGAAGTCAGCTAACTGAAGTTCTACAAAGCGTATGACAGCCTGAAGCACCGCATCCTACTTAACAGGCTACAGAGCTAAGGAAACTGACATCTCTTCGTTGGTTTGTTTTCGCAACTTTCTTTACCAACGGAATCTTTACGTTCGGGTTGGTAGTGGTTTTCCACAGAACTCGGTGCTGGTACGGCGCTTATTTGTAGTGTTTATCAAGCACCTGACAAGAATTATCTTCCCAAATCGCCTGCTATTCGCTAAGGATATCAATCTATAGCGCATGAGTTATAACAATAAAGCGAACGCTTTCCTCCAACATGTCCCAGATGTCAGTTATAAATTGTTATGTAAGCAACTGTTTCAGTTGAAAAGGCTAATTGCATTGTAATTTATTTGCGTTACCAGCCGATGATCATGTACAAGCTTGAAGGCCAAACCATGCAGAAGGATTTCTTGGAGTCTTACCTGGTTGTGCGAATGCTCAGGGAAGCTCAGTAAACATCGCGAGTTTTCCATCAACAAATTTGCTTTCTTGGCAGAGCATTCTGCTCGGCTTGAATCCTCGATATTTGTTTTAAATATTTGATGCGCATTTGCGACCGCACTTGGGATATGCAATCCAGGCGTGACAGCCGTGATATGAACACCATACTGTTGCTCTCTAGACTTTATCGAGAAGTGCAACGAACTATGTCACTGGCCTCTTCCATCTGATCTATCAGGTTCGAGTATAATAGTTAAGGATGTACAGCAGTCTATATCAGGCATTTGCTAGGGATATCAAAATGGTGTACTAGTTACAGTAATTCCCAAAGCATATTTGCGGCCCGCTACTGGAAGTGAATCACGAAACTAATCTACGAAGTAATCCTGTGAACCTAACGATAAACTATTCCTGGCTTGAAAACTGTATAAATAACTTGCCCTCCGATCATCCCTGTCTTGGAAAGCCCTTCTAAATTCTAACATTTCGGCTCTCAAATTGCTGGTATTTTACAAATGATTTGACGATGCATTACTCGTTTGCATTCCATTTTAAAAGTTATTAATCAGGGAGCTAATAATAACAATCACACGGAGTCTTAACAAACTCCAAACCTTTGCATTTATAGATTTTTAATTCTGATACGCGAACGGCATAGTTATTCTACATATTCCTACGCTGAGCGCATCAAATTGCTTATCATTTTAGCAAATAATTTCACTTTCGCTATGATTTCCATCACACGGGACAAGTTAGGCATTGCTATTTTACCCTTAACACAAGATGGTTATTTTGTGTTTGCCATCAACATCACTTTTCCGGTTGCTCGAATTCTATTCCTTTAAGCTATCTACCTATTGCGAGTAACTCAAAGCGCCTGTTGTGGCAAATTTTTCAGTAAATATTTGAGCACGCCTTTTAAAGCGTTTGGGAAGGCATACGAAAGAGATTACTTTTTTAACAGTGCATATATTAAAGAATGATAGAAGGGGCATTGCTCAATTGAATTACGATAAGGAAAACCTCATCTGCGTGCTTTATCAAGATTGCTTCTTTTGGGACAGGTAATTAGCTTATATAGTTGAAAAAGGGAACTGGTAATAGAATAGCGGCCTGAAGAACCCCGGACGTTTTGATCAGGGTCGAGGAAATTCTGCCCAACAATCGGATAACATAGGTGAGTCGGAAGAAATAATCCCCCAAATGTGTATGATGGAAGAATGTATTCCAGCGTCAATCTGAAAATCTTATTAACAAATTCTAAACTGCGCGACATTAAAACGTACCTTAAAAAGTAAAACAAAAATCGCTCAAGCACAATCACCAGATCAGTTTCCTTTTAAATGTTGTCCTTAGCTGCTTCAGTTACCGCGTTAATGGTTCCTCTATGGTTTGAATATTCGCGTTTGATTTGGAGAAATTTCCTGGACTTCGTCCAACTCACGGGCTTGTCTGGATTTGATTGAGATAATGAAGGCTTAAGTACACATAATGTTTTAGTCTGATGGTTGATTTACATAAAAAATGATCAAAGTGCCTCGTATGTACAGACCCATCAATTAGATCAAGTATTCGACACATTTTGGAATCGAGATGACTGCAGATTATTCCACAAGGTAATTGGAGATCATTTCCACGGTGGCAAATTTCCTCGATGGACTCCAAGCTCCAAACCTTCGTCTTTAGTATTCGACTCTTGCACAGCTAGGCAGATCATTCTCCAGTAGTCGAAAGTGCTGTATTCCTGTACTGATTACAAAGTCCACAAATCCATTGTCAAGCTCAGTAAACGTTGTTGGTTTGAGCGAATTGATAACACTTTTCCGGATTCGCATAAAATTCTCATCCTCGCTATTGGACTGTGGATGTTCTGGCGCATTATAGTGTTGGCAGCAACCCACTAATTTAAGTCAATCGTCAACATTTTGACAATGACGTTTGTTCCATTAGTTTTGGCCAAGACACGCGTTACCCCTTCACGTCTAAAAGCCTAACAAAGAGCCTGATGGAGAAACCTGACGAAGCAGACATACCCTAATAGGCTTCTGTATATGGCGAAAAGGAATTAATACTTCTCAGAGCATAGTACTTCCCCAGAGGTCGAAGAAAATAGTCTGCATGAATTGTTGCCACAACTAATATGTCATGAGCTAGGACGCCTAGTTAAATGGACTAGAAGGAAACATATGTGAGCTGCTGGCGAAATCCTTTGCCATGTGGAGTATAACGGCATTAAATTCCAGCCACCAACATGTCAGTCCATCAAATCAATTCCTTTTCTTAACACCTAGATGATCAGAAAACAATACATGTAACACAGCAGATAGCAACGTAGGTGCAATAACAATGCAAGCTTGGACACCGAATTCCATTGAATGTAGCAGAACGTGCATCACGGAGCTGGCAAAAGTGCGGTACTCGTCACATCTTCTCAGGGCTCCTTCGTCTATGGATTGATAACCAATTGATATGATACTGTTTCCGTGTAGCTAAGAACGATCTACAGGGAATGCTGCTTCAAGGACCACTCTGAACTCTCCATTTCAGTAATTGTACGGGGTCATGACAAATAATCAACATGCGAAACGTGTTAAGCACTACGGTTTTTGGATGTCGAAATTATATTACTTGATACGTATGCCACCCGAGGTCTTAAACATTGTACGGAAACAGAGCAATTATTGGAATGAAGTGAATCAGAAAAGAATGGTAACAAAATGTTGCCATATTTCACACATGTTATGCCTATAATGGAAGGGTCTAAATCCAAAACCAAATTTTCCACTTACCTGCACTTGAAATGCTCTCTGACAGAAAGTCTTCAAGCGAGCCAAGCATAGGAAGTCCAAGAGCAGTTATGCATTTAACAGTAAGATATGTTGGCCTTTTATGAAACTTCCGGGGCTAAGTTTGCGGAATATTACTATTGTCACTATTGAAATAAAGGCTGAGGTCCATCGTTCATAAAAGTATTCATGTCATATAAGAAGAAGTGTCACCAAGATCCATAATTTGTTCTAGTGAATGAAATCGAGCAATTTGTTCAACTTCGCCACTTTAACTAAGCAAGCCTTCAAACTACGACATACGGACTGAAGATGACCTAGTTTACCACACGAATGACGGAACTGGCTAGCTAATCGCTAATGCTGATTACCACATGACATAAAATTGTTCCAAAATTTTCAATCAGAAAAATAATATTATTTACTGCTGTTTTAAATGTCCTAGAGTTTCCGTAGTATGACTTCACTTTGCTGTTGGTGTTGTGTCAAAGTGATGGTTTTCCCTCACTGCGGCTCTCACATCTTGATACTCCCCACGAAGGCTAAGGAGACTGAAAGGTATGCTCGAGCAGAAGAAACAGCGTTTGCTGCAAGTTCGACAAGTTAATTCCAGCAAGTAAACGGTCGCGAAGTGTGATTTGCGAATGGTCACAGAAACTGCAGTTTGAAGCTTACGGTTGTAGTAGGCCGATTTGAAATATCTGACAGGAACGTATAAGCGCTCAACGTTTACGGCAAATGGCAATTTAGTGAGACAACTGATTAACAGGTGACAATTGGAAGAAGCTGCCCAAGTGTCCCACTTCACGAACAGAGAATTCGATCACTGATCCGTATATAACGATCCTCTATGACAGATGGAAGCGCACACACAGCAATTCAAACAGCACAACCTCACCAAAACCAGAATACGAACGATATTTGAAGGGTTTACCTGGGTGCTTAAAATAGTGCGAATGTGCTACAATTGGCGGAAACTAAGGTAGAAAATTACAACGTTAGTTGTGAAGTATTTTTCAACATCGAAACTGCAGACTAGTTGTAGGATAAGAGCGCATTTATCATGGTCACATTTGCGCATACGGGTGTGAACTTTTGCCCGTTCTGCCGCTTCGCAATTTTGCTTTCTGACGTAGCTTAAGCATTAAAGTTTTCAGCGCAACGTTTTGTTATGAAGTCAGCGTAACGCGTAGCCATATTCTATACAATAATCAAAGCTCAAAATACAATAGCAGTAAGGCGATAAGCTGATTTCCTCTCCACCATTACTTCTTTTCTTGTTATGCATCCACATCTCGAAACTTTCCATGTATTTCTCGATATCTCGACAGCTGAAATGCATATCTTTTTAGCGTGATGGCATAAATTCATGGTAAAGGGTTTGTCCGCGATGCCATAAGTGGTATTGAAAGAAACAATTTAAAAAGCGACCTAGTTCGGAATAGTTGGGATTGAAATATGCTCGGTTCAAACCTAGACTTAATGTCAAGGCACAAAGAGCGAAGGTGGAAATCGCACCTAACGTGTGTCCGGTCGAGGGTTCCGAGGGTTTTGTGTCCGGGGCGTGCTTAAGTCTTAATAGACCTAGCGGTTTGAAAGGCAAATAATCTTTCACGCACGTGGCTGCAAAACCAACTATTATGTGTCAGAGCTGGATATATTGTGTGACTTGGTCACATCTATTAATTAGGTAGGTGGTACCGTTACAGCTGTCAATAGAGCAAAGATCGCGTGGTGACTAGATCGATAGTGTGTAATCATACAATTGTTGGCTAATACAACACCAATGACGAAATGGGAAATCAAAGAGAAGAGGAAACGTCCCGCACAGTATAGGCTACGCTCACAGACAAGTTAACTTTTGATTTCTACGGTGATACTGACGTGCTGCATTATTAATCAATTAGCAGTTGAGCGAACTATTTAATTGCAAGCCAACTAGTCCAATCATAGAACGTTCGTGAACAACTACTACGTGTATGTTAGTCCATCCATAGTTCGTAAAAGTGAACCGATTTTGAGCTTTTTGAGAAGGGTATGCAAATATTATATATATTTTTCTTCCGAAGAGCTACTTTTCATTCAGCGCGGAGTTTCGATGCGCAGTTTTTGAACTTCTCTAAATTCAGTTTATTGTAGTCTTTTTGAAATTCACAGCCAATGGGCGCGAAAAATAATAATGGTGTTAAACTAACATTGGTATAAGTATAAATGATAGAAACATAACTAGCTAAAGCGACAGGAAGAAGATAAGGTTGTTGAAATGTATAAATTTTGCGTATCAGAAGTTTCAAAGACAGTAAGTATAAAGCCCAGCCAGGAATAATGTTCCATTTTGATTGGTTTATATCGAGGTTCACATGCCATATCTTGTTATATAGGTGGTTTAGGAAACCTCAAGTGGTCTGTAAACACAAGTAACATATGAATGTAAACGATGTAATGTAAGAAGAGATTTCATGAATGTCAAACACAAAGAGATCAATGTTTCATCGAGCTTCCAGCCAACTTTATTGCTAGACCATCTTGAGCAGGCGGTCCCTTTGCATTTCCTGTGACTGAGTTACAGTAGTTAGCTATGTGGTTTGGTTTTCTCAACATCTGGTAAGACATTATTAGTAGTCCTCGTTCGCGCAGATTGTGACCGTTGTACAAGCCTTACTAACATCCTCAGCCCAAGTTAATAGGGACGGTAGTACAGCCCTTTGACATCTACCGTAGCTGTGGGCTGTGAAGCCTCAAGTGTTGCTAGATTTTGCTTGTGCAACTGCTGCTATGCTTAAATTGAGTATTCCAAATGTGGTTGTGTGTATGTCATAAGCATCTGCGGAGAGATAGACAGACCAAACCGCCAGAGTGCGTATCGCGGCATGTTAAGACAAATCAAAAATTGAAGCGCGAAATATCCCTTGTGATAAATTTAGCGCCTTAGTTAACCGGCGCGTATCCAGACGTGCAGGGATTCATCTGTGTCGTGTGATCCCAAACTTCCCAGTTAACAGTGACAATGTCTCCACCTGCACTGCCCGTGTCCGACCTCCTGTTCACCATGTAAGCCGTACTGGTGTCCTTCGGCAGATTGTACATAGGGAGAGCAGCCTGAGTGTTTCTTAGTGCAGCTGCGTGCGATCAAGTGCACGGTCGTCCCCAACACTTACCACCGGCTAAGGCGACTGTGATTTAAACCCCTGTGTGTATGAATTCGGTACCTACTTGATTTCGACTTTCTGCATTCCTTTTGCATCTGTAGCCCTCAATAACTGATACTGCCTAGACTTATTTGTCTTCTCCCAATTACGGGTATTCGATACTTCTGCGGTTTTAGTCCCATACACAAAGAATACTACCTTTGACGCAGTAGCAGCATAGATATGCCCAAGAAGGAATCCCTTCACATTCATGTCACTGTCAGTGAACTCCAAGACTGCCGATCGATTCCAGCTCGGGTGCAAAATGCAGACGGATGTCAGGAAGTATAAGCAGTCCGCATATTTCCTGAATTCAGCCTGACAAAAGGTACATCGCTTATCAAGACGCACCAAGTATCTTGCCAATTACTGACCTCAAGTATGTACTGTTCCAACATATGATGCTGTCTACTTTCGAAGCCAACGAAATAGGGTGTTTCTTTCGTTAGTTTGTGACAAATACATGCAAATTGGCGTTTTCAATTTTAAACTTCATTTCTCTGATGCCAAGTATATTTTCGGCGACCAGTTACACATGCCATTTGCAGAGCCCTTGATTTTCGCCACGGATGGTTGTGAAACACAGAAACACTTGCATACAAATCAGTGTTTGTCATCCTTCAAATTTCTTGAAATGTTTGAAAAACCGGAAGAAATTACTGCTATGAATTTCCAGTTTGACTATATTTTACTGAGCGCTTCTCCCTACCAAAAGAACAGTCCACGGAAAACATCCCCAACCATTTCCAGGCAAGCCGTAATTAGGTCAACGAAACTTACGGGAAATTGTTTTTTGCAATTGTAAGTCTCACTTTGTAATTAATGTCCATTTCTCAATTTAGCATGTCAGTGATGTAATAAGAATGGTCACATAAGGAACGTATGTCGGGTCAAAGTCCATAAGTCACTCAGGCCTAGACCACAGCATAAAACCCTAATGTATGGTTGTGTTCTGAGTTTACATACATGTGCCAGTAATTTATGTATGATTATAAATTTAACACATCGATTGTGCGTAAAATAACTGTTAGGATGTTAGACTTCGGTTAAAGGTAATGGGAAAAACATACAAACATTAAGGTTAAAAAAATTTTATTGAACGAGAGCAAAATTAACTTATGCAAATAAAAAGGCAGCAAACGAAAGCTTCCTAGAGAATGTGTGGCTCTATGCTAAGTGCATGGACGAACCACGTTTACAGTCTAAGTCGCTCGATTCAAAGGCGGAGGTAGTGTTCGTGTTTCATACAAACGGAAACATCCATCCGAAAGGCAAACTGTCTAATTCACTAATACCTAAGAAAACTTTAGTTTTCGAATAATTTACATAGGCTACAGAGATTCTCCAGGTCACTACAAATTTTCTACGATTCTGTGCGGGTATAAAGCTGCTTTCCTTAAAGTTACTGAAATCAGCATTCAGACATAAAGGAATGAGCTCTTGCACGAACCGCACCTGAATCGAAAGTCCCACCTAGAAATGGTGTTATACGAGGAATCACCAGCCATCAGATTAAATGCTTAGATGAATGCTACCTGGAAGTAGAAACTGATAACACAGATATCATACGATGTCTCATTAACCATCATTATCTGTGTATATTGGATTTCGAAGCCAGGTGTCAGCTATGGATCCAAGTCTTTTACCAACAAATCCTGCTTTTGTTGACAATGTCTCTAAAGCATCTGATGTATAGCTATCTACCAAATCGCTTTCTTGCCCTGTAATGTACGGGATATTAAATTCCTTGCTTTTATCCCGTGATTTCTCTCATGAAATAGTGGTGGTCCGCTATTCGAAAGAGAAGGATTCCGGAATTACTGCAAAGCAGCGAACTTTCGATACAACACGAAAATTTTAGTAGTTCGCAAGATAATCCCGCTCACTTGGGTAATCCGTTCTTGATAGACTATTACGAACTATAGCGATTAATTCTTAATAACCTGCTGCATTCTGAAACAATTACATAACCAATCGTGGAAAGAGTGGTAAAGGGTGGCATGTTTCGCTCCTTACTGTAACTCAACCTTAGCAATAAATCTTAACAGTGGTTACTGTCTACTAAATATTGTCAAAGCAGTAGTTTGCATTTCTAAACTACAAGACGCAATCCAACGACATGGGTCAGACAGTGATCATTAAACTCCTGGACATGAAATAAGCATTCGACGGGTTTCCACACATGAATCTAACGAATAAATTAACTGCATGTATTATCCGCAGCCACTTCATTTCTTGGTTTTCTTCTTACATTTATGACTGAATGAAACCAGTGGTATGAGGCGGTATCACATCAAAGAAAGCATCCATAACCAGCGGAGTGTTCCATGGAAGCGTCCTGAATACTCCGCAGTTTTTATTGTATACCGTTGATATATACCAGGTTTCCAAATGCCGTACTTTTTGCAATGATATAAAATATTTATTCTCATTTGATACTAGTTGTCTACGGAATGGTATCTTTAGCACTCAAAAGTAGCTCGTCTATTTGAAACATGGAATGAAATATGGAAAGTAGTGTTCCTCCCAAAGAATTGAACGTCGTATTTTTCCGGTGCTCTATACGCCCAACATATTAAGTCTTAATGGGAAAACTACGTGCGCGATATCGGCGGGCACTATCCCAGCTCGCTGAATTTTGCGGAACAAGCAAGCTGTAGCTTTGCAAAAGCCAGGCCAATCATTGACCGTATACTCAAGTCAAGGCCGTTAAAGCCTCGACTGATGCCTTATACTTTGTTTGCCCGGTTTATAGTAGAGTACCGTTTGACAGTGGTTACTAACTATTTGCAAAATTGATATCATGATTATCGAGAAAGTTCAGCGTTCGTTCACGGAACGACTTCTAGGACCATCTGCGCTCAGCTATCAATGCCGCTGCAAGAAGATTGGTTTAAAACCAATTTGCCTTTGACACTGGCTTCGAGTTAAACCCAAACTTGCCTTTCTATATAAGCCAATGAAAACAGCAGACTCAAGTATTGACAGCTTTTTACAACTGCTGGGCAATTCACGTTATCTTCTACACAAAAGCCGCTCTCATTATCACTAACCAAAACACGTTGTTCCATCCGATCAAGCTTCGTCCTCTATGCAAATGCGCACGTATGAATAAAATACTGGAAGTCGTCAGTGTAGATAAATCACGCAAACCTCCTTGGTCATAAATATAATACAGTGTCCCCAACGTAGCAGAAAGCTATCGCACCGTCGTCCCTTAGATCACCTCTGGGAGAACGGCCCCGATCATATATAGATGTCCATACAAACCCAACTAAATGGTGTGGCATAATCACAATGCACCGAGAAACACGCTGGCTTATTCACATGTCATCAGTAAAGATATTTACATCCGGCCCAAGTCCTATTCATAGATAATATGGTGTAATCCATCTGTCTGACACAGACGAGTTCGGTATTACAACACACAAAAAACCGTTCTACTTGTGCCTCTGCCTTAACTGAAGGACTCAATTACAATGCTTGGCTCATCCAGTCCTGCTTGATCTGGTCTATGGGTTGCTGACATCTCCAAACTTTTTAGAGTTATCGCCAATGTTCAGAAGACGCAACCGTCCGTCCCCATCACAGCGAGAACCCAGTTGACCTCTTCTTCCTTTACAATAACGCTTCTTTCATTCCAACCCTTCTTCTCTGCAATTCGCGCACTGCTTTTCTTCCTTCTTCAATGGGACTGGGGAATTTGAACACCGCAACCTGATCTCGCCTCAACTAGCCAGTCTCCTGCTTTTCGGCTTCCTTCGGACTACCGAGAAGTGAACGATCAACACTCTGCATATGCAAGATGTTGTTTCGCTTACTTCGAGAGCCTTGCGAGTTGAGCGCACCCATTTTACTACAGCCTCATCCGCGACCAACCTGTCCATTTCTGCAGACCCTTCTCATTTGTGTTCCCACCACAATTGTACGACATAGTTACACTGCGCCCTCTAACCTTATCTTGTCAGAACTGTCTTCTGACCTCAGTGCGACTACCGATGCTCGTTTGGCAGCAGCTTTGCTCTGTTTCACCCACGTCGGGGTCCGTTTTGGTCTTATTTACTACATCTCCAAATTGGCTTTATCATACAGAACATTTACTTTCCTGTTATCCCTCTCCTTTTTTATTTCTACCTTTACTGTACTGCTTACTCATATTGTGCTGCACCATTTTAGCCTCCTACATATGGTCACCTGCTCTCCGACATCGTTACTGCTCTCTGGCATCATCCGGACCACTGCTAAGTGTTTCTTGGCCAACATTTCTATTAGTATACTCACCTTACCTTCCTTCCTGTTCACCTGCTGTTTATCTCATGTACGCGTTTCCCTTGCATCCTGAATGTAGTTGTGTGAGCTTACGTCATCCCTTATTAATCCGACTTTACCCGGGCTAACTGTCCCCAACTGCACGGCACTGTTTCTGTCCCCTCAGCCCAGTTTCTCTCGAATCTTCCGGATTTCAGACAATGCAGTTATCAGCGTTTCAGCGTCATTATTAATACTATCTGCTTATATCACTTCTGTTCGCATACATCCATTCTTCACTGAATATATGTTTTTCCCTTTATTCCTTGAACGCTGGTTTAGCAACAGGCTACTCCCTGCTTTTCATCTCAATCCAGACGGTCCTAGCTTCATCTAAACTGTCACTCCTATTCTGAATGTTGTCAACATTATATTATCGATGCTTCTCTCCAACAACCGTACTAATCATTGTATGTTGTAAGCACGCTTGTTTAAACCGGTCTAGTGACCATGCGCTTTGCAGCGAATTCTCCCAACGCAGTAGTTGCAAATATATAAAGAGCACAACTAAAAAGCATTTATAATAAGCAAGGTTACATAGACATCATTGTATCACATAGCTAGGCATTGTTGGATACCAGCAATCTTTCGATAGTGATTTTTATCCACCCTTGTCTGCCTGTCTGTTTGGCTGTCCCATGTTCGTTGCTCGTTTTTCCCGTGATTTCCACGATTACACCAGCTGACGCAAGATGGTTCATTCTCTGAAACAACTTGGTCCACTGTCAATAGTCAACCTGTTTGAACATTTAATTCTTTCTCCTGGAAATAAAGAAAAAAACAACTTTCTTGGGAATTCACTTATCGTTCCAAACGGAGATCATTAGCCCACTTTAGCAAGATACCACATTTACGGAGCTAAGCGAGTCTGTCTCGCTAACCGAGCAAACACAGTACCATCATGCACTCATCAGAAAACATATATTTATATAGATCCCTTGGATGACACGTTAATATGCCGCGATAAACTTATGTTGATTCAGAATGATGTACTAATTCTTACTTACACTAACACAACTGGGTTCAAAGTCTTTCATTCCTGCAAGAACACTAGCAAACTCCTTTTAACTGGAGCCCTTCCGATGGCCATTCGTGGACAGCTCTGCTGCACAGAAACGGCGCTCAAACAAGTGGGTTAAGCAGATGTTGGCCTCAAGGTCAACCGACGCCACGTGTGAGATTTAGCGTCAAAATACAAGACACACGGCGGTTGCTACAAAAACCAAAAATATTCTTCTAACCGCTGTGTTGATCACTGCTCGCGGAGCCCAATGGCCTAGTAATCATGCAATAGCCGCCAAACACTATGCACCGTGTTCCAATCCCAGCTGAGCTAACTCTACGTGATGAGTCCGATCAAAGACGAAACCGTCGGTCGTGGATTGTCGGTATAGAAAAGATCCATATCGAAACTTTCAAATGGATTCGGGAACTTTCAATACCTCAAAAAATGCCTTTCGTGGAGTTTTCACTTTATCGTGGATATAAATAGACCGTATGTTAACTTCACATTGCAGAAATTATAATCCCATTTTGTTGACCTAAATAATTAATTAGAATGTTAATGATTATACATTGGATTAAGGAACGGCAATTTCGCCTGATAAGTTTGCATGCAGTCGCAAGATTAAACTACAATAAGTAGGTCAGAATCTGCTGTTCTCTAAAGAAGCACTAGAGGCTACAATAATAATGAAATATTTTTGAAAAATCCCTGTCTGGGCCGTAAATTCTCTATGCGTACATTAATAGAAGGACCTAATCCACCTGTGACATTACAGCTCTGGGATGTCATAAAACCCACTCTATGCTACATGAGGATAATTTGATAACGCATCTTCTGGCCACGCATTTCTCCTTTGTATACTTGTTACAAGCTAAGACTACTTTTGGCTATCAGCCTACATCTTTCCATAATTTTCAGCAGATCAAAATCAAATTAGTAACTATTATGAACCTCCTTCTAAAGCAAGATCCAAATGCCTCACCGGGCCGTGACGCTCTTCATCCATATACCTCAAGATAGCGGGTGAATAAGTGACTAAACACATCAAACAAGTCTTAAAATATGTGGTCGTCTCCATGTCGACTAGATACAGGCAAAGTATTTTCAACGCACGAAAGCGGGAATCATCAATATACACTGAAACGTCGTCCTATTTGCTTAAGATGAACAGTTGGCAAACTTTTGGATAAAGAGATTTTACGTGTTCTCCAAAACAACTGGGCTTATTCGAACATCATATCCTTAACACAACCTGGATTACAGAAAGGACCCTCTTGCACCAATAAATTGCTAGTTGCAAAAGCAAGTAGAAAACATCGAACAACGCCGTTCAAAGATTATATATAGCCTTCGTCGATTATAGTAAAGCAATTTATATTATAGTGGAATCGTTCGCCGTTAAACCGCAGCTTTGTCCCGCTTTAAGTGATAGTCGGAAAATACGCATATATGGATGAGATAGACGTATTTCATCGAAACGTGCAATTCGGCTAGTTGTAGGAACAGGTGGAAGGTTTTAACTAAGGCGAAAGTTATGGTCGCAATCCAAGAGGCAGCAAATGTTCTTTGAAGGCAGACACTTTGGAAGCACGTCAATTACGATTTGTCCTGTCGAATCAACACACATGGTCATCGTTCAAACAGGCAAGCTTCTTGAGTTGTCTGAGTAAAATGAAGTTATATTTTAATAGTGTTTTATAAAGGCAAACACGGGAGTCTTCACATCAATACAAGCGCCCTTCTAGAGGGAAGTTGGGGGAACGCTTTGATCTACGTGAATACTGTACATCGCTTACCAGCATTATGCCAGACCAAGTGGTGGAACCTGATGCAACTGCTGGGGTAGAGCCAGGCGCTCGCACTGAAGCGGTCCCTCGTGTCGTCTTAAGTTGCCGATAGAAGAATAGGGGGAGAATATTCGTGACATACGACCATTTAGGTCTGGCCACTTATGAGAATTCACCGCTTTGCAACATGGAAAGAAAGAAACGATATAGGTCAAGAATTTAAAAGCAGCAACCGAAATGAACAAGGAAGACACACAGTGTGTATGCAGTGAAAACAATAAGAAGAAAATTTTTTATCGGTTTTCAAAACGTTTCTCAGTTTTGGCCTCCTGTTTTCATAAATATTGGTTAATTTTTGTCTTTTCTAAATATTTAGCACTTTTGTGGTGTTTGGTGGATGCTTACACGAATGGAAACCTGAAAACAATTTCCAATCAAAAGGCTAAGCTGTCCTCTAGGAACGTTATAGGCCAATTAACCCGACGGCCAGACTTAGTAACATTTTTAGACCTGGTGCAGTCGGCGGGCTCGGATAGCAAGCATCCGTTTGAGGTATTGTCCTCCGCATGTGCTTCGTTCACTATTGTTTGATTGATTCGTCCGGAGGACAATGCTTTGGAGTTCCTTTTAGACTTTTGTATGACGTGAGAAACTTTGGAGAGTTTGGGCAAGATAGTTTCAATCTTGCCTTTGCGCTCCATGACGAAAAACCGATCCTTACGTTGTAGAGGCCTTAATGGACATACTTGTGGTCGTTCGAGTGGTCTACGTAGAGCATCGATAAGAATAATTACGAAATTACAGTAGTAAATTTATTTGGAAACGTAAGACTCTCAAGGTTGCATCAGTATATAGAGCATTTTGCGGCGACGAATGCTCACAACTAACTGCCGTGTTCAATGCGCGTCGTAGCGAGGTGTTTTTGGGCTTTCATAGAAGTCGCCTGGTGATCTAAACCGTTGTTCATAAACCATTTTGGCGCTGGACTTTCTAGATTTGCTGTCAGTCATGATATAATGCTGAATATAACGCTAACAAAACCGGTCCAAATAAGTGCATTGGCGGCACTTAGGAAGGATTTAAGCCGTCGAAGTAAGTGTTCCATCTTTCCGTTTGCCTGAGGAAGGTAGACTTTGAGTAAGTCGCTGAAAGTCGACGAGTCCATTTGCGGACCACAGTCGGTAGTCACAAGAGCTGGACAGACACGTGAAGCAACCTAGCGGTCAACGGATGCGCGTTTTGGTAGCGGCAGATATACCTGGAATTAGGACAGCTTCATACAAACGAGTGGCGCGATCCGCACTATGGCTTGCTGGTCACTCAGACTGTTGCTCGTTCAAAATCTGAAGTCGCGCTACATGTTATGCTGAACGTATTAATCGGTAATCTTCCTGACTGAAGCCTGTACGCCATGATGCGTGATCTTGTGCAGCGTAAGGACGACGTTTTGGGTAAAAATCAGTTAATGCAAGTGGAATTGGATGTCTGGTAAATACGTCGCAGATTGCTGTACTTGTGGATGGAAGAAGTTATTGCAATTTCAAATTTTGCCTGACACTTGCAGGATGCCATTGAGTCATTTTCGATCGTCTGGCGGCGGCCATTTTTGCCATATCAAGCGACTGATCGGTCGGAGCCATAGGATTTACGCTAAATACCGTGTCCACTACAACGCTAGTTTTGCCAGGCTCCTGTTGGATGCCTGTCGAAATCTGAGTGACGAAAGTCAGATGATGAACTTTACTCGGAGAATATCGAGGCAAAGGATTTTGGTTGGCTTAGAGTAGTGCGTTGTGATCTGTAAAGATCCTGAAACAGTTTTAAGAAACCAAGAAAATGCTGGAAGGCGGCCTAGACGGGGAGTAACGTCTGGCCAAATGTGGTGTATTTCGTTTTCGCTATCTAAAGACGTCGTCAAGAACAGTGATAGTTGCCAGTTAACTTGGGAAAACTGCTGCAAATCAAAGCCGATTAGGTTTTCCGAGGTGTCGATGGTTACAGTTATCAGAGCTCTAGAGTCGACGTAATGGAACATAACAGTAAGACTAGTGCTTATTTCCTGACTTATAATGCCCTTGTGTTTCAGACTTAAGAGCAACTTTACCGTTGTTGCGTCCACGCAGAAGATACCTGATCGGTTGCCTAAGCTAGACGTAGTATTGTAGGAATCGGCTGTATTACTTGACGGTGTCCTTGAAGCGTGGAATGGCGAGAAAAGTTGCAAATGGCCTGCAGTCTTTCCTGCAAAGAGCGGATTACCTCGGTATCCATTTTGTGTCTACGGAACTCGATAAGTGTGTGCATTAAAATGCGCTTTTTCTGTTTGGCGGTGACGTTGTTCAGCTTATCTGTTTGAACGAGATTCGCGGGTATTTTGGTGTTCCTTTCCCGATGTCGTCGAGCTGCTGGTAAACGAATCTTTTCCGTGTATGACAGAATCAATGAAGGGTTGAAATGGCTGCTCTGGGTTGCGCAGATAGAAAGGCATTCGTAGAAACTTGCATAGTACACGTGGATTGATAACGGCTGATTTTGTTATATCTTAGTCTGAGAACGTTTTCTGACAATAAGGTTGCACCATATTATTCTTTGAGAACATGCTTATGCCATGAAGACCGTGTATAATGTCCTGTATGTGAAGAATAGGATACCGGTAATCTGCACGTGCCCGCCAGTCTCCGAAAGTTTTTGGTACCATATGAAAACGTGAAGACCAAGGGATGTTGGATAGTTCGATTTTCAAATGCCCATCATGTGCTCGAATTCTGTAATGGCAGCTTTGAGTTTGCATGTAGTTAGTCTCTAGCATTTTACAAAGACGAGTTTGCTCTTGGTGAGTATCCCATGTGACTTAGCTGCGGGGGTAATTGACAGAAGTTATGTAGGCCTGAAGACTTCGGGGAACCTCCCAAGTCGTGTTTCCGACTAAATTATTGTCAGAAGCATACGCCGGGTGAGCTGGAAATTCCAGGGACGAAAAGTTTCGTTGTCTAGTGAGAGAGCAGTTGTCGTTTATTATCGACAAGCAGGTCGAAGAGATAAATGAAATCAAACCAATTATAGAATTTCGGACATCAGAGGCGTGAAATGCTCATCAAAAATAACTTTGCATTTATAGGTTAATAGAGCATGTGCGCTTAACGTTCTCATGAATGTTAGTACAGTTGGATGCGCATAGAGAATCTGTCACCATTCAGGTTACGTCGTTAAGATCACAAGGAAGCACGCTGACTTCGATGCCAATATCAACAAAATAGCATAATTGCATTTGTCGCTCTGCGACTAAGGATAAGCGATGGTGTCCACCAGCTGCGTTCGTCGCAATTACTTGCTATTCGACCTGTTTCCCTGCACTCTCCGATTTGTAGGAACTAAGTGGGCGGCACGAATTAGCATGTGGGCCTAATCGCGGATGACTTCAGCAGAAGGACAATGTTGGTTGCGGTGATTTCGGCTGAGATTTTGATCAAGACGAAGGTTAAAGACTTGATGATCACCATCTACAGCTACTCAAGGAAGTTGCTAATGACGTCATAGCCTACAAACGCACATTCACATATTTGATCCTGCCTGATATTGTGTACGCTTATACACTCCTGGAAATCTGTTTACGTATTTGTTTTCAAACGCAATGCAAGAGCAAGCGATGAGCGTATATATTGATCTGAACCACCGCAAGCATTGCACCTAGCAATAATCCGGAAATATACCTTTTTTGCGGATATAGTTACTTAAATTTGGTGATGTTTTTGGCAAGCTACTCTTCCATTTCTTTAATATCGGCCTTCCGCCTAAATCAAACTTGTGAAATCTATCCACATTATTTCCAATCTTGATGTGTGATACCAGTTATCAGCGTCAGTGATGTGCGGCTTTTGAGTAGTTTATATTGCACATTACATGTGACAGTCCACATGGCTAAATTTACTTAAGAAATGCGTCGCCTATCATAGCGCATTTGGCTAAACGTTGCATCGTAATAGCTGCGATGACTAATGTTCACCCAACTCCGTTTGGCACAGAAGAGTTGTAACACGTTGCATATTTGAAATGTCATGCCTTTTAAATAACCGTTGCTTTAATCATTTCGTTGATTTAACTCTCTGCTGGTAACTCGAATATATCGTAAAGATCGACGAGGACATAAAGAGAAATGGCAAAAACGACGTAGGAATGTTTGATTATTTCAGATTTTACTCCATGCAGTTAGCAAATAGCCTCTAACCGATCAAGCCAACGTCTCAGATTGCTTTTGGAAAATGGTAAGTTGGTAACGGTTATATTTGCGACCTGGAATTGGACTCTCATAACATGTCGACCTGGTTTTTTCATAGCTTATTCAAGCTGGACGCTCACCGAGATGGGTGATAGCCGGAATGGAAGATACGTGTCAAAGGTAGAGTGGGGACCCGTGTAGGGTGGCACGTAGACGTAGCCAATCAGCCTGCGTCCTCCACCAAGTTCACGAAAGGAATGCAACGAACGACAAGCGAATGGCTAATAAACATTCGGGAAATAGCATCAAAATGTCTTTATAAACAGGGGAATCGCAGCGGCTCCATGTTAGATGGAAGCCCGTTAACATTCAAGGTGTATAATTAACCTGGTCCGGAGTTAGCAGCGGCTGCACTCAAGTGCTGACGTACACCGGTACGTTGAATTACTCACTGTTTAATGCGACGGCAGGCATTAGGTGGGACAAGGAGCCGCGATCGCATGGCACACCGAGCCGTGCGGCTGAGAGAGGCGAAGATTAGCAAAGTATACAGCCGTAAACCAGCTGTCCTGCGTGGATCGCAGGGCAATATCTAGGGAACACACAAAGTTTTGCCGTGGGAACTGGAAGTGAGCCAGACAATTAAGTTACATTGGTTGTGTCATGGGTTGATCGATTGGTAGTCAGCCTTCACCCAGGTGAAAAGCCAGCAAAAGAATTCGATGTGAAATGGTTAATGGGTCGCTTTGCTGGCGAGTGCGAATAAGATCCTGGACGGATATGATGTCCGGTCGATGTGCGTTTCATTGTAATCGCCATAAACGCTGTCTTCGCCTTATGATTGGCTTCCAAAAACCAGTAACTTTTGTTACGTTTGTTATCAGGCTTGATTATGCTTTCGCAGTTAAAGGGAATAATATTGCTGGGAGCATATTTTAGGTTTACAATGTTGTTTGCTTTACTTTTCGGCCGCATGTGTTACAGCGGAAATTTCGCTCTTAATGGCTACATACCCATGAATTCCTAACAGACCTTGACGTAAACATTCTCTGGAGTTTCAGTCTGCACGGACAAACTAGTGGAACCGTAAGGTATCCTGGAATTTATTTTTGGATACAGTTATTGCCCTCGCAGGCAGACAAATGCCACTTGCAGAAATGTCCCGCATGGTTTCTGTCACGTACGATGGAGAATATACATTTATTACATTCTCTAAATACAATTGCTTGAATTGTGTGAACGTTTATAAATCTCCTAATTAGATTTTTGAAATACCCTCTACTTTTAGCTACTGAAGAGTATATGCTGGATGGCCCTTGCGAAAACTTTATGCATTGTCTCAAATGTAATCTGCCTTCTTTCCCTCACAATGTTCACCTTATCATTCAGATTTTTGGGTTTCGTTCTATGAACACTGCAATTCAATCATTACAAAATACCAACATATTTAACTCCGTTGATCGCACGGGTCATTATAACGGTCCCCTGCGACCAATCCAACTTCCACCGAACGTCTCGTTCAGGTAGGTCCTAACCTATTGCGCCGAAAATAAAAGCGCGCCATCCTGCTGCTAATAAACCTTGTTCATTAACCCTTCCGACATTAGCTGCGGAATGACGCTGCTCTGCAACATTTTTATCCACGAGAATGCAAAGCAATGACAGACAATATATTGTTAAACAACAACGAAAATAGCCAATAATTTTTGGACTAGTCTACACGGCCGATGCCATGTATTTCGCGCTACATTGTACACGTGAAGAGCTACATTGCCGTGGGTGGGTTGTCGTCCAAACATTTTGTTTAGCTTGCCCATTCAAGAAAAAATCAGCCACATCAGTGAACAAAATAGTATGCGTATTCAGACTGTGTAAAAAATTGGTAAAATTCAAATGCTTTTGCAAATCATAAGTGCACAACGCTTTTAATTGCAGAGCGCTGTACCGTCGGAATTTTTTCCTTTAATTTTCGATGCATGGCAAACGCTGCGGTATCGCTACGTTATACGAGCAGTCAAATACTCTTATGACTGTTACTGCATACTTCATGATCAACCGCGTCACCTGCTACTTCAATCTTGACGTTGGGTGGTCGACTGGTTTGGTTGATGTTGCTAACACTGACAGTTTCTGTGAATTACTTTAAAATCTGACGCACATACCGATCGTTAGTGGGCCGCGTAACGCGGTGCATACAAATATGGTGCTCTGCGGTTTCCGCCGCATGGGATCCACACCCACAATACAGCTTCAGCATGGCCACGCGCGGATTGAGTAGAACAAAACGTGACTGCGATATCTGTCCACTTGACGATAAAGGGTAAGCTCCTTCTACATTGCTAGCACAGCAACTCACTAGCCACTTGGCGAGACAGAAATTTTGTTTGCATTACACGTTTTTGAGGGCCGACTACCGATCGATCGATGCATGACACAATCATTGCGTCTAGCTAACTTCCAGTGCACACAGCCAAATGACGTGCGTTTACTCCGTCTTTTCCTGGGATCAACGCTTGACAAGTCCATTGCGGCCGTGTTGTTTGCGAACCTTCACCTCTCCCAACCAAACGGCTCGGTTTGCCCTGCGGTCCTAGGCACACATGTCACTTCCCCTTGTCCCATCTGCGAAGTAGATTATTAAAACCCGCTGTAGATTAAACGCAACATAATTAAAAATGGCAAAACCCACGCAGCCCACTTGTGCTCTACTGGCGGCGAACCCACGTTTCCTTCACTTGAAGATAGCTACCTGCATTCGTCTTCCGCTAAAAGAAGTGGAAAAGCACTGGGTACGTAAGGTGTGTTACAGCTAATAATATTTAAATTAAGTGGTCCAATTCACTCCGTATCCTAAATGTTTAGTTGCAATATTTTCGTTGCCTAAAATGGATCAGAAACCACTTTAGTAAAAGG
The DNA here is from genome assembly GCA_944474145.2 of Dicrocoelium dendriticum. Lineage (NCBI taxonomy): Eukaryota > Metazoa > Platyhelminthes > Trematoda > Plagiorchiida > Dicrocoeliidae > Dicrocoelium > Dicrocoelium dendriticum. The sequence goes on along the minus strand of OX104069.1, from coordinate 7,846 downwards.
TAAACAGTACTAGCTCACGTTAACGATTGCATGATTCTGTTTTAAACCAGCGGTATTCTTGCCGCAGGTTTTGTTGTAGCAACCCATGATCAATGTGTAATTTGCGGTGCATACCACACGAGGGTGAAATTATTCGCAAAATGGATGCTAAGTGTCCGTACAACTGAAAAAGTTGCCGTGATGTGTTTTGTGTGTACGCAATATCTGAAGTCCTAGGCAGGTAGTTGCTGCAGAATACCACAAAATAGACCACCTCCAACGCCTAAAATCAACAGCGCCAAAGAAACACCAACGTCAACTCATGACATGAAAGTGAGTGTAATATTCGTCAGGCTCGTGATGATAGCATTTTCAGTATTCGTTCCCAGACGGAGCCACATAGGACCGGAAGACTTGCAATGGAAAGCAAGGATAGAGTACGCAGCTGGAAAACCACCTAGAGAGAACGACTATCGACGAACGACATATCTGCAGTCTGTTGGCAAGCAGTCACGAAAATTGTACCGGGTAGCTACGAGCTACCGATCGCAGAAATACGCGTCTGCAGTCAAGATCATGAAGACAGGCAAGACGCTTTTTCGAGAGGGGGTTAAAACGACATAGCGCACTCCTTTACATTGCTCTCCTAACAGGCCCTGTCCTATTTGCTTGTGATCCCCAGCTAGCTTCAGCTTGTTTAAGTGCAGAACCGTTGAGAAATCAGGATCGTCCAGCCTCATGATTCCATACGCTTTTTCCCGAAAACGCTGCTTCCACAGCTAATGGGTCTTTCCCAGTTTTCACGCAACTTCTCAGGTAAGCGTGTTGGTGTTACCGTTGTAATAGACCAAACCATATCACCAGGCTTAAACGGATTGTTAAATGTCTTCCAGTGAAATAGGCGTTCAGGCGACACCACGATGTTTGCAGGTGCACATGTGCCATCTGGTGTGCTAATACAAAACTTGATTGCAATCGAAGTAATTCTCCGAAGCGATTAGAGTTTGCTGGTTTGACCTCGGCAGCAATATGTTCATGAGCAGACACAGTATACGACCTGTCATCATGAGATGTGGTGTCCGAAATGTCGATGAGTGAACGGGGGCGCAGTAAGCACCCGATAATTCGCAGTGTTCAGGAAAGCCTGTAATAGCTTCTTCAGCGTACGGTTTGTGCGTTCCACTAGTCCCCTGCCTTCCAAGTGGTAAGCTGTTTTCGTGTCCTTCGGATGTTGAAAGTGTGACACATCTCGCTGACGAGTGCGTTCTCGCAGTTGGTTCAGCCGTCTTAGTGTAACCAATAGGGTGATTTAAATTTTGCCAACAAATTTCTAAGAAAGACTACTGCCACACTCCATGCGTTCATGTTTCGTGTAGGAACTGCAGCACACCGGTGGGTAAAGTTGTCCACCTTAACACGAACATAACCTTGGCCTCTATTAGTATATGACATCGGGGCAGTAAGGTCAATAACCACGATCACATTCGAACACCGGCCAACCTTGGCTGCAAGGAAAAAGGAGGAGTGATTGAGGGCTTCTTGATGCTTGCACATTTAACGCATGACCAGCAACGCAGAGCCATGTTCCGCTGAAATGTGACAACCAGAACAAACGTTGAATTGCGGCTTCCATCTTATCCTCTCCTGCGTGCCCTAATTCCTCGTGGATCCTTCGCATCATATGCATTGCTAAAGTTGGCAGATCACTTTTTCGCAAATAAGCGGATATAATTGGAAATACATGATACCATTGGTTACTGGTAAATAGGGCTATGAAGACCATAGGTATTTGGTTTCCCAGCTGGCGTCTGCCAGATCCTGACGCCTTGGTCGGTCTTCATCCCGAGAGATGCGACTATACAGGGGCCTCGACCCCGGATCTGCCCACTGAAAGCGAATCCATTCCTGGCTCCAGTGCGTTCAGGATGACGGAATTCACGAAAGCTGCAGTGCAAATTGGGCATCGTCCGTGATCACTGACTGGCCTTCAGGATGAGGCGTCGACATTCCCGAGCTTTGTGCCCGGACCGTGCTAATATCCAAAGTCGTATTGATGCATATGCTCTTGCCAACGGATAAGCTGTCCCTCTGCTTTTGGAAATTGTTGGAGCTATATAAATGATAAGTGGTCAGTACGCACAATGCACTCGCGACCAAGCAAGTAGTGTCAAAGTTGCTTGATGAAAAGCACGTACCAGCATTTTCTTTCCTATTGTGCAATAATTACGCGCTCTTCTCAAGCGACGTTTGCTCGCCTACGCGACCACCGCAATGCGTTGCAAAAATGCAGCTCCAATGCTAGTGTCAACTACCATCCTATCTAAAATAAAGAGCCCGAGGATTCTCCCATATAAGGGTATGTCAAAATTTGATCTTCACACAGTGCAGTTCGAAGCGTCCCATAGGCTTCATTTTGAGCACTTCCCCTACTCAAGGTTGATGCGTGATTAGAACGTTTAACGGACTTGTGCCATTGGCAAACTGCCGATAAACATTTTTGTAGTAAATGTCAAGACAGATGGATCGGCGCAATTCGTCAATGTTTCTTGGAACCGGCCATGAGCGAACCCGCTCGATGTACGCCGGGTCGCAGCGCACTCCGTTCCTAGACACGGTGTCAGCAACACAGGCCACTTCTTCTCATAATATTTAACAATTTGATGGCTTGTGTTTTAGTCGCAGCTGCAATAAATCATCCACTACGGCTATTAGGCTTTGCGTATTTTATTCACAGTCTCTCCATGGACAAAACCATCGTGTAGGTAAAATAGACTGTGTTCCTCTATCAACTTTATAAAATCTGTGTGCAATGGGTGCTGAAAAGTTGCGAGCGCATTTGTTAATCCAAACGGTACATATTGGAATTTGTACAGACCTGACAGAAAATAAACACAGCCTTAGACCTATCGTCCTTGTGTAACCACACCTGACAATAAGCTGAAGTCACGTCCAAGATAGTAAATAAATGTGAGCCAATAATGGTGTCTATTGTATCATACATTCTAGGTAACGGAAATGAGTCATTTCGAGTAACTTGACTTGGTTTTCATAATCCAAACAAAGCCGTAGTTCGTCAGTTTCTTTATGATAAGAACGATGGGTAATGCCCAAGGCGATTTTGACGTTCGAATAATATCGCCACGCAAATGTCTACAATAATACGTTTTAATTCTCCCTGAAATTGAGGCGCCATTCACCTAGCTGCTTGTCGAATAGGTGGTGTATTGTCGTTATCGACATGGTGTTGCAAAATCTTGCACCGCTTTAGATCGTCCTCTGACCAAAAAAAGACGTCTTGGTACGTTGCATAAACAATATTTTAATTCAATTCCTATAAAGCCGGGACCGGCTGCAGAAAAATTCGAATGAATTGTTGAACCGTCGATTATTCTCCCATACAATTCATAAACGGAATTTGGGTAGAAAAGTACGATAATAATTTCATGAAGTCTAAATTGTTACTGGCGAAATATTTTTAGACTTAAGGCAGCAAAGAAAATCGTATGCTAGCATTACTATTTACGGAAGATCATATAAAATAAAAAAGATGTAAGCCAAATATTCCTCCTACATTTATTATGCTAGGAGTCCAACCTAAGGTTTTATAGGCTTCCTTCTTGATTATTAGCTTGTTCAACAAACTGTGCAGTATGATGAATTCACCAGCTGAGATGTTACCTTTTTGAACTGGGAAACATGTAATTTCCGTATTAACCAAAATTTGGCACGATTATGTTACATACAATTAAGCATGAGGGGAACAGCTACAAAATGTGCGCTGAACACAGATGGTACAATGGAAGAACACCTACCAGAAACAATTCCATTTCTTTTCGCAGTTTTCCCCGGGTTTCTGCTACGCGGAGCAGTTGGCTGCAGGTTTCCCTTCAGTTCGACAGCAGAGCGATTTATGGCAGACTCCTTCGGTTCACCGTTGCTTACTTACACACAGATAGCCGCATCCCCGTGACCAGATCTCTCCCCTATTTCCAGGGCATTGTTCCATTTTTGTGGTGGGTGTAAAAAGCGTTTAATAGACAATGTATGCAATCCCTAGATCAACTGTTCCATACTACGTTTCTTTGGTATTCCTTGATTTCAGTCTGCAGACGCGCGCTCAAAATGCCGTTTCAGACAATAAAAGGTGCTCCTAGGCACACATCTAATTTTGCGTTACGAGAGTGCAATGCGTGGTGTCGTTGAGTACGAAGTAGTGCCAAGTAAAGGGTCACGCCGAAGCTTGTTTTGCTCATTTGTGATTGTACGTGTCAACGGAGAATATTTTTGGAGGGGCTTGCTCGAAGATTATGAACAACTATAGGCTGACAAGCAAGATACACCAATATACCTGACAACTTTGTTAGAATTAAAAACTGCTCCATCCCAGCCGCACCTGCAACTTCAGTAGGCACATCAGTTGGCTTATACATTACTTCCGACCATTCGATAAAGAAGATCCTTTCACAGTCGCCAAGTAGGTAATATTCTTGGATCCGGTATAATAAGCTCAACTGTATTCAACAGAACTAGGCCACATTAGATCGGGAGACTTGCAATGGATGGAAAAGGGAGCGAAGACGGCTGGACAAGCACCTAGTGAGAAGGAATATTGACAAAAGAATTATCGGCAGTCTGTCAACAAGCATACACGGTGGCGGAATAGCTACTAGTAACCGAGCGGATGAGTAAGCGTCGCAGTCAATGTCACGAATACAGGCAAAGCGATGGTTGGGAGGGTGGGTTAAAACGACATGGCGCGTCACGTTACGCGGAGTACTTAAACTACGGACGCTAAATTCATGTTCATATAAGCGCAACGTTTCAAGCTAATGTCGGATTTTAATTTAAACTCTGTACAAATTTGCGCACCCATGCAATCATTCATTTGCAAAATAGGTTCCTTTTCATCTAATTGCCAAGTATTTAGATAACGGTTACAGAGTTCAGTCGATAGGCACTTTTAATGTGAAACACTTTTTTCTAATCCATGATTAACCATGAATTTTCCACGGTAAGCCACATATGTGTGTGGCACTGTGCTAGCAGAGGAAATAGCTTATACGCGTACATAGCAAAAAGCCTACAATTAATGGATATGGACGCCAAATGGAAAAATATGTAAAAATTATTGGACGTACCGCCAAATTTTACGAACCTGGAAAGAAACGTTGGTAAACAGTTCATCGAATGTTCGGTCACGTCAGGTCGCTATAAACCCAGATTCGACTTACCTCAAAGAAAAGTCAAAACAAGACAACTATATAGGTCAGATAGGTGTTCGTTTTTAAAAAGTACAATCCCGCTAGTTAAAGACACCGTATAATGGCTCTAGCTAGGTGTAAAGTATTGTCGCCAGTCGCGACGAATGAAACGGTTTTTGAAGACAGGAAAGCTGGATGCGCGAAACACGATTGGTCTGGTTGACTCAAGCACACCTAGTCATCGTTCAAACAGGTAAGATTCCTAGGTTTTCTAGGGAAAAGGGTGTTATTATTTTTAATGTTTTATACTGGCAAACACGGGAATCTCTCGGTCAATGTAATAAGGTGACATATAGAAAGCTACTGTGTGAGAGCCGCGCAATTATTGTCAGTGTCATTCCGTATGTTTAGATCGCAGATATTCTAGAAGGTAGAACTATACGAGTGAAAGTAGCTGAAACACTTTCTCAGCCAGTGAACATGACCAGTGAAAATCTTCAATATTATGTACCTAGGCCTGAAAATTTAAAACCCTTCATTAACCACCTTTCTGGCTTACTTCAAAGGGAATGTCTAAGTTATGCAGATAACCTGAAAGCTATGATCTGAGGTACCCGAAATGTATGCCAGTGATAGATTGCGAGACTGTCTGTCTGTGCTACACCAGTGACCCATCAACTAGGGGTTTCAAATCAAGTAAGAAAACGCTACGTCTTTTTGAAATTCAAGTTCAGCTGAGGAGAGAACAAACGAAGATATTCATGGTGGTTCCATCCTGAATGCGGCTTTGATCCATGTTCGAGTTCGGTGTTTGATTGTCTAGTTTTATGAGCCGGATTGACAAGTGCAGAACACCTCGTGCTCAACCAAGCAAGAACCGTACGCCCTGTGCTAGCAGGCACCGCATCGCTTGCCAAATTCAATAAAGAATCAAATAGTAAACTTGTAGTTTACGCATAAAGTAGAAGAAACAAATTTTGAGGGTAAAATTAGTACTGTTATTTACGCTGAAATGCAGCTGATGAGCAATTGATAGAAGGATGAAGGAGAGCAAGGTAAGATGCTGAGCTGCATGTTTAGGACGCCAATACGATTTTTAAACTTTGTCACGGTGAGTGACGAAATGAAGTCCTCCGATAGCGCATTCCGGAAATATACCGATATACGAGACAAACGAGTGTCAGCGCGAAACCAAATAAATGTAAATTTATGCCACATCAGCGGATGCCAACAAACATTAAGCAACTGAGCTGTATAAAGTTGTCAGGATAGGTCTTGGTTTATCCGATCAGTGATTTCTAAATCGCCACGAAGACAGCGATAGTGTAGTGAGAACATTTTTACCTTGAGCAACCTGTCAGAATAGAAATCGGACCATTTTTGTACCACACATGAAGACCACCAGCCTTTCAGGAGTTAGGCATGAAGAACAAGCATGAACGCCTGGAAGTGGTCCAACAAAGGCCGCAAGCAATGTATAAAACATGTTTATGGTTAACATCACAAATGATTTGCGGATCAGCCAGATATTTAAGAAAACTTTGCTATCCGCCCGTTTTCAGTTCTAGCCGGGTTGGAATTTTGTAGTCAATATGATACTTAATTCACCCCTTTAGAACCAATTACTTGGTGCTTTCCCGTCAAGCATGTGGTGCGCCGTCGGGCCATTTGATGCTACGCGCATTACTGAACAGTTCGTGCGGTTTATTGGCATTTGCCACATAACCGACAATGCAAACAGTTGTTCTAGAGCTTCTTGTAAAGCCTGGGAGACACCAGAGTCGATCACCGTGCACCTGCACTTCAAATCGACTGCAAACATGTGGGTAGACAAGCCAACCCCTTATTGCAGTTCAGTAACGTACACATAAAACTCAGCGGACAAAGTAATGTAGACTGTGGGATGCCGCGCAGAACATCTTGTCGGAAGGAAATACTTGTGCCTATTTGTACACATATTTCGCTTCCTTCGATAAATGTTATTTGTCATTGAGGCATGTGTCCGGAGACGCTGCTTTAACGCATCTTAAGTGAAGGAAGAGAAAGTAGCACAGAGTCAATCGTTTTGGTGAACTTAATGAACAGTACGTCAAAAAAATGACTCTGATAAACAGAGTCCAACCAGATCTCTCGAGAAACAAATAGATTGGTCAGACAGAAATAGCATTGTGAAAACCATAACGAAATGAGCAGAAACGTAAAAGACCCTGAAAGATTTTGCGGGGGCATTTATCGTCAGCCTTGCAAACAAATTACACAACAAGCTGGTTATACTTATTAGTCTGTAACTCACAGGATAATGGCTCGCAATTGTTAACTAAGTGGCAGTCAACAGTATCCTTCCAGTCAGTAAGTAACACGCAGCTAGCAAATGACTGTTCGAATAAGTACGTTGCCTGCTCATAAACTTCATTTACTAGTTTTAATGGCAAGTTCTGCTGAATAGCATCAACGCCATCTGTTTGGTAAAATTTAGCTCTAGAAGCATTGCAATAATTTTGGTTCATGATACAGAAATATAAGTCAATAAAAAGTTATCCGTGACATTCTCCTCTACATCGCTAGTCGGTAAATTGACCATAGTGTAAACGTTCCCGCGTACTGTTTTCATAGAAGACAGGCCTTGTCATAATCAGCAAGCGTGGCAACCTCACTACGTCTGTTCA
>OX104068.1:117090328-117106881 GCA_944474145.2 Dicrocoelium dendriticum | reverse complement strand
GGCCGTGTATACAAGGCCACAGTGAGGGCCGTTCTGCTCTATGGCAGTGAGACTTGGCCGCTTCGGTCTGAAGATCTGAGGCGCCTTCAAGTCTTTGATCATCGTTGTTTGCGAAGCATTGCTGGTGTCGGATGGCACCAGCGTGTCCGCAACGATGATGTGCGTAGGCGAGTACTAGGTAGTGATAATCATGCTAGCTCCCTTGAACAACAGATAGCACTGAATAAGTTGCGTTGGCTCGGGCACGTGCTACGTATGCCTGGTCACCGCTTACCTAGATGGGCCTTGTTCAGTCTACCAGGTGTAGGATGGCGCAAGGCTCGAGGTGGACAGAAGTTGACTCGGCAACGGGAAATGAAGTCACTGACGACCAAACTGGGTACCGTTGGTCCGTCGCGCCTTCCGGGCTGGAGTCCACGTGACTCACCTTGTGCTTGGCTCTAGACTTCACAGGATATGGCTCGCAGTAGACACAAGTGGCGCGTCTGCTGCCGTCTCCTAATTGGATTGCCTGTTTAAAGTGTGCTTGGTGCTGAGTTATCTGCGGCGTAATGGCTGGTTATGACTCTCGACAGTGAAAGCCGCAAGTAAGCTGTCTCGCCGATGCCGCCTTATCTTTGCACGATAGCCAGCTGTTTGTGACGGTATGTTGTCTACACAAGGTGTAGGCACCTTGACCCTGAATGCTTGCTTAGGGCATTAGGGTTTTTAGGTAAGTCCCCCTTCTTTCCCTCTTCTTATTCTTTATTTCCTAGGTCATCATGGTTGTATGGCAGCGAAGCATCAGGTCAAATGGCTGATGTACTGCTGTTGATGATGTGATCCTTCATGGTCTGAAACACTTCCCCTCGTTCTCCCAGGCTTAAGAAACACGGTTAAAACCGATTTCGACGCCACACCAGCGCAGCTAGTCTACGGTTGCACGCTGCGGTTGCCCGGACAGCTTGTAACACCAGCTTCATGTACTTCCACTTTTGACTACGGAAGTTACACTGATCGATTTGCTCACCAGATGCGTGAGTTGCGTCCACCCGCTCCTCGATCGCAGAAGGCACCAGTGTACGTGCCCGAGAAGCTGTCTACATGTTCACACGTCCTTCGCGCAGACGGTGTTCGATAGCCACTTCAGTCACCGTACATAGGACCCTTTAAGGTGCTGCATCGTGCGAGTAAGGCGTACACTATTGACCGCAGTGGTCGACACGAAGTCGTCACCATCGACCGTCTAAAACCCGCCATTACGGAAGAAAACCCTCGCCTAATTCGTCTATTAGTGTTTCGTGCGACGTCACAACGCACCGCACCGGCTTTCAGTATCCTAGTGCAGTTCAACGAGACCAGGATCTAGGGCTACAGGCTTCAGCCGATCCGACATCTGCCGAATCTATACCCGGGGAGTCCCATCCGCGACTTCGAAATAGTTTTTTCGGAAGCGTGATTACGGTACACACGTTTTAAGGTTGTAGATGGATTCTCCTGTGTCTTGAACATTCTCCCACTTCCTTCTTTTTTCCGATACATACAGTGGACTTCCATAAACAATTTTTTATATTCCGTTTCCTTTTTAACCACTTACTGTTATATTTCAAGTTATCCACTTTTATTCAACTTCGCAATTAGGCATGGTACAGATCAGTTTTTGGATTTTTGTAGGTACTGGCTTCTTTAAGTTCAAGTTCAGTTGGGACCGGAACGATAGGATAATCCCGTGAATGTTCCTTCTTTTGCGTATCGTTGGATCGGGAATTGACAGGTCTGCTTGAGATGTTGAAAAGCCTAAAACAAAGACCGCATCACACCCTGTCCAACCAATTACTGCCCACATTTTCCTGCCCAGCAGTCCCTGCCGGGCCGGTTTATGTGAAGTAAAAGAGTGAAGGGTAAGCTAAGAAAAGAAGAGGAGGAATGTCAGCTAAATAATGATAATACCAAGGTGAGAAGAAAATTAAAAAAGAACGAAGGGAAAGTTGAAGATACAAGTCGTTTAGGAGAAGGGGAATGTTTGGTACTGCCACCCTAGAGCATCTAACTGACGCTCGAAACCCTCTATCGTAGACTCCCTAACCACGTGCGCCGAAAGCGAGTTCCAACGTTCAATAACTCGACGCGACAAGCGAGTTTCCGCCCTTACGCGGTCAGAACGCTGTTTGTGCAGCTTCAACGGGTGACCTCAAGTTCAATTTGGACAGGAACAGTAGGAGAATTCCCATGTGTGTTCCTTCTTCAATGCGTCGTTGAACCAGGATGGAGTTCGCTGGAGCGATCTGAAGCCGAGAAAAGCCAAATCAATACACAAGAATCACATAACGGTCAACCAAGCAATGCACACGCGGCCTGCACTAGCAGTCCCCACTGTACCGGCCACGTGAATAGAATAGTTTAAGAGAAGGGAACCAACAAAATAATGGTAATTGTAGTACAGGAGACTAGGCAGCTTCGCTGGACTAAATAGCCAGGACAAGTCTGGACCGATCTTGCGCAAGTACCCAATAAAACCTTTACTTTTTGAGAACGCAGAAACAGGTTGTCCTTATGAACCGAGAGTGGCTAATTTTCGACATGAAAAATCGGCCTGGAGGGAATTTGTATTCCGGTACACCTGGCTGAATAGTGATGCTTTCATAAACGGATTTGAAAGAGATGTGTATAGGTCGCTTTGTGCTTACGTATGTACTAAAAATGGTAATTGGTTACGTTTATTAGTGGTAATTTTTGCTTCAACTAATCGCGATTATTAAAAATACAAAAATACAAAAATCAGACCAGAGATATGTATACAAATTATCCACGCTAGTTACTTACTGCAGGCATAAACTTTACAAACATGAAGCAATTGTCTTAATACTTATTTGCTATATAAAGCAGCCGTTTACACTACACTTATATTTTGCAGTTGACTGCTTTCCATTATGCCGGGAACTTCAACTACGCCTGTGGTCATAACTTTAATTTATCATAACCGTTTTCGCGAAGCAAATCCATATAGCATTATCTTCTACCTTTGCACACCGTAATACCATTAAAATTAAGAATATACTCTTCAGGCATTAAAACAAACTTGGTTGTTACCGAGAACAGCGGTTACAAAACCCTTCCCGCCATGACAAATATTAACATTCAAAATCGCGCCAGCTTCGGATGGAACGGTCCCAACTAGCTCTCCGCCTCCCACGACCAATCGCTGCGGTCGGGAGGTGCGTCAGCTTGCTCGTTTCCCTGACTATGTACAGCGTAAATATGTTTGGATTTGTAGTTATTGCATATATTTGCCCCATTTTTGTAAATTAAAAAAAGTCAAAATATCAAAAACCTCCGAAAATACAATGCCGAAAAAATATTCAAAAAGCTAAAAATTTTAAACACGCTGATGATTCGTTTGTTCTTTTTAGCGTTTTCGGCGACTGATTTTTCTTGCCCCATTTTTAATCGATTAACGTTTTGACAACAAACAAAATATTAAAAATCACCGTAAAACCTATTTCGACAAAATATTCAAAAAGCAAAGAAATTTATACACGCAGATTCTTCGTTTGTTCTCTTTGGCGTTTTCCCATGTGTTTTTCTATTTTCTCGTCTCTACATGGGCCAAACTTTCCCCTTCGATCGACTGGCCCAAACGAGGAATGTTTTCGAGGACCCCTTCTCGTACGCTGGACGCTGCTCCGCGCGACGCGTGACGCTTCTCCTCGGAACGAGTGTCGTTTCTTCGTGGGACGAGGGTCACTTTTCCGTAAGACCACGGTATTTTCTTCGTGAGACGCCGGTCTTTTCTTCGTGGGTCGGTGTTGTTTATGGCGCGGGGTGAGGTGCGGCAGTGGGAGAGACCATTCCCAAGCGCACCGTTTGGCAGCAGCGGAGGTTGAGCTCCTGTTGGCCTTTTCCTGGGTTAGCCAGTAATTTTGTAGTCCGACAAGCCCGCTCCAAGTGCAGCTGAAATAAGCAAATAATATTAATGCATGAAGAAAAGTAGCGGAAAGAACATCGAAGTACGAAGCAGTGAGTTACTCAGGAAAAGATATACGTTGAGTGTTATCACCTAAGGCTGCCCAGTAGTAGCAGACCTGGGAGCGGAGCGTCATATCCGCCACTTGCGATCAATGATCTATCCAAAGTGTTATTTCGGTGCACAAGTTCATATTCAAGTTCAAGCAGGACTGGAAGGATAGGATGATCCCGTGGTTGTTCCTTATTCGGCGTGTCGTTGAATTAGGAGTTGGCGAACTTTGAAATACTGATGGACCTAAAACAAAGACCGCATCACACACTGTCCAACTTATTAATGCCCACGAATCCTGCCCTAGCAGCCCCTGCTCGGTAGGTTACTTGAAGTAAGGCAGACGAAAAAGTAAACGTTGAAGTCAAAAGAAAAAGTGGAAGGAGCTAATCAAGTGGTATCCCAAGATATTTGAATCATTAAAAATAGAACTGAAAAGTGTAGGTGAGTCAGGTAGGAAAAGGAATGGTTTACTGTTGCCACCCAAGAGCATCGAGCTGGCGCGCAAAACCCTTAACTGTAGTTTCCCTAACCACATGATCTGGAAGCGAATTCCAGCGATCTATAACTCGGCGCGATAGACGAGTTTCCATCCTAATCCTGTCAGGCCGTGGTTTATGCAGTTTCGGTGGGTGACCGCGGAGATTAGGCAACGTAGCGGGACTGAATGGCCCTGACAAGTCCGGGCGAATCTTACCCGTCCAAATACGATAAGTGAGAATCAGATCCCCTCTTATCCTCCGGTAATGCATTGAGTGCATACACAAACTAGACAAGCGTTCAGGATACGCGTGTCGTCGTAATCCCTGCACTAACCGAGTGCCCACGCGTAACACCCTCTCCAAGTCCATTTTGTCACGGTTAAGACATAGTGGACAAGCCTGAATACAATATTCTAGGTGGGATCGGACGAATGCCGAAAATACCTTCACAAACGAATTGGTCGTTAAGATTCCGACAGAGCGGCGGATAAACCACATCATACGAAGCCCTCGACAGGTAGCCTTCTTCCACTTGTCTCCAGAATGTAGTGCTGAGGCACGTAGGACTCCTAAATCAATCTGCTGAGTGACAATAGGGAGTTCACCATCACCGACAACATATCGGGTGGAAGGATCTGCAGCTCCGATTCGGAGAACGGAGCACTTGGCCCTATTTATGGGCATATACCATAAGGTAGACCATTCCCAGAGCCTATCCAAGGCACGCTGAATTGCCTCAGGACCCTTCGGGATATGCACAATATTCCAGAGCTTAAGGTCGTCAGCAAACATTAGTGATGACGCCCCTAGCTCTCCTGGCAATTCATTTACATAGATCGCGAACAACAATGGCCCCAATACAGAGCCCCGCGGAAAGCCACTAAGGACAGTTTGCTTGAGCAAAACGCTACGTCCAACCCGTACGCACTGTTCCCTTCCTTCAAGGAAGGCAGACACCCATTGAAGGGCGCGACCAGATATCCCGTAAGATCTCAACTTTTGTGAGAGCCGAAGATGTGGAACAGTGTCACAAGCTTTCGAAAAATCTACGAATAGCACGTCTACAGCGTGACCACTGTCTACCGCTTCGGCCCAGCTTTCACGAGCTATAAGTAGATTAGCCTGAATTGAAAATCATTTGCGGAATCCATGTTGAGCAAAACTTTGAAGGTTGAAGCCATTCAGGTGGTTCTCCACTGAATCCCTTAGCAGCTTTTCAAACAACTTGACTACAACGCTTGTCAAACTGACAGGCCGGTAATTTGTGGGTAGAGCGCTGTCACCGTCCATAAAAATCGGACAGATGATTGCCTCCTTGCATTCCGAAGGTAGGCTGCAGCTCTCCAGCGATATTAAAACACGCATGTGAGCGGTCCGCTCAGCTCAGTGGCCAATCCATGCAACAGCTTCTGATGAATTGTATCAGGACCGGAAGTTTTAGATGGATTAATGCCTTGCAGTAGCTCGAAGTCCAGAGTCTCCGTTATGTTAAATTCTGCTAAACAAAAATCCTCTGGAACACTTGAAACCATTTTCACCTGTGATAAAGAGGTCTCCCGAGCAAAGACCCCAGTATACTGATCACTCAATACAAATGTTTTGGCATAGGCAGTTTGCGCAGGGTCCCGTCTGCTCGCAATAAAGCTGGTATAGACTGTTTTGCCCCACTGTGTCTTTTATCGTTAGTAAAAACTTCATAGGATTAGCTGCGGCCGAGTCCGCTAAACCCTGCTTATATTGGTGACGAACAGTTCTAAGAGGTTTCTTATATTTATTTCTACTCTCTCGAGGACTCTCACGGGTGCTGGCTGATGGAGCTTCTTGGTAGGTTCGCCAGAATCTAAACCGTTTGTTGCGTAGGTACTTTCCTGTGGTATTTATCCATGGAGGCTGTGCCCTTAACCCTCTTTTCCTCATGAGTGGAATATAGGGAGTAGAAAACTCCGTAAGGTATGCCCTAAATTTTTCCAAGGCTAACTGGACAGAGTCAGCCATAGTGATCTCACAGTTCAGAACAGAAACCTTAGCTCGCATTGCACTAAATTCCGCCCACCAAATATTCAGTGGTAATTCAACAGCCGTCCCTTGGTGCCTTGAAAGAGCCTATCGAAAGGATATGCATGCGTGATCGCTGGACTCTAGAGGTGCACCGTATGAAACGTCAGCCAAGAAGTCCAGGAACTTGGCTTAAACAAAATCCAAAGTAGATTGTATTTCGTTGTCTTTATACCAAGTGGGAAAGTCAACGAACTGGTGCAAAGGTACTTGGATAGTCAATTCAAGGAAGTCTGCGTCAAATGTTCCTAATGCCGAATTGCAAGAAAGATCGGCCCAACAGACTTTCGAGAGCTTGAAATCCCCTATAACTAAACACTTATTTCGGACTGAGTGCGAATAAATTCAAGTACCCCCTAGACGAACTTCCAGGACTTGTGTATATCACTATAACTGTAAACTGGGTAGAGGAAGTGCAAAAAACAGCCGATAGGGCTTCAACAGTCTGATCCGACGACTGGAATGTGCAGTTCCTCAGAACACCTAAGTTACAGCTCACATACAGTACAACGCCACCACCTTAACGACTAACGGAGCGGTCAGTTCTAAGCAGCGCATAGCCAGGTAAATATACCTCACCGTCCGTGATATCCGGAGACAACCACAATGGATGTGGTTGGATTTAATTTGGGGCAATCGGACTCATGTGAATGTTTATTGTAAAGCTTGTGTGTTTGTTGAAATGCTAAGAGTGGGATTGGAAATCATTCAACTAAGCGGTCTAAATGCATTAAGGTGTTTAATCATTTTCCCGCTTCAGGCGTAGCAGCCATGGTGGATGACTCGTTTGTATTCCTACTTACACTCAAGGGTCCTTATCCGGACCGCGCATCGATGAATGATGCTCTGAAAGTATTTCAGACGGAAAGGACGACATCATTTATTCGTCGGAACGTATAACGGCCTACCAGAGGGGCACGGGAAAAGTGCTACCAGAAGGATGCCCGTACCGGTATATTGTGTTTGTATGCGTACATAGAAAGCGCAGCAATGTTGCTGGAAACCGGCAAGTGCATTGTATCTGTCTGAGGACAAGATTGTAACAGCTACCACTGTTACAATTGCCCTGCTCGCTTTTCAGCGACGTTTAAGGACGAATGTTACGGGATAGTAAATGCGTGTCTGTCGCACTCGCACAGTTTTCATGTGCGGAAGCCTTGACTGTATGCGAAAAGCCGACGGCACCGGCGGATCGGGACCGCATGGTGCTTAACTTTATGAAAACTTTTCGTCGGAGACAAAAGATGCCTGCATTTGTGCGCCTGCAATATAACATTCGTTTGACGAGGCGCGATTTGTAGGACATGCGGCGGCGTCATCGGCACGCTTGTGTCACGGAAGTCGAAGAGGTTACGCAGCTGGTACGAAGAAATGGGCAGTCTAAAATTATGCAAAAGGGAAATGAGCTTCGGTACCTGTTTGTCGGCCCCACGCGTGTGCTGGATTTGGTGGGTTAATACCGTAAGGTCATTTTGGCGGACTCCACATATCAGCTCAATTACGGGGGTTACATCTTATGGCATCGAATGTTTGTTGCCGATAGCGGTCTTGGTAAGTGCTTCTTTTATGCGTTTCTTCCAAATGAGACGGAGGATACTTACGAAGAGGCAGTTAGAGGTATGTTGGAGTGGGCCCGCGGGGTTGCCGGTGCTCAAACGTTGGTGATGGACAAGTGCGCTGCGCAAGTGGATGCGGTTCGCAATGCCTATCCCACTGCCAACATGGTATTCTGCCGGGCGCACATCATGCGGGACATGCAGCGGCGTTGTTCACACGTTCCGCTCTGTAACACGGAGGATAGGAGGGCTCTGTTCAACATGCCGCGCTCGTTGTTGTACAACCACGATTGCGCAATTAGCATCGGATTATGGAGGGTATATCGTTGCACAGCGCGGAATGCTTCCAATACCTCCGTGGCACGTGGATCCCATGGCGGCTTAGCTCGGCGGCGCCTTCGATGGGTCACGTGGTAGTATTCGGGTGTGACAGTACAAATCGCGTTGAAAATGAGAATAAGCAAGTGAAAGCAACATTGAGTGAACCGTCAACTCTGCTGCACCTGTTTCAAGTGATAATGCAGCGTTGCACTGGCATTTTGGAGAAGAGGGAAACATGGCTTGCAAGAGATCAGCTTGGTATGTGCGATGTTGTGCAGGGTGTAAGCAGGGCACAGGTGAGTTTGAGGAGGAGGTCGTCAAACGCCCGGCGGCAGTACGTGCGACAAAGTCTTCCAGTTCGCATTCGTAGTGTGCACCCCGACGGCGGGTACCGGCTGGTGGGTGACGAGCGCCTGCGCATGCAACGTGTGATCATTGAGAATGGTAGCCCTTTCGGATGTCGAGTTAAACGTCAGTGGCGCATTCCATGTGCGCACATTATACACGTGGCAAGCCGGCACGCGTACGACGAGGAGGTGGTGCTTCATGGTTGACGTTGGGTGCTGCCAGCGGAAAGTGTAGCAGAGTCGGCCCTTCCGGAGGACAGTGAAGGAACCGTGACGGTGGCGCGGATGCAATGAAGTAGTGTGGAAGTCCTTGACTGGACCGCCAAATTCGCCTCACTCGGAATATTTTTGCTGACCTAGAGGCGCATGTATTGATATAGGCATGAAGGAGTGCTACCGCACAATGGGCGTAATGGCATGCATGCGTGAGCTGTTGGCTACTCACAGTAATGAGAACGTGTTCGCCTGTTAATCGAAGGTCGAACAATTACAACGGTTATCCTGGGAGGACCTGCCTATCTTCCAAGCAATTGACGCGTCGTCCCCCGGTGCCACTACCTGGGGGTGGACGGGCAACGGTACTTCGACCAGCAGAAATACCCCAGAAACGCATGTTGGTGGAGCGCTCCCGTTGGTGGTGGCAGGGGCTGGTGTTTTGCACGTTACGTGCAACGACGGTCGGCGCCACAAACGAAAGGCAACTACCATAGCCCTTGCGGTGGAGAGGGTACCAGTATGATGTCACGGGACTTGAAATTCCGTACCCTGAAAAGGCGAACATCCGCTGGTTACCGTACATATACATGGCGTGCAAGGAGGTCGACCGCTGCTGAAGATGCGGACAGCGCGGTTTGCACTCTGTGTGAGCAGAATGATGACGCCTCGGGTACCTCCGAACTTGTTGACTGGATAAGTTGCGACGTATGCGGCCACTGGTTGCATCAAGCTTGTGTCGCATACCATGGTGAGCCCGCCTACACAAGTAGGCACTGCTGCGGGGAAGGTACGTTTTACGTATGTAACTTTGCATTTCTATAGGGTCCCAAAAGGAACACAGTTTCATTGTTGCCTCATGCAGTTTTCCACTTGGAAAACGCTTACAATCGGTAAGTAAGCACGTTCTGGATTTCCTTCCGGAAATCGGTACTTTCTTGCTTACTTAGGGACCATCGTCAATCCGCCTTCAAACTTCTTCCGATGTGCATGTGGCTTCCGCATATACAGCTGTGCAATTTAAGCGTTAAGTTACATAGAGAGCATTGTAGTGCTGCACATTCACATGACCCACACGGAAACCATTGCCCATGGTGTGTACTGAAAGGCCAAGCAACGTTACAGCCGGTCGGACTTGCTTGTTAGCGGTATCGTCATGGGGCTTATGCGGTATTGAAACAAAATGCACGCAGGCTCAAAGCATGAAGTCCCGACACTCCCTCCGAAACCGCTGTGGAAAGGAAGTATGCGGAAGAAAGAGAAGGACCGAAACTCCACCAAGTTGTAGATAGTTTAAACCGAGATTGTCGCCGTGCAGCTCGGCCAAATGACAGTGAAGCCGGATGTTAACACCCGTCACAGTGGGTGCCACGACTACGGCAGCAGGAAGAGCATTCCACGGTCGGCTGATTCGTAAAGAGAAGTGGTGTCCTCTGCAGTTCAGCCGACTGTGCTGATGTGTGAGCCTCAATAATTGGCCACGTAGATGGGAGCGGGATTAGTGTTGTGATCACTCGGCGACAGGGATGTCCCATGTTGGATAGGATCAGAAATACGAGGACCACGTCGCTCCGTAGACGTGTGCACTTAAAGGCGTACAGGAGCAGGCAATGAACTGTTTATGGATGATCAAAATCCCTGAGACGTCAGAGCAGTTTCGTAGATGGACGTTGTGGTTCGTGGAGTATGCGTTGGTCTTTCAACAACCAGGGTCTCCTAGCCGGATTATCGGACTGCAATTGTGGCCGAAGCGAAGTGTTGAGGAGGAGGCGGATATTACTAGGGTCAGCTTGACGGTATGTTCATTTCAGCAGTGCCACCATGCGGTTAGCAGCAGCAGCAGCTGCTTTCCGGCAACAAACGTATACGGAATGACAGGTCCGGGTAGTTATACCTAAGTCTCCTTCAACTGAGGAGTTCTGGTGGATAGACGCTTCCATGTAATATACAGGAGAAAAAGCAGAAGGGAGGGTAGAAAGAACGGGACGTGTCGAAGCGTTAAATGGAAGTTTGTTTCCTATGTGCAGCATATGTACATCATATGGGTCTGTCTGAGGTGTGTGGGCTTCGTCGCAGTGGTTAATTGCGCGCCACAGTCCCCAACTACCGTATATAGAAGCTGGGAATACTACACTTGCGGTGTGACGTCCTCAATGATGGTTAGGAATAGGTTGGTTTCAAGAACGGACCCTTACTACTTTATTAACCTATATAAGTACACATGTATAGGCATATAGGTGCTATATATATATATAAGCTGAATTGCGGGAGAAAGACCTCATGCATGCAGAGAAGAAGCGGCAAGTTTGGAAGCGGCAAGCACCGATGGGTTGTTCTCCATCGACACCGAGTGCATGCTGCTGTAGCGCATGCGGTCGCGAATGCCTGAGTCAGGCAGGCCTAGTAAGCCATGAGCGAGGCCACTGGGGAATACTACCGAAGTGCCGACGAGTTCTGCAGAGAATGTAGGCAGAACCGGCGCAGCGTTTGTAGGTACGCTGAATTCGATTTACTAACCGCGTGCTTGCATGCCAAGTCTCTTTATGCCAGGTGGTGCGTTTTCAATTTTGTCCCAATGCTTTGCTTTCTCGTATAGATGTCTACCCGTACTTTCTTCTCTAAACTTGCACACGTCACTTAAGTCAATTCTAGTCCTTTTCAAAAATATTTTTGTGTTCGTGGCCTTTCCGTATTCTTCTTTAAACAATTTACTTCAGATGTTTATTACTTTAAGATATATGTCACCCTTCCCTAGTGATCCATGAGCGAGGCCACTGGGGAATACTACCGAAGCGACGACGGGTCCTGCAGAGAAGGTAGACAGCACCGGCGCAGCATTTGTAGGCACGCTGCATTCGATTTACTAACCGCGTGCTTGCATGCTATATCTTTATTTCAGGTGGTGGGTTTTTAATTTTGCCGTAATGCTTTTATTTCTCATGCAAATGTCTACCTGTACTCTGTTCCATTAACTTGCACACTTCGCGTAAGCCATTTGTAGTCGATTTCCATAGCATTTTGTGTTCGAGGTATTCCGTAAAGTATGCTTTCTGACCTCGCGAACTTACCTAGGATTCGTTTGTAAACAACTTATTACATATGCTCATTAACTTAAGGTTTTATGTCACCGTTTCTTTATGCATTAATCGAGTTATTTCCTTGTCTCTCTCTCAAATGATTGTCTGTTGTTTGATATCCCGGTGTGGCTGCGCTTGATGTGCATGTTGACAAGGTGCCTACCTGTCTAGTACCCACTACCTCGTCCATTCTGGCTCTAGGAGACTGTTGGTCGTTGCTGGAGTGGACAGTGTGCACGGATTTGTGGCCGTGTTAGGCTCGAAGAGTGGTTCCATGCACCCGGTGTGGAGCGGACTACGGTCAAGCCACCGCCTTGTGTGCGCTTGATTCCCCAAATACAGTGTGCTCGTGTTTGCTTGTGAAGGAGTGTGGGCCAGCTCCGTTGATGAAACGTGGCTCCCATCCACCTGCCTCCCGGTCTTATTCCTTCGGGTTTTCACTGGACATGGGGTGTGTGGTTGGAGCTGTGAGTGGTGCCGCGCAAGCCAGCCAAGGTCCCCCTGTGGGCGGGCATCCTGTGGCTGGCCACAGTGACAGAAAAATCCGAAACTGGATGCCGCCAAACGTTCATATATATATATATATATGCACATATATATATACAGATACATAGCGGTATATATACCGCATATATATAAATAAAATGGGTATGCATACCTGAACCGAAATATGTATATAATCATGCATATATACGTACGTACATTTCAAAA
Source organism: Dicrocoelium dendriticum (assembly GCA_944474145.2). Classification (NCBI taxonomy): domain Eukaryota; kingdom Metazoa; phylum Platyhelminthes; class Trematoda; order Plagiorchiida; family Dicrocoeliidae; genus Dicrocoelium; species Dicrocoelium dendriticum. Next base: position 117,094,125 of record OX104068.1, on the reverse strand, counting down.
GTTCCATGACACGGCGTACGAAGCTACGCTCTTTATATATATATATATATATATATATATATATATATATATATATATATATATATATATATGCATATATATATATGCATAAATATAAGGTATATATTTTGCAGCATTGGGCAACAGCTTATGCCTTATTATATGAAGTTAATATATATCTGGGCATATGAAGGCGTCCCAAATTATTCCCGTTTGCTTATAACTTCGCCAGGAAATCGACCTACCAGCACAACGTTTACACAAGTAAACTATCCCCCTCACTAACTCCAATAATAAATAGGTGCAAACTCTATTCAAATGACCCATTTATGAGGACATCAATACGGGAATGGAAAATGCCCTCTATTGTTAAATCGTTGTCAATTATGGACATTTTAGTCCGTATGTTGTCAACGATGCACTTAGGGATGCGTTTGTCATTGCAGTTACTCCTTTTGCACTAAATTAAGTTTCGCGGAATACATTCCCGTGCTGATTATCTTCAAAGCATCACAACCAGCAGTTACAACGGCACGCTATGTAAGCGACGGAAACCCAAAGGAATGAGCCCTGGAGGCATGTGGGTTTGCAGGTTTAATGAATGGAGCCCTCCCACAGTGTTTCAAATGAAAACAAGAGTAATTTGTGTTCCGTGGATGAAGGCGCACGCAATGCGCATGTCGAGCGGTGCTGCGCTCCAGACTTTTGGCACGGAAGCAATGTTGGAGGGTGACAGGGACATCATGCCGGCGCAACCATTCCCTTCAAGCATTAATCATATATCGGTGTACGAAATATGAAGTTCCCGTAACAGGTAAGCAAGCGTACGATGAATCGCAATGCATATAAAAAGGGCATGCATAGTGAACACGACATGTGCACGTGGAGGGAGTGAATCTGTGTAGACCCCGGAACACAGTAAAATGGGACGCTTGGTACGGTTCTGCTATTGCGACGATACTCACATTGAGATGGTTGATGTAACAGTTACGCAAACATATACTTGGTAAGGTGACGTACGAGGCATAGATATGTACCCTGAAATCAGTTAGTGTAGTAAACCTTATGTCCGTCGGTGTATACCAGTTGTAAAGCGGAACAGCCTACGGGGAAAATGCACGCAGCGAGTAGGAGTGTGACGTCCATAAGAGGTTACTAACCTGTGCTATTGCAATCCGGTTCATGCACCTGGATGCTTCAGCTCTGGTGAGTGGAAATGGTACTCCGGGAGGCTGTGCCACAGGCGTCATTGCGTCAAACGTACACGTTGGGGTTATTCTTCCGATGAGGAAAATGGAATGGGCTTGATAAATGCAGCACCATAGGTAGATGCTGCGGTGACGTATGAAGTTGGAAGCGATCACAGTTCGGCCCGACCTCGCGGGTTAGCTGCTCGAAGGATGGTTAACCAGAAAGCTAGAGCACTGGGAAACGTTTGTGGATACTTAAACATGTTACTGAAATGGAGTGCCCCGGCATTACATAAGGTTTAGTATGCACTTACCTTTTTGGCGTAGGGTAACTGACGGTGCGGGGTAGATGGTACGTACGGTTAAACGCTTGCGGATTAATTTTAATTCGGTCCTAGGTCAAAAAGAAGTTATCATAGCTAACCCAGTTTAACTGGGGATATGTGGGGGCCACGGTGACAGGCAAGTCCGAACCCGGATGCCTCGAACGATATATATGTAAACATATATATGTATATATATGTCCCACTTGATATGCTACAGAAGTAGATGTTGATGAATATATCTGAACAGATAGACATCCGTATGTATGTGTACAGGCATATTGATCCAAATGTAGATAAATATACTTATGTAAATATATATATATATATATGTATGTGAATATGTATATGTGCAGATATTTATTTTTGCATTCGTATATGTATACGTGTACATATGCATAGGACTACTTAGGTGTGTTGGGCGGTGACTAGCCACCGGGCACATGCGCCTACAGAGAAGCCATGTGTGGTTTTGCTGCACTACCCACAGTTTTATCCACACACCCCATGCGCAGTGTGAGGGGAAGGAAATCAGACCGGGAGACAGGTGGATGGAAGGCAGGTTTCCTCAACGTAGCCGGCGCATACTCCTTCACAGGGAAACACAAACGCGCTGTATTTTTGGAATCAAGCGCACACGAGGCGGTGGCTGGGTCGTAGTGCGCTGCACACTGTGTGCATGGAACCGCTAACGGAGCCTCACGCGGCCACAAGGACCGTGCACGCCATCACGTCCAGCAACGACCAACACATCATAGAGTTAGTGTGGGCGAGATAGTGGTCAAGAAACAAGTAGGCGCCTAGTCAACATGCACATCAGCTCAGCCACATAGGTGATATCAAGCACCCGGTTATCATTGGAACGTACAACATGAAATGAAATGAATTCAATGATGCATACAGAAAGGTGGCATAACTGTTCTCTACATTAGAGTATTATGTCAGTTGGTTAGCAAGTATATCGCAATAATGATTACACGTACACAATGCCTTAAAGGTGATACAAACGCAACAAAGTTACGCAGGTCAAGCGCGATTACCTAACCCATGATGTCGCAGTACTGGAGTCAGGATGATATCTATCTACACCCCCACGCCGCTTTGTAGACTACACATAAGTGGCTGGAGATTTGTTATCCTCTCATGTTAACTAACGTTGCGGAGGTGGTGGAATATGGATGTAGTGGAAGAAGGACAGCGGTACTGCACTACATTAGTAGATGTCACATACCACTGTAAGGACGGATTACCGTTCCTGTAGGCTGTTGAACATATGACCGTCCACTGAGCCATACATGTAAGTCGGCTGAAGTATGATCCTGAGCAATAGGTAGGGGCAGGTGGTTTGATATGGAAAGTAATGCCCCCGATGGAGTTAACAGATGAATGCTCCGGGAATGGCATGTTAACAGAAATAGTGATATATGATCGTCATTGTGTGCACAAGAGGTGCGTAACCTCCGCTATCGCTTGTCATTGCGCATACCACTGCGGCTCTGAGGGGTAAGTAATGATATGAAACAAAAGGTACCTGTAACGATTTGTCACTGAATAAACACAAGACCGTTGCTGTGCGTGCGGGGATAGCCTGCGGCATGGTGAAGTGAGCAAGTGGACAAGAATCACCCCGGTGATTCTTGGCCAGGCGGTAATCCCATGATTTGCAACCACAGGAAAAATGTGTATGCAGTGCAGCAGTCATCGTCAACGTTGGGCTATCTCGCTGGCTGTTAGTTATCGAACTTGAGGATGCGTCACGGCAACTGGGTGAACACCGGGCGCCTCCTCAAGTAGTACCTTACAAAGACGTGTACTACGATCTCTATTGCCATGCATCATGATTGTTTCCAAGAAACAAGCAATCTACCCATCAGTTGAAAAGTCTGCAGTGCATTGGACTGCATTACCTCGTCCTTGTGATTATAATTGCTGTCGGCGACCAGAGGCATCATTCCTGGACCGCAGGGGACATACTATGCAGAGAGATGAGTACGCGGAAATTAGTTGGTGGAAATAAACGTATGCGTGTCATAGTGCTACCTTGATAAACGATAACGGTGGTTGATCGACCCAATGTGAAGTTCATTTGCATTCCTCACAGCGACTAAGATACCGTGATGCCAAAAGGCCCTCCAAAGACGAATGTTAGTCGAAATATATTGTTGCGAAGTCAGGCACATCAGCTGAAAACCTGACTGCCGTAGACACGACGGATTGTAGTACACAGGCATTTGATATGTCTGACCTGTACCACATAGACTCTGAACTGGATGGTGCTGATATA
>OX104068.1:117026840-117089831 GCA_944474145.2 Dicrocoelium dendriticum | reverse complement strand
AACGGACGGATGAAGCGAGACGAACGCGTACACGGGAGCGTGAGAACTTACAAGGCGGTTGTGTGTCGAGCCGGTTGTAAGATTAAAACAATAAGGAGTAATGTACAATCGATCAACAAGTAAATTGTACATGAAAGATAAAAGTTATCTTTTTGGGCGCTACGTTACTTTTATATGAAAAATAGCGGTGAGAGAAAGAGCGGTGGCTAGAACAGATACGAATAAGACACGCTGGCTAGTAGCATAAGGAGAAGTGTATAGGTCGAGAATGATAAGAATGGAAGGTCTAAGGTATTTGCGAAAGTAGAAGCTAGTGTGCTTATCAGCGGGGATGAGAAGAAGGTATAAATACGAGGCACACAGGTGGACAGCGGTGCCTTATTCACTACTGTATGCCGTCACTAATGATGACCTTCAGTGTTAAGTGAGAGGTCTATTGAGCAACGGAGATGTAATAAGTACGCAGCATTGATCGTAACAGCTGCATGTACTCAAGGATCTTGGCTGAGAGGCACGGGACGGAAACAGTAATGAAGAAGGCAATAGGGCATGAAGTTAAACAAGAGTAGCAGCACTTTCTTGGTGCGGAACACAGCGTAAAAATTTAATCTAACTAAGATTCATAACCTCAGCCTGAAAACAGGCAGATAGCAGGTGCTGGGCCATACAAAACTAGATCAAAGCGATAAACTAAGAACAATTGTTTAATAGAAATGGTAATAAAAATGGTAGACAAGCATAAATGGACAAGCGAGTAGTAGAAAAACAGTATTACTAATGGACGAGTAAGTGCCACAAGCCACTAGGTATATATATATAGTTTATTCTCGTCAGTACAAGGCACACCATCAAGGGCGTTACCAGGGTAATACAGACATGTATGCTCGGCCATTGCACAAATTATTATATTTTGACAAATCGCATAGGAATGTATGGGTCTGTTGACAAGTAGAGGTATGTTTATGTCTGTATTTGGAAGTAGCCATGTTGTGTGATGAGATAAATTTGACTGTGTTTGTGTTTCTGTTCGTTGGGTTTGCCATCAAAGGGGAAAATCATTGGAACGCTTCGAATCAGAGGCCGTTCGTGATGTGTGAATGAGCCTCTGGAAAAGGGAAGAGGCAGTGACCTTATTTAGTGGCCAGTCACACCTGCCACGTCACAGTGTTGCTAAACGACTATTTGTGGTTTTTATAGTGAGAATGCTTGCAAGAAGAAATCCCTCCACATTCTGGAACACTGCCGCCGAATCATTTGCTGGAACGGGATTTGCCGGAATTCACCTAGCTGGCAACACGGGGAGGTTGTTTGGCTAGCCAGCAGCAGTTTTGCGAAACCTCTATCAGTAACGCGTAAGTTGACTAGAAGAAAGCAAATAATAGAAGTACGTTCAATTTATCCTGCGCCTTGCTATGAAGTCGGACAAGTAAGATCGGAATGCAAATAGGGCGTCAGCAAAACGGGACAGTTAAGAATGGCAGCGGCTCTATTACTAACGCATGAACAAGACCTGCAAGGATTTTGAAGTAAGAAGAACACAGCGCTATGTTAGCAATGCGAAGGTCATGTGCGTTGAAAATGCTGGAAGCGGTCAGAAAGCAGATGACCGATCAGACAAAACTAAGCAAGGGTAGCGCTTTCGCAGTTTGCTGCTAATGAAAGCAAGGATACCTACAGGTAGCGCCTTAAGGAACAGAAGGGTCTGGTTGAAGTAGTCTGGTACATGAATGTCTATTTCATGGGTAATACAAGAGCCGGTGTCCCAAAGTTATGCAATATCATACGCGGCAGAGAACCGTAAAGGTCCATGAAGGTAATGCGATATCAAAGGACAAAAGTCGCGGAAGCCTACGAGGCTCATGTTATTAGTTGTGCAATGAGGCTCTCTGCAAGGTCAAAAGAAACGTTATAACAATCATATTAGAAACAACGGGTCACTAAAGAGGAAATCATTCAGCTGCTGGCCAAATAAGCGCTAGCCTACTAGGCTAACGCTAATAGGTTTCGGGTGGTTGATTGGAAGGTAAAGTGAGGTTGTAATAGTCGAATTAGAACCAGGAAGTTATTGAAGAGAGATAGATTTAGCTGTAGACCGAAATCGCGGCGCATACGATGTGGATGCAAATAAGAGAAGAAACGGTCTGTTTGGAAAGTGCAGGGACTTCGAACGAATGTGAGTGCAAATCGCGCACTTGTGCACCCGTGGCTTTTTCACTGTGGCTCAGCGACATTTTGTCGCACATTGTTAAAATTTGCACACCTTCTTCCACTTCTGACATCAGTTCCTTGAGCCCACTACAGTACATTTTACCTTTATCTTGAATTCTAAATTCCGGGTAATGTTACACCGATATCCAAGCGCCGAAAGTTGCCTAACTCCATGCATCGAAGACATTGTTTGCTCTCACTGGATAGACCCTCCTAAATGCTTTTGAACAAACTGTCACTCGCTTAAATCTAGCATTGTTTGGAGCAGCTAAAGGGCTCAAGGCAAATGCGCCCGGTTTGATTCATATGCTTAACCACAAAAATTCCTAATCATACCAACTTGCAACCTACCCTATGTGCAAGCTGACACATTCAACTAGCACGCCAGAGAACAGTCAGCAAGCAGACAACTACAAAGTAAACACTGTGACTGTACCGACAGTCATAACAAAACAACTTTTACCATAGCGAGTGAGTCATCCAGGTGGTTCGGAACATTTGCTCAACACGCGCGATGCCCAGTGTGCCACAACCTAAAGGCCTACATAGATCAGGTTGCAAACCTATTAACGGGGGTACCTTGTGGCGTAAAAGTTGCAAGCTTTTTTATGCGAGATGCCAACGAGTTAAATCTAGTCAGGCCAAGTTATTAACAAAAGCCAGATTCTCTATGGTTTTGTGTAGAATGCACATCGATCCCACTAATAAAATGCGTGCTCCTATTATCACAGAAGTATAACCAGCTACTAGCCACGCTTAAGGAAATGTGATCAACGAAATCGCTACGGTTGGGATTAGCATAGCGGACTGTAGCAGTCTGGAGATTCCCCGGTTTGCCTGTGTAAAATTCTAACTAAAATTATCTCATTGCACACCTAGGCAACCGGTGTGGTCTGTTGAACTGCTTGCTGAGTTCGAACGCTTTACTTGATCATCGCCGTTTTTACTTGGTGCTCGCTTCGGTTGCATCGTGCGACTGCTCTGTGTGCTGTGCTTGATCCGTTCCCCTAGCTAGAGCGTCCACGGTGTCGTTCTTTTATAGCTAGCTAACACGGAATCTTTTACTGTACCAATAAAAGTTTCCCTGCAACTCGATCCGTCTTCTCGAATCGCTCTCTGGGCTCCCGGAATAGGCAACCCTCTAAAGTGGTGACCCCGAATCCGGATCAACCTCCGCGCCGGATATTCGGAACTCTTCTCCGGTGAGCTCGTTCCATTTATTTTTCATATCTTACGGTTTATTTTTGCATACCGTAGCCTATTTTTGCGTCATGTTTTAAGCCATGGAATCTGTAGACCATAACATAGAGTCTCTGCTTAGCGTTGTATCTCTCTCTGTACCACCTTTTTGGGACATGGATCCTCTTTTGTGGTTCGCTCATCTTGAGGCCGAGTTTTATAACCACAGAACCACTTCCGACTACGCGAAGTATTGCAAACTCCTATCCTATCTTCCCAAAGAGATATCAATGCAGGTTCGTGACGTCATCATTTCTCAGACCGAAAAGTGCTATGAGGCTCTCAAAGAGGCCACGATTAAGCGTGTTATGCCCTCTGAGAAAGTTCGCCTGCAGCAGCTTTTCAGGGATCTGCAGCTGAACGACAAATTGCCTTCAACCCTGCTACGAGAGATGCAGCAAATCCTTGGTTCCTCAACCATGGACTAGACTTTACTTCGCGAACTATGGCTACAACGGCTACCTGAAAACACGCGAGCGATTCTCGCCACAGTGAGCTCCGTTTTGCTCACTCAACTAGGAAACCAAGCGGGTCGAGTTATTGAGCGTTCACAGCCACAAGTCGACGCCAGCAAGATGATTGCCGTCGCGTCCCAGGGCACTTCTATCACTGGGTTACAGTCAACTATAGAAGCCCTGCAAACACAAGTTGCAACACTTAGTCGCCAGGTCCAGCAACTTACTATGAACCGTCATCATCATAGCCGCTGAAAATCGCCCTGCAAACGTTCTAAGTCTAACAACAGGCAAGCTAGCTGTTGGTACCACCAGCGCTTTGGTACCGCAGCTCGTAAATGTGTAAAACCTTGCAACTTTGCCGAGAAGCAGGGAAACCTCGGCCGTTCCGTAACGGCGACGGACGCGACCGGCCAACACCAAAGTCGCCTCATCCGCGTTATGGATTTAACTTCCGGCATCGAGTTTCTAGTCGACACTGGTGCCGAAGTTAGCGTCATACCCCGTAGCTCAGATGAGGTCGTCTCACCATCGCCGACCAAGCTGCGTGCCGCCAATGGCACACCAATCGCAACTTTCGGCGAAAAGTTGCTAACACTCAATTTAGGCCTCCGGCGAACCTTTCGCTGGCCTTTCATAATAGCTGCTGTGCCTTTCGCCATCATAGGCATAGACTTTCTGCAACGCTTCGACCTCATCGTCGACGCTAAAAGGAAGAAGCTTATCGACTCTAGGACACAACTCAGTGTTATCGGGACTAGCGCCAACGTGGCTGCTATCACTCCCATTCGTGTCCTACCTCAAGCTTCACAACCTTTTATAGAACTTTTCAGCAAGTATCCTAAAGTCGTTCGCGTCTTGAACAACTTGCCGCCTGTGACATCAAACGTCTTGCATCACATTTGCACTAAGGGCCCACCTGTTTCGGCGCGCCCTCGCCGACTAACCCCGGACAAGCTCAAAGCTGCTAAGGCGGAATTCGAGCAAATGCTCGAACTGGGAATCATCCGCCCATCCAAAAGTCCATGGGCATCACCATTACACATGTTGCCGAAGAAATCCGGTGACTGGCGCCCCTGTGGTGACTACAGAGCATTTAACAAAGTTACCGTCCCGGATAAATACCCTATCCCGCACATGCACGACTTGACCTCAGCTCTAGCTGGCAAGTCTATCTTCAGCAAAGTCGACTTAGTTCGTGCCTACCATCAGAAACCTGTGGCGCCAGATGACATTGCTAAAACAGCAGTCATCACGCCATTCGGTCTGTTCGAGTACCTCAGAATGTCTTTTGGCCTCAGCAACGCTGCCCAAACTTTTCAGCGTTTCATTCATGAGGTAACGCGAGGACTCGAAGGCGTTTATCCTTATCTAGATGACATTCTTATCGCGAGCTCTTCTGATGAAGAACATCTTCATCACCTCGATGCGCTCTTCCAACGCTTAACCCAGCATGGGGTTACCGTCAACCCCGATAAATGCGAGCTTGGCCAAAGTTCCATCGACTTTCTGGGCCACCGCATATCCGCCTCTGGTATTGAAGCCCTGCCAGACAAAATCCAGGCACTGAAGGACTATCATGCTCCCAGTTCCTTCAAGCAGTTACGCCGATTCCTTGGCCTGGTCAACTATTATCGACGCTTTATCCCTAACTGCGCGAGCATTGTTCAACCGATGACTGACTTGCTCCGCGGTAAACAACGGTCTTTTCACTTTGCAGATGACACTAAATAGTATTTCGAGAAGCTCAAAGACGCTATCTCCAACAAAGCGCTTCTCGCCCATCTAGACACATCTGCACCACTCTCCCTGACGGCGAAACTTCACGTATGAGTTGTACAACCTCCAAAACCTTGCTTAAATCTGAGAAACTTTCAAGTATGCATACTAACGACCGAAGGCTGCTCAGTATACTAACCAAACTCCGGCTATTTCAGGCTGCGAATACTTGGGACCTAATTGCTCTTACCAAACTTAGTTGCACTAAGTGGTTACAGATACTGAGGTTGAGAAAACCGGAAGGTTACTCATCCGGAACAAACGTCCCAGCGGAGTAGATGGGGTCCTACTTTACGACCGCAATGATCCGCAAGGGTCAATAGTTGTTGATCTAGAAACACATGTTAGCGCCTCACTTTGGTGCCGTCTCCGAATAAAACACAATGACGCGTGTCTCGTATCTGTCGTGTACCGCCTCCAACGTCCACTCAAGAAATGGATTCCAGCTTGATACATGTTCTTAACAGAGGAACACACATTAGGTACAGCCACATTTTCCTCCCCGGGGACTTCAACCTACATGGTCTGAAGGTATTGGCATCCCCCAGTGAACAGTTTAAAGTAGTCTTGCATGAAAGGATAGCTAATATTCTTTTGTACAGGAATGTCACCACGCCCACTAGATTCAGGACAGCAAACGAACTGTCATTATTGGACCTAGTGCTCACGAAGAAAGAGTCCACGGTAGGTAACTTATTGCTGGACAGTCCATAAGGTCTCAGTGAATATGTAGTAATAACCTTGCAGGGTATCCACCTGAACCCTCGGAGCTATTTCACACAATCACACGTTACCAAGTATTTGAAGAACGCGTTGACGCAGCTGCTTGGGAATTCTCAAACAACCGTCCGCTTGACAACGTTTGAACAGAATTCATTAACAGACTCCGCGACATCGTCAACAGAGCATCAGAGATCAAAACTCTTCCACCTGCGAAAATGCCTTCAATGCTTAGCAGTTGGACTCGCAAATACCTGCCGGTAAGGGATGCAGCATGGCGTGCGTACAAGGTTAACCTCGACTCAGCGACCCGGGAAATTTCCTGACCCATCGCAACCATTGCACTGCACTTGTCCGTGAGGACAAAGTAACTAATCAAACAGTACCTAGGCAAAGAATTCATGACAAACAACGAATTACTATTTAGGCATATCAATAATCTCTCAAAGGTAAAACATGGAATCCCTCCACGTTTCACACCAAGCGGTAGAGCACAAAGCGCCAAAGAAGCAGCTAATGCTACAATAAACTCCAAGTTTCGAACTGGAGCTTCTATCTAACATATAATTGCACGCATATTAACGACTCCGCTGCTTCCACATGTAATTTGCCTCCCATCATTTGTTATAAGGAAGTTACGCCCACTGCGTGATAATAGTCCGACGGGAGCAGACACCATCCGCCCAAATGCACTGAATGCTGTGGCCAACAAGCTAGCTGAACCGCTGTCAAAATTTTAAAGGTGCTTTGATGAACAATAAGTCCTTACTAAGTAGAAGTGTGGCATTATCACCCCAATTTTTAGAGGCGGTAGCCGTTCAGAGCTTGCAAAGTGTCGCCCAGTGACCCTCCTCACCGTGCTTGTGCAGATGTGCGACGTGGTTGTCGCTGAGGCTTTAATGGACTACCTGAAAAATGCAACATCTTGGCACCGGAGCGGCATGGCTTTCGGCAAAACAGATCGTGCACCAACAACCTACTGATTGCACGAGGTAGTTGGATGGAAGTGGCTGATGATGGGATCGGAGTTGACGTCATCTATCTGGACTTCTCCAAAACTTTTGATCACCTAGAGCACCGCATCCTACGTCGACGGCTCCAGAGCAATAGAAACCGAAGATCCTCTACTTGGTTGGATTGGCATAAAAAATAAATATATAGTTTTATTCCCGACAGTGCGGGACACGCATAAAAAGGCATGATCATAGCAATACAGACGCGTATGATCAATTATTGAACACGAATGTTACAATTTAACCAGTACATACTGGAGTTATATTGTGTGCAAATATGTAAGTTCATAGATTAGTAGGCATGTTGAGTAAACTTGTTACTGTTGTGCTAAACTTGTGGATGTGTTCGGTGCATTCGCCAACATAGGAAGGGATCAAATTATATCTTCGAGGTGGCTGACTTACTTGAATGGGGTGAGATCATCCGGAAAGCGTTGTTGATCCAGGGTACATATCGACGCCAATTTCGGCAATCGTTTTGTTTCCTTCACCAATGGAAGATTCAAGTACTCGTTAGAGGATCACACTATAACCCGATTGAGGTGGAATGTGGTGTTACACAATGCTAAGTGCTGGAACCGCGCTTATTTCTGGTGTTTATCAACAACTTGGCAAGTTATCTCATCAGATTTCCTGCACCCAATCTGACGATATTTAAAAAACCAGTTGACGATGCATTGTATAATCTACATTTCACTTTCTGACTTGTTAGCCGGGGCTACAAAACGCATGCAAACAGTGGCTTGCCCCACTTTCAGCCAATGGTTTATGGATTTATACGTTTAATAGGCAAACATCTTTGCTATCTTATATAGGTCAGTGGTGAGTCTACCAACAAGCTTTTCACTTTACCATGCACTTCACTTTCTCCAACAATCTGCATCCTACGGGACTTCGTAAGCAATATCCCTTTACCCGTAACAAACCATTGTTCTATTGTTCCAAGTGCAAGTAGTCAAAGTAGAACCGAAGGGTTAAAGTAGAGGGAAATGGATAGCCATGTACCAAAATCGCAGTAGCTTGCGAGGATTGTGCCAATAAGTGTTTAAACTTTCGCGTTGTAAAGTCGAAAGAGGTCATGGTAGTCCAACTAGAACCAGCGGGTAAACGCCGAAGTAAATCATCAGCCTGCTAGCCGAACAATCTCTACGTAATGCCAATAGGGTCGCTCGGGTTAATCAAGGTTCATCAATTACTTCGGCGGCATTGTACCAGGACGTGGTTGGTTTTAGAAGGGCCAGCGTTCTCCATATAAAATGTAGACATATTTCTTTAACAAAATGTGACTTGCGGATGCGACCTTTACTAGACAATGTCACGGCTTTGACAAACCGGAGGAGCTTGCTCGTCTCGATAAAGTCAACTGCTTTAATGGGTTCATCTTATACTTTGTTAAATTGGCAAATTCACCGAACGAGCTCACAAATTCCCAGTATTATTCACGAACACGCAACACCATGAATTACATACGCACCCAATTACCTATTACACATCCATATTCATATATATCCAGTATGTACTGGTTAACAGGCGCAACCATGAAGGCCAACTGAAAAGCTCGGCAGTGATTGAGGTCCAAGTTCCTCATGTGCTGACCAAATAAAGCTATCGGAGCACCGTTGTACATAGGCATGGAGTGCTTGCCGTTTGTGTTCACTTGGAGGACGTTGACTTTGCTCCCATTTCGATAAGGAACGTGATGGAACAACTTTTATCATTAACATAAAACAGGTGATTGGTTTGATGATTGACATATGCGTTGGTTGCACAGATAGGCGGGCTATTCGCTTTCCCTGAAGCAACTGAGTCGTGTTTAATGCAGGGAGCCCAACAACGTCTAGCACTTCCACCTTATTGGCGGTGGTACCAAAATTTTTCATCGACAGATCTGATAATGTCGAAAGTACAGAAAACGCTGCGCGGTTTTAGCGAACGCGACGGACCCGATGCAGGCACAGACGGGCCGTAATGATCTGGAAGTGGTAGGAAGTGTCAACCAACTCGGAACCACTTGTGTGTCTTATTTCGTCACGACGTGGCTGTCACGCTTCACTACTAGAGCTTTCTTACGCAGAAGCTTTTTGCGGAAACAGTGTGGAATAGGCTGGCTAACCGAACAACCTCCCCGTGGTGCCAGCTGGGTGTTTCAGGGAAATCCCGTTCCAGCCAATGGTTCGGCGGCAGTGTTCCAGGATATGGTGGGATTCCGCTTGGTAAGCGTTCTCCTAGAAAATACCACAGATATCCGTTTAACAACACTGTGACGTGGCGAATGTGAGCCGCCACTAAATAAAGTCACCGCCTCTTCCCTTTTCCGGAGAATCATTCACACATCACGAACGTCATCCGATTCGAGGAGTTCCGTTGAGCCTCTTTGATGGTGAACCAAGCAAACAAAAACACACAGAGTCACATTTACCTAACCATACAACATGGCTACTTCCAACTACAGACATAAACATACTTTTACATGTCAACAGATATCTACATACCTACGTTATTTGCCAAAATGTACTAATGTGTGCAATTGCCGATCATACGTGTTCGTATTACCATGATCACGCCCTTGATGGTGTGCTTCGTAATGACGAGAATAAACTATTTATTTATTTATTTATTTAGTTAGAAAGTTTGACTTCTTCAGTTGCCTTTGGTTCAAACGGGCTTAGAGGTGTTCAATATACCAGATTTTGTAGATCTTGAAATTTTTACCTACTGTTCAGGGTATTTTATTGCAAGTTTCCTTGGCATCTGTTTGGAGACCCCATGGCAAACGGCTCCGGATTGTGTCGATATCTCACCGATCAAATAAAAAGCGGATTGATATTCGTACGCGCGAAGCTGATCGATCCCTCATTTCTGCAGTCTCGCACCACTTTAATATAAAAGAAACTTATTGGGTTATTTAACAGAGAAGTATGTTGCTGTCTTCGTTGCAACTTTCATTGAGCTAATAAGTCCAAATCTGTGCAATCGAATCACTCTAAGTTTTAGCAGATTGCTACTCACGTTGATCGCATTGTAGCTTACCTTACCCTGGTTTACGCTTCCATTCTCTGTTACAACTATTCCATTTTCATGATGGTGGGTATATTCGGTTCCCAGTCGCCCTTAGACCTATTAACCGCTTCACCAGCTGTTTTAGTAAAGCGAAATGTTTAAAACTAGGTACTGGTTCTTCAAAGGGGCATGCAAAGTTACCTATGCAGTCGTTGGTTCCAGGAGGATTGCACGTGGTTAGATAGACATCGGTAGATCTTCTTAGAAAACCTGATGATTTACCTTATAATTGCTCTGCTTGTGTGAAGCACATAGCTAGAGTTTAGTCACAAATGACGGATTGGAAACATGGGTGAATATAGTGAGTACGACCCTATTTTTGTTCAGTTCTTTAGAGGGGAAGTTTCATCATGTCTTTACAACCCTTGAACATGCAATGGTTCTCGAAAAATCCTGCTTTCAGACCACCGCATAATTAGTACGGCTTTGAAGGATGTACCTACTTTTGATGCGGCACTTGAAGGTGGTAAACATCCTGACGTTATACATAACTCAGGATTGTGAGTGGGTGTTTTACAGGCTAGTGTAGCTGCGAAGGAAAAGTTGGGTAAGTTAAAGAAATCGAGCCACAACAGCAAGCAGAGGCTAAGAGATGTAGCGGTGTGCTCTGTCCGTACACCGTCCCCGCTATCGGAGGCAGTAAACTCTTCCACCTCATTGTTGGAATCATTAGTATGTGCACCTGCTGTTCCTGCTAAGGAGAATATGAACCAGGGCGCTGCATCGACCATTGTTACCGTACTTTGTGCCACAAACAGTCCTCGGCCTTGTGCTGCATTTACAGTCAGCAACGTTACCTTTAGGAATATCGCGGTGTCCTCTGCTACCCTTCTGAAAGATAGCATGCTTGACGAGCATTACGGGTTCAAGCTTTGCGTTACTAACCTACTTCCTCTCGCGTTTTCTGTGGTTACGATTGGAAAACTTACTAGGCTTGGGAACATATCGGATGACAGTAACAAATGTGGGCACTTTTGCACTTCGCCTTTTAACTAAAGGGTTATCTCTTTGAGTATACAGCGGGGCCATCAATAAACAAATAGGATAAAGCGAAGCTGCGCCAAGAAAAGTTTAAAGCGCATCAACCAGCTAGAGTGAAAGGTATAGGTGTGCTGTGTTTTCGGGTGCTCAGCCGGCGATCCACTTCCGCTTAAGCACTGCTCATTCGGGTAGCACACGACCCATAGTTCTCCATATCAGGAGTTTTCGCCTAGTTCCCGGTAATTTGCGTAGCCTGCGAAACCAACTGTGTGAAGTTGGGGCCCTAATAGACAACTTCTGTCCGGTGTATTCGCGTTCACTGAAATGTGGTTTTCTTCTGACGTTGTTGAACAGTGAATTATGCGTTCCGGGTTACTCAATAATAAGATCATACCGCTTAACTGATCGCCGCGGAGTTTAGGTCGCTCTGTACATCATATGTGGTGTAAACATACCAAATACACATAATTTAAACGCAGCGAACCTAATTGTTGAGGCTCTTGTAGTTAAGGGCTCTAATGATTCAACGCAGTTTATAACTGTGCAGTTGTATAGGAAAGCGGATAGGGCTTCTAGTAGTATCTTCGCCTTCATACGCACCCACGCTTCGAACAGATGCTTGAAAATGGGGAACCTCAACGTCCTTGAAGTAACTTGTCATGACCTATCTTATAAGGCAGCGACAAATGGTGGGCTGCCGAGCTCCTCAACTTGACACTGGAAGCATCCTTGCACCAACGTGCCCAGCGACCCACCAGGTCCATGCAGGGTCATGCGCTATCCCTTGGAAATAGACTACGCAAAGTAGATTGACTTTGTGAGTGATGTAGTGTTTACTCCTCCTTTAGGAGCCAGTGACCACGTGTGTTCGACATTCAGTTGCGCGATTATAAGAGACTACCATTCATACAAATTCCAAACTCCGAACATCTGCCACGCCGGCTTTCAATCTGTTAAAGCCAAGGCAGTAAGTTCGCCGTGCACCATCTTGTTGTATGATGATTCGCAGATCGTTTATGATATGTTATGTATTTCCTAGGTAATATTTCCCAACCCCATATCACCTTTTTTGAAGACGTTTACCAAAGTGAAGCCACCATGTTTGGACTCTGTCGCACACTTGCTAATGAATAGACGGTGCGTTGCTCGCCTCTCTACCGGACAGTAGCAGGTTGTGTAAGATTATTGTGACATGCAAACACAAGGTGGACCGCGATTCACATAGGAGTGGACCTTGGTCGTTGTGATCATTAGGACTGTGGCTAAAGCAGATGGAAATTGTGTGTTATCCTCCCGAGAACCCTGCAAAATTAGGACCCGTTTAAATGTCATTTGAACTCATTGGATAAAGACAGCAGTCCCCGAGCCAACGACAACTGAAATAGTATCCGAAATCTCTACTCCCTTGGTCACGGCGGTAAACGCTTGTCACAACGGCAAAGGATTAGTTGGAGGATCACTTTATGCTTACACGTTGCGCGATTGAATTGCGACCACAAAATGCCTCAGTGTCGTGCAAATATAAGGGCGCACAACACAATATTTTTGCTTCAGCTACGGCCCACCTGCTCGGAACCCCAAGGTACAATTTAATGTCAATCGCGGTGAACATTGAGGTTGCGCATAATAAGGCAAACACGCAGCGTATAATCTAAACTTGCCACTTTAAGGAATCATATACCTTTGTGACAAACGTTGCCCGCCATGTCCCGGTAACCAAAGGAGCACAGTTTTCAGCTCCAATTCCACTGGTCGCGGGTTGGAGAACTGCTGTCTCCATCTAATAAAATTACATCAACCTGTGTCGTGGTTGTGCAATGTCTTCGGGCAAGCAACACACAATTTCTGTGTACTTCGGCTACGGTCCTAGTAATTGCAGCGACCAAGGAGCACTACCTTGTGAATCGCGGTCTACATTTAGGTTTTACGCTGCGGTCGAACAGCACAAAGTCCATTCCAAAATTGACCTACCAGTTAGTACCTTTTCGTTGTAACAAGCGTTGCTCGCCGTGACCCGTTAAGCAAAGTGGTAGAGTTTACAGTAAATATTCCAATGATCGCGAACTCGAAGCCTGCAATCTCTGTTTGATGAGATGAATTGAAAACGGAACCCGTCGCGGTGGTGCAATGTTGTGGGTCAGGCAACAAACATTTTGCGGCGCTTCTCTATAGTAGACTTGTACTTTCTGATCCCAAGCTTTCCTTTAAGCGCCCGCTGCTTGCGCTTCCTTCTCGACGGGGCGGGTAACTCCTTAAACATTGTCCTGTCCTAGTCTTTTTTGATAAATCTCCTGCTTTCTGTCTGCTTCGGGACCTACGGCAAGTAAACTACCTAAGATCTACAGACGCAACACATTGTTCCACTCATGCTGTGCTCCTTGCATGACTTGATGACCCCTACTTATATAGGCACTTTCATTTCGAAATATTCCTCTTCTTTTGACACACTACGCTTATTCCCACCTTAAGTTAGTGGCTTAGCATTAACCTGCTGATTTATCTGATTTCGTCTCAACGGTCTCCTGCTTCCTGAAATTTATCAGACTTATGATATCTAAGTGATCTAGGCTACATTGACCCAACGCTCTGTAACCCTCAATTCAAGAGCAAAGCCATCATGTTTCATCCTTATTATTATATCCACTTTCATCCTTAACATGTCTATTGTTGCCGAAGCTCACTATTAGTATTTCGAATTTAATGATACGTCCTAAATACTATGAGCCGGGTTTCTAATTTCGTCTCAATGATCACGCTTCGGCAGACCCAGAGTTCTGTTCACATCATCTTGAGTATGCCGTTGGCTTTTCCACTTTTTCTCAATGGACCGTCTTACTTCCCGTCCCTGTGCTTTACTTTCCGCCTTCTCTGCTTGCTTTCCTTCTTCTATTGACGTTACTTTTCTAGTGTACCTCTGCCATGACTTCTTGCAATCCTACCAATTTAGGACAGAGGCAATTGTCCCTGTCATCTCATCTGAGCGATGTCTTTACCATATTCAGCACATCTCGTCCGGCTCTTTCTGGTTTCCCTCATATTGAGCATATGCGCTCTAAAACCTCCTAAACTATTTTGCGCCTTCTGCCTCGTCCCTAATATAAAACCGTCCTCCATTCTCTACTGATCCAAGATCGACTCGCTTCTCGTTGTATTTCATCACCTATATGGAACACATGTATAAGAGATATTTAAATAACAATTACAGTGTATAGGGGTACCATAGTCAAATCAGCTTTGTGACCAATCATGTGTTGGACTGTTTTCCGGAATTCCTTTCTTTCGCCTGTTTGTGTGATTGACTTCATTCGTTGCTTTATATTTCGAGGTGGTCACAGCTACAGCGTAATGCATCCAAGGAACACTCCATCCCTGAGACAATAATTACATACAAGACACAAAACTCCTAAATCTGAATACGTAAGGAAGGTTTTCCGCCGTAGTTACAACCAGTTGACTGGACACATCATTCGTTATCTTGCAAGGATACAATTTTCCGGAGGCCTGATCAGTTGGGTTCAGTTCAACTAACAATATCCTATTTATATACTTCATACCTAGAGCGGTCCTGGTTACTTCAGAAGGAAAGCTTCTTCTGCTAATGCAAGGTAATTCTTGACTGGACAAATCCCGATTCATTGCTGATATTCACTAAGGCCAGAATCATTGGGTACGGCTACTTTTCGCTATTGGATACTTTATTTGCTTACCATTTATCCGAAGCATTTTACAATCCCTTTGAGTGTTCAATTGGCCGTGGATGCTTATATTTCTATTCCATTATACAACCTACGCCGGGCCAAGTTCAGGTTCGGTTTTCAAGACAAAATCCTATCATTTATGGTTTCTACAACAATGCAACTTATTTTATTGGATAACCTTTGGAGACTTCATGTGCTTCAGCAGATGATCAACCCATCACCCAAAAAAATATGTAATCCATGACCTACTCATCTGGTCTAGCTATTCGGTCAGGACAGAACAGTACCCTGGAACGAAATAAATACTCTCCTAACGCATCATTCAACGGAAAACTCGCACTCAAATTGACTGCGAATAACCGAGCAAACGAAAGCTAAACTACAAGCATAGCCGGTTACAACTTGCCATTCAATCGATCGGCGGCAGTGCTCCAA
Organism: Dicrocoelium dendriticum; assembly: GCA_944474145.2. Classification (NCBI taxonomy): domain Eukaryota; kingdom Metazoa; phylum Platyhelminthes; class Trematoda; order Plagiorchiida; family Dicrocoeliidae; genus Dicrocoelium; species Dicrocoelium dendriticum. The sequence goes on along the minus strand of OX104068.1, from coordinate 117,074,243 downwards.
GAAGTAATGGGTTACCGCCCCGCAAGCGTTCTACCTATAAAAAGTCACAAATGTTCGTATATAAACACTGCGATGTGGCGGATGTGACAAGCTACCGTATAAGAACACAGCCAAGACGTAAAACTGTCAAATCAATAAGAGTCACATTTCACTTTTCTTGAGACGTTCTTTACGCTGGCATTTGCACATCTGCGTCTTTTGTCGTCTTTGTTTTCTAGAGTTCACGCGTATAATATCGTCTCTTTTCTCGATACAATTTCGCCGTTGACCTTTGCGTTAGGTACACACAAAAGTAGTATATCACCATATCCCTCTCGATTTTGCTCTTCAATTATCTAATCGATCATCCGAGATCCTTGACTGAGGTATGAGGTATGTCGTATAACTGCAATATATGGCAGACTGATTATGTCCTTACAAGCGGGTCCCGATCTCATGACAGCTTAATTATTCCTTTTACATTTTTAACAATGGTTAATTTCCAGTCGTGAAGTTTTAAACAATATTTTTACTGTCGCTGTTAGCATAGCCACAAAATGTCTGTACTGTTGCATCTACTTGACTAAGCCTCCATAGGCGCGCCCCGCATATTGAAAAAGTAATATTTATCTATTTCATGATCCGCTACGTCTACGGTCCTAGTGATCGCAGGGACAGAGGATTACTTCAAAGTTTATAGCGGTCCACATTGAGTTTGCACGCCACAATGGAACCAAACAACGGGTAATCAAAAAGTTGACCCTTCATTTAGTCATTAACTGTTGTGACAAGCGTTGTCCGCCTTGACCTCGTAACCAAAGTGGCAGCGTTTACGACACCTATTCCAAAAGTCGCGGGTTCGGGACCTGCTGCCTCCATCTAATGAGATTAAATGATATAGAAATGCGTCGTGGTTGTGTAGTATATTCGGTTAGGCAACACTCAATTTCCATCGGCTACGGCTGCGTTCCTATTGGTCACAGTGACCAAGGTTCATTTCAGTGTGAATCGCGGTCCACACTGAGATTGCTCATCGCAATCCATTCACACAAATTGTAATCCAAAAACGCCCTCCAGCCATCGTATGCTGCTTTGTACACAAATGTATGCTGGCAATGCATCATATGAATCGAAATCTTACCCAGGAATTAGCAGTCGCTTTATAGCCAATCTTCGTTTCTTCCACTTGGTGCGTCTGGCCAATTTGCAACCATCCTGCCAGCATAGTGGAACTGTCGAGAATCCTTGAGTGTCCCACGAGGGACTCTCAGGGACTCCTTTTCCTTAAATGTTTTTCGTTTGAAATATATTATTTAACGCACACACTTTTTCGAAAAGCATATTCATGTGTATGTTATTGCTCATACATAGGGTCATGCTATCTCCGGGTTTACCAGTTTGATTGCACCAAGAATTCATGCATTTTGTATAGAGTCGCTGCTCACAGTCTGTCCTTTTCAAGCGATCCGAATAACCTCTTGAACGCAATTCAAACAGCATCGGAAGCAGCTACAGAGGCTCCTTGCGCCCCGTTGGAAGTACGCTGCACATGATGACCTCAGGTGAGTAAGCGCCATATGTGCAGTGTAACCGTACCATTTCACCAGACTTTACGCCCGATTTGGAACGCAGCAAAATACCCTGCTCCATGGCAGGCCATTAACTGTAACCATGGGAATAGTTGGCTATGGAGGATATATGCCGCGACATGGTCCAGCAAGCCAAGCCTTCAATGAGTCAGACGAACTTTATGTTCCGCAACCTTCACCGAATTTACTGGAATTTGCCAGCAGATGACCACGCTTTATTGCAAACCTCCAAGGTCTGCAAATAGCGCATCATACAAGTAGGCCATTAAGTCCACCACAGGCTGGAAGATGGCATTCGTCGTGTTCTCCAAACCCAACTTGCATAGCAGCTCTATTTCCTATCGTTGTAGATGCACGAAGACGGAATGATCCTTTCCCCTATTAATCGAAAGCAAACGTTGCTAATACTTGGAAGGCTGTTGGAACCGAACTCGTGTTTTTGTAATGGACGAATACTTCAGTTCCTGCATGCATGCTGATACCTCTCAATTATTGGGGCCTAAGATTAAGGGTTTGCGTAAAGCGCTACCTATAGGCTTTCATTTATCGTCGGATGAGAATGGCACTAACCTTTCCCTACAATGAGGCTTTGCTGATGTACTTACTAGGTCCAATATCAAAGAAGCTAAACAGCATTCGGGATACATCGCATATACGAAATACACCATAATTTGTAAGTACACATGACCCGCTTATCCTAACTAATGCAGGTGAATACATAAATGATCACATGACGTTTGCGGGGTCTCCAGATACTAACCCCAAAACTGACAAGAATTTCCGTACCATACGTCAGGCAGAGCACCATGTAGGCGAGTCACCTTATAAACAGCTGAACATCCACTTGGTCACCTGATTCCCTATGGCTTATAATCACTGCAATATCTTGGGGTAAGGAAACGGCTGATTATTATTTGGTACAAAGGCTCTCTTGACGATAAGATCCGATTATCGGAAAAGAATATGACGAATTATATGATTGCTTATGGTTATGCCCCAGTTACGAGACATATGAATTTCCATTAAGGTGCCGTAACTTTACCGATGACGGCGAGTGGAAGGCAACAGAATTTCGCCGATTCCTTCTTTACCTTAGGTTAGTGGTCCTATGAGGTATCTTGTAACCGGACTTGTGTAAGAATTTGGTCAACCTGTCTGCAGAGAGGTTTGTTCATTACAACAGAACGTGATTATCACCCTACCTTAATCACGCGGAAAAGATGATGTCCAGGTTCATGAAACAAAGTGCTGCGCTACCCAGAGAAGCCAATCTGGGGCTAAGCGTGGCATAACCTTCTTCATTTGTGCGAGGGCACTGAATACTTTCTCAGCTTTTCTTTGTGTAAGTTTTCTCAGGCTTATTCGATCAATAAGCCGTGGAATTAAAGGCACGACATCACAGTTGTTTCGTCGGATGGCAGAGCGTGCACGCACAACAACAGACAAGTGGAAATATGCCGATAAAGTTGCTAAATTAACAGTCGCGCGGACGCTTTAGAACAGTGTTGCAATCATGCATAGCGGTGCCTGAGGGACAGCTGAGTTTCCTAACGAATTCGTAATTGTCGGATGTGCATCGGCATTTTTAATAAGCATAAGCGACACCCAGGTTTTCGTGAATCCTTATGTTTAGTACAATTCCCTATTTGAGAAACTTATTCCCACCAATGCTTTAAAAATTTACAAGCGTTTCTATTAACCAACCGTGCATAAATGGATTTCGCCAAACGCGTTTCACAGCAAACGTTTTTCCCTGCCAAGTGGCAGCCGCACAGTATTTTACGCCATCATGCATATTTGAAATTGCCGTACAATACCGTGTATAAACCGGGGAGTTTTGGACAATTTGCCTGGTCTGTGGTGTGGGAGGCCGCTCGTAAAATGTTTCTGCGCACTTTGAAAACACCACATGCAAGATCCACACAGAAAATCCCTGCACACCTAAGCCCTAGCTAGTGTTGGCACTAGTTGCTGGTAAAATACCGTATCATAGGCAAAATTTGAAGTGCCTATATATAAACACGTTATAAATGTGTCCAAAATTCTCGGTTTGTTGCACATTTACTATTGGGACGGAGGGCAGTAACAGAAATATTCCGATCACAGAGAATTGTACCATATCACAAACAATAACATTGGAAAATGACATAACAAAGCAGCACCTACTGATAGATTTTTGGGCGTACATATCCAAAAGCTACACAGTTTTATTAAAAATACCCGAATCCTTCGAAACTATAATCCGGGTAAGATCTCAGAACAGTTTTTGTTACTGGTTGTCTGTCATTGGAACGTCAGATGGAATTTCGTCATAGTTAACTTTAGTGCTGAATACCTATTCGCATTCCACAAAAGTTGCATCGTACTGATTTCCAGCTTCAGCATTACTGATGCAGCACTTTGTAAATAAACGCAAGAGAAGTTCTGCCGAAATATCCAGTCACGCTGCTTTAACCCACTCTGCAATTGTAATAGTCAAATTTTTCACCTTACGCCTTCTGGTAACGCTAAAGCCAGACGATGATATTCCTTCAATCCACCTAGCAGTAATTCTGTATTTAAAGGGCTTCTTGAGACAGACTTCTAGTGGCTTCAATATTGATGTAAGTGCACCAGAAATTAAGGCCACAGATGGCTTCAGTTCAGGACATCGATTCTCCACGTTCTAAAATCGGTATGCCCTGAAGGAATCCAAAACCAGCACCGATGGTTAGGTTACAAAAGCACCACTTCGTTATCCAAAACTGTATCCAGCCAGCCTGTAGGGCCATTCTCATCCGTCCATCCTTTCGCCTGGGACTGCACAAACACGATGCTTAGGAACCACGCTCCTTCAAGCAACGTCTATCACTTAAATTGATTAACAGGTGATAAACGTCGTCTTTACAACACTGTGTTAGGACCGTTCCGCTCCCTCGTGAGAATCGCGGACGCGTCAAACCACACGGCCCTATTGAACTTGTTTTTTATTTGAGACGATTTATTTTCGTAGCACTTTCTCAGCTGAATCACCATAATTTTAAAATTATTTAAGTTTGCTTCCCAATTCGCTCGGCAGTTACGGGGCCAGTTTCGTGCAATTCCGTAGGCAAATGTTGTGTCGGTTCATAAAGACTTGCGCCACCAGGAGAGAGCAACAAAAGTGCCCGAAGTTGATGGCTGGAATTTTGTATTTGTTAAACTTTTGAGCTCCCTTATCCAGATGTTCGTTCAAGTACCAAATAACCTAGTGCGACGTGACTCCAAGCCAGCTGAAATAACATATCCTTCAGCGCAAGAAACATGGTTATTGACCGCGTGGTGCTCGCTTACCTACAGGTATTAGTGACAATCCTGACTTTTTCTTCACAATTCCCCTTCCCGCTTTTCATGCAACATGAAATGGCGTGCAGCAATGCAATTATTAGGTTGGTCATCAAACGTGATAATTTACAATATATAATCTGAAGCATATACACATCGCTTCTGTCCAGATATTTGTTCACTTTTCCACGGCTTTGGAAAATCGCACAAAATATGGCCACATCCCCTCGCCGTTGGCTCATGTGACGTTGAGTTAGCGCAATTTCGGTGAGCGCATCCCGGCGTTTCATACTATGCTATGCTGGTCAACCTGGTGCATGATAGAAACCACGGCGTCTCACACCACTGAGCATGAACTTGCCTCTCACCCACTGCTTCACTGCGTGTCAGATGCATGAGGCTCTGGACTATGATAGGCGGTGTCTGACATCCACTTTCAACTTACCCCATATTGTTGGCTCTCTTACATATTTTGTGTGACGATATCTAGTCACTACATTGTCCAGTAAAATTAATATCTTTGTGCAGACGGCTCTAAGCCCCATTACCTGCCATACTAACAAATTCGGTGGCCGGAGCGGAGCATTTGTAGAGCAGCTTACACTTGAGCAAGCTCAAGTAAGAGTAGGTGGTAATGAAGTCAAGATCATGGGAAGACAATTCCGGTTCTTTTTTCGCTGATTTTGCTAGTGGTCAGCTAATATCTGGACATGAGATTTTGGACAAATTTGACGTTGCCAAGTAATGCTGTCGGCTTATATGATTGGCGGTATCCGGTTTCGGACTGGCCTGTCACTGTGGCCAGCCACAGGACGCCTGCGCCTACAGTGGGACCATGGGTGGCTTGCGCTGCACCACCCACGGCTTCAACCACAAACCCCATATCCAGTGTAAACCCGAAGGAATAAGACCGGGAGGCGTGTGGATTGGAGTCACGTTTCATCAACGGAGCCTGCCCACACTCCTACATAGGCAAACACAAGCAAGCTGTATTTAGGAATCAAGTCTGTATAGGATCGACTTTCACACAGTAGTATATCGTACTAGGTTTTTCATTCAGTGGAGTAAGTTACATTTTCTCCGCACTGGCATCTTTTCTCATATATAGATGTACTGCCTTATGGTGTTCCACGATACCACCATTGGTATAGTCCACACTTCGTCGATTGTGAACGAGGATGAGGTGTTTTGGCTGAAGTTAACTTCCATGTAATTCGAGGGTTTGCTTATTAGGCACCTGAAACCTTCAGCTGCTTCCATAATTTGCCGTGTCGGCACTCACAAAGCAAAAGGTAGTGTATATGCGAATACAAGCTGATACTTGTACATGACTACATCTTGGTAAAACAGTGAGAGTAGTACCTAATGGAATTTTGGGAACAGTCTATCAGTAATACTACGAGCCCAAAAAACGTGCAAACATACAAAATATATTTGTTACCCTTTCTAAAACTAAGGTTTGCGGACGGCCAAAAATAATACCTGAGTGCAAAAACCTCCGAATAAAGCAGGTAAGCCAAACCGCAGATACCCTGTTGTTAAATGAAACTTCCCTCTGCCACCTCAGTTGGACTTGAGAAAGATGCGTTTTCGACGCCACACAAGGAAATTCCGGTTTCGACAAGTTTACTCGTGGCCTCAAGTTAGTTTCGAAGACCACATAATCTTCCTAAACCTAATCCAGAAAACACTTAGTTTCCCTGTGGATTCGATTGTTTTGAGGGAAATTGAAGATGAGATTGATCATTTGTGAGGTAAAAGTATCCATAGTAATTAAGCACTGTCGAATAACGGAAGTGACCAGCCATACTAAAGAGCGGCCTCGAGTGCGGGAAACTTTGTTCGAGATAAATCTGTTCATAAACGCATTGCGATACACTTTGAAGTAAAAGAAAACGGATAATATTTGTCCCGTTACACTTCCCAAGGATTGCGTCGCATCACTTTAAGTCAGAACGGACAGCTACATTAGCGCGCGATAATGCACAATAGTAAAAGTCGTGTTATAATTTTACCGCCTTAGTTTAACTATTTATCTCAGCTTGGGGCCATCATCTTAGTCAGATAACCGGTAACCTCATGACTACAACCGTGACCAATAACGGGTTGCCAAATAAACTGGCGCAATGAGCATATTTAATACTCTCTGTCTGAATGCCGTTTGCCCGCGCTCTTGTCGGTGAGTTTGTTACACTGGCTTTGCTAAGTTACTTACAGACGCAATAACCCGAAGGTCCTTCCCAGGAGCTACTGAAAGACTCATTGAACAAAAAAGTAGACTTTCGATAAAGCATGCTACCAGCATGAATAGGGCAAATGAAGATATTCGACAACAACACAATCAATCAGATTCCACTTCATTTGTATACTTTACATAAATATTTTTACAGGAGATACACACTCGGTGTCAAGGCCAGTTGTCTTACTAATGATGACACGTTTTAGGCCTAGAATGTAGCTCCCATTAGGCAAATAGAAGAGCAATATGGATTATAGCATCGTGGGGAAGTGGTCATTAGTAACTCTTTGTATGGCGTAAAGCACAAACATGTCGCATTTATAAATAAAGTTATCGGGAGAAACAGAGAGTGCGGATTTCTGGCCGACGTGGAAATTTTATCCGAAGGTCTTCTGACAATCCAAAACCAGTACCGTTACGGCTTTTATATGACGCATGGAGGATGTGAAAGGACTCTCAAGGACTGCCAAATGGTTGTCACGGCACTCTCAAGGACTGTCAGCGTGACTGTTACGGGTGTCTCCTATTAGCTGGGCTATCATATTGGTGATTACTTGCTCAATAACTCCACTCTAAATAGGGATCTGGGAGTGGTAATTTCGCTTCACATAAAAAGTAATGAAACACCATATAAAAGGTCGCTGTTGTCTACAAGATATATTCCACTGTACGTAGAACCTTCTCTCCCTTGACCCCAGGGCACTTTCGGCTGTTGTTTACCTTACACTTCCACTTAGGAAATTAGTAAGGTACATGCTAGAGGTGCTATTATAGTGTCTGACAGAGAGTTAGAACCGCTGCGAATAGTACCTTAGCTCGATTGCTCACGGTCAGGTTACAAAAGGTGAAAATTAAAAAAAACCTGTCCGTTGACACGAACAGAGGAGTAGAACGCTGGTCGTAGATAGAGATCCGACAACGATGCGAAGCGCACACAACACTCGAAGGCGGCACAACGTCACCGGCACCAGAAGACGAACGAAATTCGAAGAAGAGTATATATCTGGTTTTGAGTTAAAACAAATATACAAAAACTGACGGAAGATAGAATAGGAAGTTACAAGGAAAAATGTGAAGAATTTTAAACACTACACTATAACGTCGTGGATCAAACTGCATTCCTTAGCTGCGAAACGTGTACTATTCTCTTCGGCTCAACCAAATAAACCATTTTTCTCTGAACTACCGTTTTCCATCTCTGCCTTCTGACCTTCACCCATCGTATTCTTAGAAGTAGGTTGAGTATATCAAGACAATGATCTCTACAAGAAGCCACAGTTTTAAAGTGTGCAAACCGAGGAGGCAGCAAGCGCGATTCAGTTGCGTCAAAAATGACTGGAACCGCCTTCCGGAGTTCATTGTTAAGGCCGAGATTGAGGTACGTTACCATCCTTGGTTGGATTCTCCCTTTAATTTTCGAAGATCCGGCTGTTTCTAATGCAGCTTCGGTGTTTCTCTGTGAGAAGCTGTTACGCAGTGATACAGGTTGTCTCCGCAACGACGGGAAACTAACGGAGCTGACAAAAGACTGACTTTATGCTTTCTATCATCTATTGGTTTAATGATCTAATGTTCCCTGTTCGCTGACCAATTGGCTGAGTGAGGGTTCGCCATTATTCCTTTTAGCCTGTCCATAAGTGAGAAGAGCCGAATAGTCGGATGATAAATGGTGCATCTGAGTACGATTTTCGAGGTAACGGAGGACTGGGAGATGTAACACGCAAATATTTCCATTCCGGGTATGGTTCACCAATCGGGATGACCGTGGTTTACCTCAAAGTGAACACAGACCTCATCAGATATTCCGAGCCGCAACCCAACCAAACAACTTGTTCGCTAAAGTTCATTTTGAAAGGCTTGCTTGTTCTTATATAGGATACTGGTCCAGGTTGTGCAGACTTCGTCTCCAGCTATCCACACTGGACTTCTCAAGCAGGTGGTGAGTGCAGTTGATCCCTATGACAATATATAGATCTATAACATGCAAAAATGCCATTTCCTAGTCCATTGCGAGATACTGACGAACTACCCATTACATCTTTTGTCCTCCAAATAGGCACATAAATGTTTCAGTGGTAATTTCTTATGTTGTTTACTTGTCTGAGTGAATCCTGGGGTAGGCTGATTTTCAGCAGGCTAAGTATGCCCATTACGTAGTTCATAATTAAAACCGTGAATGTAATGGTGAGCAATAAATATTTTCCTGGGAAATCTTCGCATACCCATATGTTTACATGGTAAAATAGGTGTGTAAGTGCCGTACAGAGTTGAATGTTAATCACACAGTCCGAACGATAAATACAATAGTCACAGCTGTACATAATACACCAAGTCAACAAATGGAATATTAGGTAATTAGGGCTCGAATAAGAAGAATATATGGATTACACTAATGCTGATCAAATAGTTTCGTAACGTTGCTCGTTGGCAAAGGCAACAAAACTGGCCACCTTTGTTTGTTTTGAACACGACTTAGGTGGCAGTTGGCGAATTTTTGTGGACTCTGCAATCGAGCGCAAGTGTTTGCGGAAACATGATGTGTAGAGATTAAGCAATGGGTAGATTATTTGGAAGTCGTTCGCTGATGCCGCTTAGCCTTATTCAAGTTGTGGCAAACGCGAACTCTTGAATGGCATAATTTTTCCTTTGTAAAAGCATTTGGTAAATGCCCGCGCATTTGCTGGGATAAACGCCTCGAAGTGCGACAGACGTTTCGTGCACCACGAGTGTTGATACAAGAGCATGTATGGAGCCAAGTACGGCAGCATATCGTTTAAGAACCTGTCAAGCAGTGGTATATTGTAAGAAACTATTCTCATATGAGCTGTGGGTTAGGTCTTCGCCACAGCGTCTTGCAGACGTCGGAGCAACACCTCAGTACGTGCAACCCGCTTGAAGGTGAAATGAATCAAAGCTGCTTTTTTGGAGCAATGCTCCTGGGTGGCTTGTGTTTACGTGTCTTCAAATGCTTCCAGAAAACCTTGTCCGGGTAACATTTAAGCTATGTGCGTCGCTGATTAGCAGTGGTACTTAATTGACGGTATTTGGTGTGTAGATAAAGTTTGCCCTGAAAACGAGAGGTTGTACCAAGAACCTGCTCGTACCGTAAAGGTATCGCGATGTGAAAGCTAGTGTACTGTTTGTTCCAGGTGCTTGTCCTGTGTATGCTTCTAGTGTAAGATGCTTCGGCGTTGCGGATAATCTTTATATTAGGAAACAGAAGCGGTTCTCTAAGAACTTGTCTGCAGGTGAAGCGAGGCTACGCATGTGCGCCGTTAAAGACTTCCAGCAAATGCATGACCTGATTTTTAGACTTGTAAACCACGAACATGTCAACTATATACCTTACATACGTCGCAGACTAATTAAAATAATACCATAGAGCCTGCTGAAGAAATGACAGGTGCGTATTCATGGTCAACTAAAGCTGACATGAAATGCTATTGAATAGCTCCGAGTACATGGAATATAAGAACGTTATTGCAGAAATGCGACATACAGAATCAAATTGTTCCTGTGCCATTGAGAATCAGTAAAGCTGTCCTTGGCAAAGTAAGTGAATTGCGGCAGAAAATCTGTCATCTATGGGAGTTCCTTTAAAAAGATGTTTACCGGTGGATAAGTTGTGATAATGGGTTTACAAGGCGAACTAAACGTATATGTTAAGACCTCGTAAAACTGGCATCTCTCCAGCATGGTAATAAGGAACACAATTTAGAAGGATAAGTGAATACTTTAGAAACAGGAATTGTTCTTCATGTCTAGGACTGAGGATCAAGTGTCCAAGCTAGCTGGCTATTGATAATAGATTAGCCAGTTTCAGAGGATGAACCATCTTGCGTCGACCGATGTAGCTGTAGAAGTCTCAGGAAAAACGCGCAACCAACGAGATGTAGCCCAGGAGACAGACTTACAGCAGTAAACCGAAAAGCCATGTCGAAAGATGGATGGCGTGCAACTGTGCCTAGCTACATGATGTACTGAAGACTAAATAAGTTTGTTTATTTTACCTAATTTGTGTGTTCTTTACGACCCTGATGCGGCCCAGACTGCGACTACTACGAAGGAAGGAAGCTCTGTACGCGCACAGTCAAAAGTCGGATACGACAAAGTGTATTTACAAGGTTGAGCGTAAAGTACGGTGATTGGAGAGCAAGCTAGATAAAATAGTGATGATGACAGACATCCGAAGACGAGTTGAAGTTTAGATGAATTTAAGGCCAACTAGACTGAGACGGAAAGCGGGAAGCAGCTAGTTCGTAAGCACTATGTAATGACGAAAGGAAATACAAAGGATCGCTAAAGCGCGGATGCATTTGAACAGAAGTGCGATTAGTATATACTAGAAAAATGGGGCTGAAGCGCTCATAATTCCATAGTCTGAATGCCTTCAGTATCTAGCTAAAAGTGTCAGACGGGAGTAATACCGGGCCGTGCAATGTGTGCCGTCATCCCGAGTAATGTTAAATAGATAGGGAAATAAGCAAAATCAAACGGTAACATCCAAGCTGTAAAGCATAGGCGAATATGAGTTAAAGAGCAGATGCATATAGAAATAGTTAAGCTGCACACATTAATGGAAGTGATAGGCGCGAAAAGCTTAGGCAATAATGGTCTGGGGGCGCCAGACTACAGTTGGCCATCCATTCAAGGCTAAGTTTGTGCGACACAATAGGAGTAAGCAAAATATTAGCAATGAGATTAAAAATGACGTGCGATAACAGGAACGGAAGGTTTCGAAAGGAGTATACTATATGGATAAATGTTAATAAGACAAACAGGGAAATCAATGTGAGTATAAAAGAGAGGTAGCTGCCAAATCAATATCGATAATGGCAATGAGAGGACCAATCTTACAAAACTAGCTTAGTCGGCTTACTATGATTAATAGGTAAAATAAAGGTGGGACAAATAATGGGGGTCTACAGAATTTGACAGGTTAGAAATGGGAGTAGCTTTATTCATAAACGATCCCTAAGGGAAGGAAACATAGTGCTGAGTCTAGAAAGAAAAGACCGTTTGCATCGCCTTAGAGTTGGAAACACGCAGAGAGAAGTAAACTGGTCCACTGAGACCTAGTCACAGCGAGACATTGAGATTTGGCTGTCGGATGGAAGTGAGAATAAAAACGGGGAGTTCCGTGAACAAAAGTCAGGGTCTGGGTGAATAAAACTTTATTAATAAGGGGTGAAATTGCCGACATGCTTCTCGGGATAAAGGAGACAGAGTCTGCGCTCTTCCGAAAATTTGCCCGTAAATTCACCATGGTGTGAGGGAAGTTGAAGTGCAGAGGAATGATCAGAGAAGACTGGATTAGTCGGCGCAATTTGATTGTGACCTACGGTTGGGCTGGAAAGACAAATAGAGATGGTCATCAGAAATGGGCAGGTTACAGATGGAATAAGCATAAGTATTAAAGAGGTAAAATTTCGGTGGCTCTCCAAGTAAAGGAAACATAGCGCTAACTCTTCAGAGCCTAGACTGGTTGCATTTCCGTAGTCTTAGAAGCAGACAGAGGGTAATAGAATGCCTGGTAGTAACTAAATCAGGGAAGGACCTCTGAAGTTATCAGTAAGATAGAAGAAGGAAGAAAAACGGTGAGCATGGTGTGGAAATGACATCGTCGGAATGGATAAACTTCAGTGATCAGGAGTGAGAAAGCAACAGCGTTTTACATGGAAACTGGAACAGAGACTACTATATTCAGAAAATTGGCTTGTAACGTCACCGTAATTTAAGAGAATTCAGAAAGTAGGGTAGGGAGTAGGCGAAACTGGATTAAATAAATGAATAAATCATTCATAAATACAACGAGGCACAATAAATCAGGCCTGATCACGAATTTGAAAGCGCTTGTTTCGCAACGGGCACGTTGCTTTGTATAAAAGTCGCTGTTTGTACAATATAGAGAAGTTACTGAATGGCGGAAGCACTGTTCAGGAACGGAATCATTAATGATGTGGCAAAAATCTGGGCCTATGTGGTAAAAGCCTAACCATATAGTGTTGCCTGAAGGCAGAACCAGGTAATTGTGTTTATAGTGTAAAATTCAAAAGAATGACAGTGGGCTGAAATGTTGATCTGGTCAACTTGCCGGTGTGACTTTGTAGGCAGTGGATTTATTCAGTGGCGAGTCAGATCTGCTACTTTGCAGTGTTGATAAGCGGACATTTGTACTTTTTTTATAAGGAGGAGGTTCGCCAAGCAAAAGCCCAGCACCTCCTGGAACACTGCCGTCCATCCGTTTGAATGGTACTGCATAGCGTATCATACAAACAAATTTTGCTTTCTGCTATTTGCAATCACATGGGCTGCAAATCTGCGGTGGCTAACCAAATTACTTAGTCAAGTTCCGCCATTGGTCTTTGAATCTGGTCGCAAGATGAAATGTCCAGGAGAGTTGGGTGTAGGATTATGCAGGCAACAAATTAATTTAAAAGTTTTGGACTTTGGTGTTCCTGTTGATTTGTAGAGTTGATATGGGAGAACAACTACAGTATGTCAGCAGAAATGGACTGGTCCGAGATGGCCATCTAGTGAGGGAAGATTGCACTGGTTAAGCAGAGCGTAGGTCGTTTAGTTCTCGGTAGTCTGGAAGCAGTCAGAAAACTGGGGACTTCTCAGATGAAACTATTTCAGTGCCTGATACTTTTAGGTGCGCTGACGGCTTCTGGTGGCTTATTCCTACACGCGCATATCTGCAAACGATGAGTTAGAACGTATGGAGCAACCAGTTTTGGGTAATGCAAATGGGTGTCTATTTTTGCGTAGGAGTTAACGTGTGTAGGATAAGGGAGGAAAAAGTTTACCATTGGGTGTGCAGGAGGGACCAAAATACGTCATAGTTTTGACTTTACGGTGGGGAAATTTTGGGAGCGCAAAGGACAGTTTCACTACCATGTGGTTACTGCCCGGTACGTTTACTAACATGCTGGAACTTGCATGGCAGAGACTGTTAGTGATTATTAGGTCGTGTTATATTGTCTAGTCGGTGCATTCACACTGGGTCAATTAATGCGTAAAAGTAGTATATATATGGGCCCAATACTTTAGTGGAGCTGACTGACTGAGCCACGAAACAAGGTATATATTGAAACCTCCAGCAATAGTGTTACAGTAGGTGGAAGGAATGCGATATCCTGGAAGAGCTTGACAATTTTGTCAACTCCAGCAAAACAGGAGTGCGGTGGGTTATTTAAACAGCCTACCAATGTGTCAAGTTTTCCGCCAACGGCCTGAATCAACGCTGAGTCTTCAGTACTGCCTAGAGATGTGATATGGTAATATGATACATGAAATTGGTACTGGACCTATATGAGACATCCAGCACCACGCTGAGTTGCGTGCCTGTACAGAAAAACCTAACTAAGTGGGCTCAACTACCCAAAAGTACTTTCCAGTCTATAATGTATGTTAGTCCTGACCTTCCGTAAAGCACGATCCTCGGTTGACCATCAGGTAGTCGCACAATCTGGTTCAGAATTGAAACCTTATCCGGCAAAATAATTCAAAGCTCTAGATCAGTTGATCAATAGACTTAGTAAGCAGACCAGTCAGATCAGCCAAGCGACACTTACCACTCACTCCAACCCATTTACCATTTACATAGACGTCTTGAAGTTATTATGTCGCTTACTAGCAGCAGCTGAGGTAACTGCGATCCGCCACCAACCCCCGGAATTATGTGCTCAAAAACGATATGTTCCGATTCTATTCTTGCCCTGGCCTGCTACCAAAACGTCTTATTTAGAGAAACATGCTGCCGACAACTATTTAACAATTTCTGATCAGACCACAGCATTTTTATTCAAAATATCTTAGGTTTTAACCTTATCATTATCTGATTATTTTTGCTAATCTTATTCCTAGCAGTTGTGGTGTTTTAGCCAGGAAACTAGCTTGTTCACAACTGGTTGATAAGTGGCTTTGCCAGATGTATATGACCGTTCAAAACAAATGATCAGATTGTTTCAGAACGTGGTGTTTTTTCGCCTGGTAAGCGTTCTACCTATAATAGCCACAGAAGTCCGTTTATGAACACCGCGACGTGGCAGATGTGATGCGCCACGGAGTAAATTCAATGCGCATAATTACACTCTTGCATATTGACTAGAGAAATATTTTTCACTATTTTATTGACACATGTAATAGAAGATACCCTTACTCTTCACACAATGTCATCACTTCACCTACTGTGCTTTTCCTGTTTATTGTACGCAAACATGATTCTAGTTTATCGTCACTATGCTGATGATTTTACTCATTATGAGTACTTCCGTTACTGCAAGTTGTACAACTTTTGGCTGCAACTAATTACGTGCATTATAAACTAGCAGTTGCACATCACAATTCATTTGAAATTTTGATCATGCCTGAGTTGACGTGCCTCGATGACTTTGAGCGAAAGTAGTTATTTGTTTTTTACTTAACCTGTTGGTTTGAGGTCTTCACTTGGGACGTTTTTCAGTTATGGTGCAGGGAATTGCGGTAGTGATTTGGCAAACTCATAATCGACGGTTAATTCTAAGCGAAGACCGATCGAACTGCTCCAGATGACTTTGCACGAAACGAACAAATATGTCAAACTATAGTGCAGTTTACGGTTACGCAGTTCTGCGAGGAGGCTGAGCTTTGTGTGAATATCCACACAAATAACGGGGCTTTGTACGCCATCAAGGAGAAAAGCGATGGGAAACCTTCGACGTAGAACAAAGTTGAGAGTCAGCATTATCTGGGCATATGTATGGATCTTGGTATTGTTAGCCGCCTGCAGTGGCAGCTAGTTGGAAGTTGGTTGCGATTTTTTGCAATACTAGGAATAACACTAACCTCGGCAGCAGTGTCAACCAAGAAGTACAAATTGGTTGAGAAATTGTAGACTAAAGTAGGCTACTATAAGTTGCCAGACGCAGCCGTCTCTAATACTGACTGGCGAGAAGTTTCTGTGATGCGGTTTGCAGAATGTTTTCGGATGATTTTAATCAGGTCGTCCATTCCTTGCACCATCTCCAAAACGGTGGTTGTATCAACAGAAATGTTGTGTCGATCATCTGGCGGGACTACGTCCACTTCGAGAGAAGCTTCTAGGGCTTTCACCACGGTAGCGATTAATGCTCGAGATAACGACCTCAAGCTTCGATAAGCTTATGGTAATCGATACAATCTGGTCAATCATAACATGGGTGTAAGCGGTCGACCCGACGGAGTGACCTGCTTCCTTCATTAAAAAGCACTCTTGTAGCTAATCGGCGGTCTCGGCTAGCTAGTTTAAATACAGATCATTTGCAAATGCAGCGGAAAGAGCTGAGATGTTTGCTGGAATGTATTTCGTTCAGAGCAATCGCAGGAGACCGTCATCGATCTTATTAAGACCGACCAAATTACGCGTGTGCATAAGAACTTTTGACGGCGTGCGTTTGCCTAGCTTAACATAGGAGAGTAGCTGCCGCATGCTGCCGTGATGCGCTTTAAAACGCCAGCCTTTAGCTTATCGTAATTCCCATCGGTCTGAATCAAATCGAGCCAATCCATAACGTCAGTTGCAATGTGGAAAGGAAGCTGGGTAGTGACTTGTGCGAAGATAATTGACAGCAATGAAATGCGACGGAGGTAAACGGGGTTTCCAATAGTAACAATCACACATGAGGATTCGATGAAACGATGGCAGGAAAGGAGAGGCCAAAATATTTTCTGCTATGCCACTGCGGGTAAAGTGGCCTGACATAGTAAAAGTACAAAAAACGAGTCCTGCGCTTTTAAAAAGAAAACACGGTCACTCTAAATATGTAATGTTAATACCAAAATAAAGGGCAGAAATACATAAAATTACTCCCCAGTCTATTATGTAGGAATGTTGGACCATACCTCGGTAGGCCGTCATTTATTCGCACCATCCGTTTCGGAAGACAAAACTTCAATCTGTTTGAAAATTTGACGCGATAAATCCGATTACCAATGAACGACGCAAACTGACCAACGATCGAGAGCACACCAAGCGTAGCCGAAAACAGAAGGCCAAGTGAAACGCGGGATGTGTCTATCAGTTTTTGGTCCGTTAAAACAAAGCTGTACAACAAACAATGAAAACTGGAATATTAAGGTACGATTAGAAATATGGTAATTTGCAATCGCTACACATCCATTAGAGCAAAAGGCGTACCCTGGAATGTAGAGTGGTGCATCAGAAGCATTGGCCGATTGCCATGTTTCTGTTATCAGCACCATATGCGGGTTTGACAAAAGTATGTAGGGCTCTAGGAGATGTATTTAATTTTTACTTTATCGGACATTGAGTAGGATGAGTGCATGCGTGCTGCATTCGCAGCTTCCCATAGGTTGGTCGCCAGGTTCTGCAGTAGAGTTGTATCAAGACGATAAATAATTGTTTTGAAAAGTTGAGGTAATTGTTTGGGTTACGTATTCCAGGGGCAGTGGATTTTGACACTGAGAGCAGCCGGCTACTGATGGGTCAGTTGTAGACTTAAAGTCCATAAAGGCTACGCGTGGGGCTGGAACCAGCCGTTTTGAGTTGATTGCATTGAAAATATGTGTATTTGCGGGTGATATAGAGGAAGCGCAAGATCTTGACCAATTGAGCGTGGTGTACCAATCTCCATATTATTTTATAAAATATGTGCTGAAGTAGGTATTGCCCTACTGTGCTACCTGACATGCTGAAATATCCCTGATGTGAGAGAACTAGTAGTCCAATTAAAAGGAGCAGTATTGTTCATGCTGGCTGTCGGGTTGACAATAGTAGCAAGCTGTCGACTTCAGTCGGATGCTGTATATCCGGGAGTTTTGAACAGATGATGGTAAGATGGATGTTAGGCAGCTTGGTTTGGTGATTCAAGCAGATATAATTTTCTGAATAGCTAGTTAGGTCAGTTCGGAGCAACAATCTCGGTTAATGTTCGAATTACCGAGCAGTTAGGGTAACAGTCGTGGGTTGCAGATGCAGGGGTTTTGTTTTGACACGAGCACATTGGGACTCTGGTTCAGTTGAGTCTAAGCTTCCTGGAAACCAAATTTTGTTAGTTCGGTACAGTTTAGCAGGTTTTCTCGAAGGTGATGGGACCAAACACTTCTAAATAAGTAACTAAATATATTCCTTATTCTCGGGCAATGAGAGACACGCCTATGTAGGCATGATAATGTTAGAGGTGCAACTAAATGTCGGGAGAGTTAGAAAAATTTGTGCAAATTAGCCACGAACATTATAGCTGTGAGTTCATACAGTTATGTAGGAGTGCACGTGTCTATCTGTCACTCCATTTTGAATATGTGCCACTACAATTGTGCTTAATCGCGTGGATAGTGTGAGCAGCGTTGTGTGACGACCGTAACGAGGGTTAGTTTGATGGGTAATCATGGGGCTGTGACTTTAGTTGGTAGCGATTCGTATTAGCTGCGTCGCAGTGCTGTTCAACAGATATTAGGGGCTTTATATAGGGCGAATGCTTGTCAAGCGAAGACATACCACTGTCGTCAAACGTTTGCTGGAACGGTGTAAACCCAAATCACCAAGCTGGTGCTACGGGGAAGTAACATTATCCTTGTCGATTGAGCAGAATGGATTTAATGACAAAACATAAGCGAGTGATTGGACGCTTGACAGACGAGACCCCAAGTTAGGTAATTATGAATTGATTCAAGTACGTTGTGATAATCAATTGTTTTGATGGCTATTTTGTAGGCAGTCCTTGGCTGTTCTAATCCCCCGGATAAGGGCATCCAGATCCAATGGACCAGTGTTACTAGACTAGGAAGGGGGCGAGTCTGTTGGAGGTCTGAAATGATCCACGTTCGTCTTTGTAGGTGCATTCTGTCGCAGACCCCGAAGCCAGGTTTTGGCATTGGTACGTTCCTGTTTATATCTTCAAATTTTGGACTGCATCGTCCCGACGAGACTAAACGAAAAGTTGCGTACCTCTTTGACGCATTGAGCTATACTGGGTGGTGCCTCTAAGCCCCTTAAGATCTACACCTACAAGGTTACTCAGTGGTAAGAGGTCTGACAAATAAATCTCCTAGATTTTTAGACTGGGGGTTTGAAATGTGACTACGTCCATTTCTGTAACACCAAATCAGTGCCACCTCCCAGCTGCCTGGTGGAGAGGCTTTTAAAACAAAGGCTTTAGTCGAGGAGCATAATCATCCCGCTGTCTAGGTTTAGACGCCATGGAAGTATCTCGGCCCAAATAAAACTACAAGGTTGTCTTCAGAGGTAAACTTTATCCATGATCGGCTGTCGCGTACGTTATCAAGGGTCTCCCCGTCTGCCTCACACAGAAGGTAGGATAAGCGAAAACATGTTAATGCCGGCAATTTCCTTCTTCCGCTTTCGCCAGTTTCACTTCCCTCCTTCCCGATTCCCATTTCTTAGCTTCCTGCTATAAATCCTAAGTTAAATGACGGCGAGCGAAAGGTCACTGGAGTAGAACCATCTGCAACCACCTTCCCACAACACGCATTGGACGCCTATCAGCAACCTTTCTTTATGAAGCCAAGCTGTCTAGTATCCATGGTGGCGTTCAACGTTCGCACCCTAAGCCAAATAGGTCAACAGGCTTCAGTCACACGCCCCTTGGACACACAGAGTATTGTTGCATGTCAAGCGTCCGAAACTGGGTGTTATTAAATTACCTTCACCCGGCTTCTCACCTCGTTATTTATCTCAAGCTTCCGGCGATGCCAATGTAGTATTCACTGGTGAAGCTGATGTGTGCGTTATTTTAAGCTCAGAGAAAGAGCCATCGTTGGTTGATTGGATCAGGGGAAACAGGCTTTTATTTGCAGCCCGTTTGAGGACATCAGCTAGGGTCGCTTCACGAAGTGCTACCAAACGCTTTTGGTTTGTGATATTCGCTTACGCTCCCACTATGCGCCATCGGCATTTTATCGCAAAGGAAAGCTGCTTGGGTGCAGTTTCACTCCACTACGACTAATTATTGACCTGGTGCCATGCCGCATCAGTGTTGCTATGGTTTACTAGAAAAGTATCACTTCTACTTCACTTCATATTGGGCTTATTTAGCACATCCGTAATACACGATTGCTCCACGTGTTTCCCACTACACTTCTGTACAAATCATGACTTATGATAACCTGGCAGTTTTGTACAACAATGTGCATCGACCAACCGGACACTGCGGTTCTAACAAGCCATCTCTCCTGGACTTAATCCTGACTAATGAAGAGTTGATGGTTGAGTCAGTAGCATACGATCCTCCATTGGGCCGTAGCAACCATTCAGTCCTAACATTTGTTTATGTGTATTATGCCAGCATTGTTGATAAAGAAAGCAACTCAACGAAATAATACGGGCTATTTTAAGCTGCGCAACTTAACAGCAGCCGTTGGCTAGCACCTACAGATGCATAGTTTAGGGAATGACTCGTGGAATGAACTGGAAGATAAAATTAATTGCGGCATACAATCAGTAGCGAAAATTGTAATATTAAGAGCCCCGCGCTGAACAAATATATGGATATGAACCAGCACACGTAAATTGAACAACAACAACAGAGATGCAATCTGGTTGTAACATTCACTAAGCCCGTGTGATAATACGAGGCAGCATTACAAAGCAATCAGAAACTACTGCACGTCGCTCATTCGAGTCGATAAATACGAATGGCAGGAGAACATGTTGCTACAATTTACGAGAAACACCAAACTACTGTACAGATTTGGGGATGGCCATATCAAGTTTAAGCCCGGAATACCCTTACACATGGCGGCCAGTGGCCTAACAACTACGGCCGTGGATGCCGCGAATGATCTACTCCTGCTGTTTGGCTAGTTAGTTACAAATACAATGGAACCTTTGCCCAAGCAACTCCTAACAAATCTCATTGGTTTCTTTAGCGTCATGTTTACTCCAGCAGCTGTTGCAAGTAAACTACAATTTCTCCGGGAGTACAATGTCCTTGCAAACGACATGGTCCGCCCAAAGTACTGAAAACCTATCTCCCACCATAGCAACACCACTTGCTACCTATTTCCAGGGTCTGCTTAACTCCCACAAACTCCCATCTGAGTGGAAAAAAGGAATTATCACTGCAATACACAAAGAAGGTAAGCATTCGGATTCCGCCAACTACCAACCTATTATTCTGCTTCCTGTTTTTTTCAAAACTCATGGAATCGGTAATCTCGGATGAAATGGCACGATACTTTGAAAGTTTACAAATAATTTCTAAGGCCCAACATGTTTTCAGACGCAGACGATCTAATTTAACCAATTTGCTGCTTACTCGGGACTCATGGACCAGGGCGATTGATGAAGCAGTCTTCATAGGTGTGATTTACTTTGATTTTTCTAAAGCATCCGAAAGAGTCAATCACTGCTTTCTCCTCCAAAAGCTTGCAGCCTACGGTACCAACAGTTCCCTGCTCATCTGGTTAGAAGACTATTTACATGGCTGCAATCAGGGTAAGAGTAGCTGACACTCAATCTGCAGGCCTGCGCGTTTCCAGTGGTTTACCACAATGATCCGTCCTCTGCCCATTGCTATTTTTAGTATGCATAAATTTGCCTGTAGCAGACATTCTGTCTTTGACGCAAATATCTGCATACTTTGCTAAAATATAGAAGTAATTCGCTCAGCATCAGACCGTGTTTACCTCCAGGAAGATCTGACTCAGATTAACTAATAAGCAGAGAGGGACCAGCTGCCACTGAACACAGCAAAGTGTCACCTGCTGACGGTGCGCAGCAGCCTCGACAAAACTTAGCTTTTGTTGTAACGTGTCATGAAACAAGTGACTAGAGAACGCGACTTAGGTATACCCTTGCAAGAGGATCTTGGCACTTCATTCCAATTTTCGAAAGCAGCAAGTGTGGAGGACTTGAATTTGACACTTTTAAGTCGGGCTATAGGCACTTTTGAGCGACGGCTAATACCAATTTTGATTGACTCCTATATGCGCCCTCAAGTTGAATAAGCAATTCAGGACTGGTGTCCATGGTTAAAAAGAAACCTTCGTCTACTGGAACAACCCAAAAGAAGAAACACAAAGCAAACGCGTCGACCATCTGGTCACAGTTAAGAACTGCGTCCTCGTGTACTCTGTGTGTTCCCATCAGGATACCTACGGCTTCACCAAGTACTTACTCTGACATACCGGATACTGACTGTAACTGAGCATCCATATACCTCATTGTTGTCTATATCCCCTTACAAACAGAGCCAAGGCAACCGCCTGAAACTAATAACGCAACACTCCCGTCTGCATTGTAGAAATTGTTTGTGCTCACTAAGAATCCGTTCTCACTAGAATGTATTACCAAGATTTGTGGTGAACGCACCAGAAATGACGACATTCAAAATACGCTTAGACTTTTATCTTAGTGTTAAAAGCTACACAACACTAAAGTGCAATAGTTTAACTACTGATACTTCATGACCCATGTTGAAAAATATTAATATTAATTTTCTTTTGTATATTCATCCTGCGGTTCTTGTAAAGTTATGTTTTTTAGCCCACCATGCACATTTGAATCATTGAAGCATACATTGCTTTTACGATCCATATAGCTTATTTCCTGATGCAGGGTATTGCCTAGAGAGGCATTTGTGAACCTTAATTTCAAAAACACCTAAACGTTTGTACCATATTTTCCATCAAAATTCTAATCAGCTTTCTTCACCCACTAGAGTTTATCCTAACGAAAACTTCATCTATTTCCCCTACACGCTCCAAATGTTAGCATGTCTTTTCATGTAATGCAAATTACAGCGATTCTATGCTACCGTTCCTGTCCACCTTGACAGTCGAGCAAATCAAAGCTATTAGTATGTTACGAACTTCCCGCTGGAATAAGGAATGCTGATATTTTTACGCGTTTTAAATTTTCGTCAACTGTAATTTCATATATAAACCATCCGCAGTGATTGTTCGACCTGCTGGGAATGCACATACCCGGGTGCATAAAGCCTACATTGATTTGACCTGCACTGCTATGGACCTGGCAGTAATTACAATATATGTGGATAAGCAAATGCGATCGTTAGGGTCCCAGTTATAAACCTATTGCATAAGATTAAAACTTACGATGTAGGCAATCCGCTACTCGAGTGTCTCGAATCACACCTAACCGGGCGCACGCAATTTGTAAAATTCCACTAAAAAACCCACCCCTGTCAAAGTTTCTAATGGTCTCTAAAATGAGAGAGTGCATTGCCCGCTTTATTTTCATGTTAACAACATCAGTGACAGCCTATGCCATGGCTGGCACTTCCTCCTCGCTGAAGATATATTGGTGGTATATTTCTTTTCCCAAAGGACAAAATATCCGCTTTTAATAAAATCCGCCGTATAGTGAAGACTTTATATCATGGTGCCATCAGTGGCAAATGGCTTTCTGCGCTGATAGAGCAAGCATCACGACCTGCAAATGTTCCATACTGGGTGACACATTTATGTTAAATTGCATATCCATCCAACCTAACACAATGGCTGTAGATTTACATAAACGGCCTTCTATGAGCCGCAAGTATTCGGAAGATTTGAGATATCAATATGCAAAGGCTATCCGAACAACATCCTCGTGGTGCCATCTAGGTGGTACAGGTATAACCCGTTCCAGCAAATAGTTCGGCGGCTGGGTACCAAGAAGTAGTGGGCTTTCACCTGGCAAGCTTTCTCCTTATAAAAAGCCACCGATGTCCACTTAACAATATTGTGAAGTGGCGGATGTGACTGGCCACTAAATAAAGTCACTGGCTTTGCTTACCCGGACAAGCTTATAAAATCCACAGACGGCAAACATTCATTTAGACACTGACGACTCGATCAAACTTATACAAAAGAACAGCAACCAATTTACAACACAATCAACACACCAAATACATTCCTACACTTAGGGATGCAAAGGTATGAAAATCCTACTATACTATTGCATAATCTTTGTTCAATTGTTGTGCTATTACAGTGATCATGCCTTCATTGGCTTGCCTCACGTAGCCGAGAAGAAAATTTATTTAGTTATTTATTTATTTATTTTGGCAGCCAATTATGCACAGTCGAGGCACGACTAGAACATTTTCGGAGTCATTTGTGCCCACACTTGTAATATTGCACCTTCATCTTTAGCAATTTACAAAAGTCAGATTGCATAGTGCTGGATTTGGCTCAACGGCGGTTTATAACAATGGTTTTTCCATGAAAGCTAACGCCTATTCACCTCATGTGGTGTGAGCATATGAAACGCCAGGCTACATGGTTGCGACGCATTCGCTTAAACCTATGCTGCTTCCATAATTTAATACATCAAAACTTTATGCGCCTGGATAATATAGGACGTCATTTTAACGTCAGCAATTCGGATGGTCCTCAAGTTGAGACTGGCACAGATGAAGCATCGACAATGCCCCGTTCTGCTGTAGTTCAACTTCATAACTACCATTTTAGCTTCGTGATATGTAAGCACCACTGGCTAACAGGTCTCTCACATTCACCGCAGTTGCAGTCACGACACCTAAGAGAATTCAGTCAGATCAGTCACACGCAAGCCTGTTACAGATGCTGATGGTAAAAATCTGAGTGGAAGATGAATTCAGACATCGCTGACTTGTTTTTGGCTTCCTTCGGTTTCTTCCAAACGCACTTTATCATATCTGCAGTTTTTGGTTTTGCAACCACTGCTTTCCACACGACTACTCGTCGTTAATGGGTACACGGCTGCATTGTTTGCACAAAATACTAGCATTTTTAGTGCCAATCAACGCAGCAAAACGTCTCAAAAGCGTGGGTTGCCGCTGTCTGTATAATGCTGTTTGGCATACGTAAGTTAATACCACCGAAGAAAAACGTGTACCTGCTTACGGTATCAGGCGGCTAAACCAATTTTTCTGTACTTAACCATTCTGCTGCTTTACCCACTACTTTAGTTTAGGTACTTCGCTTAGTCTCCATTTTATACATTTTCTCCAAATTGCATAAAAACGTAATCATAATTTTGCATACAACTAACCATCTTTTGTAACAGTGCTTTTTTAATCCAGAAGCAACTAAAGCCCACAGTCACCATCAGGGTTTAAGGTCTGTTAGGCTTAAAAAGTGTCCGCTTCCTCAGGGTCAACAATGTAGGTTAGCTTGATAGCAACGCATGAAGCATTTTAATGTAATAGATGGTTCTTTGTTTACGCACCACAGAGAACCCTACAACGGCTTGAAATAAGCATGTGCTTGGAACAAATATGTAGCAGCTAAACTTGACCTCTGGGCAGCACCTGGAATAATTCTATGCCAAAGTGCTTTTCTTATGTGTCATCTCATTATATATGTATATTGTTATATTATATAGATTATAGTTTGGTTGTACTTAACAAAAAATAATATTAAACTAACTAAAACCCATCCGCGTAAGCTTGTGTCGAGTAGTCCTGTATTCAGCTCATACAACAGAAAAAGTCAAAGGACCAAGCGGTTCCACATGCTCCATGGTGACTAAAAAGCATATTGCGTTGTCATTGCAGCAACCCGAAATGATATTTTAACCGCGGGCAAAAGACATAACTATCCATAAGCAGGATTATGCTCTGCTTGTTTGAATTAATCTTTCTTCTAATTATTAGCTCGAATACGTTTAACGTGTAAGGCGCCAGTGTCTTCATCGCAATCTAACAGGTAAGTTGCCGTCCAGCGTAGTCCAACTTGTGAGCTTTATTTCCTTTACTATTTCCTTTCCTATTACGTCTTCGCTGTTGTTGGTTTAGCAGGACATCTTACACTTTCGCGCCTTCCATAAAGTGGATTCTCGCTCGATCTTTTATCGCATCTAATACAGTACTGCCCAACTCGCCAAGATTTTTGACCCAAGCACACTATCCGTCTAGCTCCGACAAGTAGTAGGTGATTGTCAGGCCGCCTAAGAAGTATCACTTGGCATTTCAGCCCCCTCGGTCTACTACCACCCGCATAGGCTCCGAAACCAAAATCCCTCTAAACCCCCGACTGGACGCATGCTACGAATGCGATTTCTGTGTACTCTTGTTAAATGACCTCTGGAAGAGCCTCTGTTGAAAACCAACGTGTAAGTGGTGGTCAATTCTGAAATAGAAGGCTTTGTCACTTAATGTCTTATTTGTCTCTACCATTTGTTTCCGATGTTTTCAAAGCGGCCATCTCCATTCTCGTATAGGCCAAGCAACCACTAACTTTATTATCTGCTTTCCTCCGGCCTCCAGCGCGTACCCACCATCTAGCCTTCATGTAGATTACAACCAACCTACGTCTTGGATATGTATGGCTTTGATACCTCTGGTGAACGCCTAAGTTATTCACAACAGGTTTATCATTTGAGCAACATTACTAACTCTGGGGTGGTCCTAGTCCGTTACAAACCTTGTCAGTTCTAATAACAACCTTTTAAATTTGTTTATAGAAAGGGCAAAGTTTTTCGAGTCAGTTTATTTTGCTTGGTGGTACCACCGTCGTCGCCATTAATAAACCAACGCTAAGCGGCTGAATATATAATTCGGCCAGTATGCGTAAGCGTTAACTAAACGCTAATTAAATATGCAACATAACTCTCAACTTTTCGAAATCTTTACAGACAGCATGCGTTTCAAACGTTGCGATGGTCGTCCTATTTTTATGCAAATATGCTTTGTGTCTAGTTATTTAACAATTTAATTATGCGTATGCATTATTTGTTCTTTAAAATGATTTTCAATGTTATTTGGAATCCCAATATATAACATATTTTTTGGATGTATCAGTTTGGTTGATAAAGAATAATGGTTTGCTTCAATATCCTAATGCTGCTCAGCATTAGATTATGTGCGGCTTTAGGCGAAAGTTTTGGTAAGTTTGTATTATAACATCTGATGCGCATCGATATTTCTAATCTAGGAGAAATATTATTAAATTTGGTAAAGTTCTGGAATCCGCGTCAAAAACCTTATTCTTAAAATGCATGTACCCGTATTTAACAGTTAAGTGTAAATTATATAATGTTCACAATATGTACTCCATAAATGCGCCTACGGACCACAGAGGATTTTGTACGAGTTAGCGAGATAAAAAACAAAGTTTTCCCATAAACGCTAAAAGAATTATCAACTGCTTTTACGGCACCGGAAGAAATTACTTTACGAAAGCCTTGATTCACTGAGTAGTGGGTATTAAATTTAAGATTTTATTAGGTAATATGAATAGCAGGCAAATGAGAATGATGATATAAGGAAATTAATGCCTATTAAAATTAATCATATTGTCTTATTTTTGCTGTTCAGTAAAGTAAAACACACAGACTTTAGTTAATTGCGCCATAATATTTCCAATCAAAAGGATATAATGATTTATTTATCCATAGCACATTTAAATATTGATAGTTAAGTGCTAACGTTGGGTTTTGCCTTGTCACTTTTGCGTCCTCCTCTTAGTCAACTGAAACTGGCTTAAACATTTCTAACTATTAAACTACGCTTACTTTGGTCGCCGAAATATATTAAGACTGAAACTATATTCTTTCGGTTATAACCAGAGTGAAGGTTGGATGCTGAACAATGTATACTTATAGAGGAGAACGAAAAGATAAGGTGTCTGCGGTTTTCCATCGAAGGTGAATCTGGCACATGGGCGAAATCAATTCGCTGACTCTTGCGCAGTGGCAGGAAATTGCAGCTGCACTACATCTTATCCGGTTGCGATATGCTCACTATACCGGTATTCCGGTAGGTCAGCGTCAAGCAATCGCTTAAATAGCGACACCAATTTCGCCTCGACTAGCGTCTCTGGCGATTTGTTTCAATACTTCACCACTGGAAGCTCGAAGCATAGAGGATGTGCGATGGGATTTAAATACCCTACCTTTAGTTTGTACCGGTGTCCGCATGTACTGCTCGGTACGCGAACGTGCAGCAGTGGTTAAAAGATAAGGTAGTGTCCTAGTTGCAGTATCCCGTGCATCATAATGTGATCAACTCGAAGCCGACGATATGACAGGGTATAAAGCTCTAGTCTCTTACATAGGTCCTCGTACTACTTACCCCGTAAATTAGGGATGAGCCGGTTAGCTACATGCTGGACCCGTTCCAGTCTAAGCGCCTCACCTATTGTGATCAAGCAATAGGCGGGTGAGCCATAATCAAGCACCGGTCTTATGGTGGAAGTGAACAGACTTGTGGCATTCTCTTCAGACCAAGTGCAGAAGCTGCGTCTGGCTGTACAAAGCAGACGTTGTCCGTTTGCGTACATTCTGTTCATGTTTCAGATAGACTTAAGTTTACGGTATATGAGTATGTCTAGATCTTTGACGAAACCGGTGGGATGCAGTGGCGGCCTGCCAGGATTTACGCACGCCTATTACTAACCCAACCAACGCTCAAAATCAAAGACTTGGCCATGTTGATCGGTAGGTCAGCTTCTGCAGACCACCAAGATGGGCTGTTTGGGTCCTGCTGAAGGGCGATAGTACCACCAAAAGTATTAATAACCCTCCGAATCCTCAGATCACCCGCAAATAATGCGCAGGGCGACAGAAGAAGCAGTGGTATTCGTGGACGTGTTTGTGCCTCAGTAAGGTGCCTTGGGGTACGCCGCTAGTAGGCGGGTACCAATAAGTTATGTGGTCTTCCAATTAACCCGTCGTTTTCCCCCGATAAGGTAGTCACTGACCCACTGTTGCAATGCGCCGCCAACGCTACACATCCTTAGGTAGCAGAGCAGGACTTCTTCGTTCTCTTTAGCGAAAGCTTTATGGAAACCAATGTAGATAACCTTCACCGACTTCATCCGATTCAACGCTAGCAATCATCCCTGCCGCGTCATCAGCAGGTTGGTGATGCATGAACGGCCCTAAATAAAGCAGTGCTGCGCCGGCATTGGATCTTTTAAATTCAACTGCTGGAGTAGACTCATTTTCACAATCTTCTGGAGTATTTTTGTTAAAACAGAGAAGGGACAACTCGAGCGGTATATGTCTACGTTGCGTGGGTCAATGTCTGTTGTAATTGTCTTAACTACCGAGCATTTTCATTCCCTCGGCAAAGCACCTTCGGACATCGATCTGTTGGACGGGTCCGTCACAGCTGACGAGATGATAGCCAATAAGGGGTTTAAACTTAGCGGGTGAAGTCCATCGGGTCCGGCAGGTTTTTGTGCCATCACGAATGTCGAGTAGACTACGGAGCTCTTCTACACCGCAGTCAAGGCCCTTGATTTCAGTTGCAGTTGCGCATGTCGAGCTGAGCATATTTGCATGTTTACTTGTATATACGGAAGCGAATTGCTTCGCCAATGCGCATGAAGCTTCAGTGCTGGAGGTCAGAGGTTGTCCGTCAATGCTCTTTAACACAGCTACGTCACTTGCGAGCGTTAGGTGCCGCTTCACGTAAGCAAAGATATTCTTCGGAGCCGTCTTCGCTAAAATTGCAAGCTGCTGTTTGAATTTTTGACGCTTTGGCGCTTTTGCGCAGTTACGTAGATTGCACTGCCTTCTGTACGTCTCATTCTTGTCGGTAGAGCCAGACACGAAGAATTTATTCCACAGTAGGCGTCGCCCTCGAGCTAATTGGATACACTCTGTTTCGAACCAATGCGGTGTCACTGGCCTAGCTTTCTGCTAATGGAGCTATAGTTAACGAAGAAACAACGATTGCACACCCACATTTATAACAGGTCAACAGGATTCAATAGATGAATGCTGCGGCAGCGACCAGTCTACTTCACTAAAGCCTCGTTTTAAACCATTGAAGTCAGTCTTCCAATAATTGTAGGATGGCTCTGGCAGACGCAAGTAGGGCAACGACAACACTAGGCTTGCTAAAACAACTGAGAGCTCATAGGTTTTCAGAGACTTCAGGAACTGAATTTCATTTACACGTCGTTCGCAACTCCTCCCGGGACGATTGAGCGGAATGCGATGTACCTCGCATCGGTTGGCCGACATGTTGTGCTGTAAAGTTTCAAATCCCATTTCCGTAAACTGCTTCTTGAATTTACAGTGCCCGGGGAGAAGTAAAATCTCAAGCCACCGCATTCGAGGAAAGTTAAAATCACTCATAAACTGTAAGCGGGGCCGACTCATGTAGCCTCTGGCATGCATCAACCAATCCAGACATTGTATTCGCAGCTGCGACAAATCGCACCCACATATAGTTTACCCGGCCTTAGGCGCATCGAGCACTAAAGCGGCTCGAACAAGCCGTCTTCGTTACGGTAGGTGTTTACCAGTCTTCCGCACAGTGGGGATCAAATATATAACAAGACGCCGCCTCAATCATTTGAGAGAGTGTCGCACAGGAAGCTCAAGTAAACACTGATCTGAACTTCTAGGGTAGTGACCTCAGCAT
Source organism: Dicrocoelium dendriticum (assembly GCA_944474145.2). Lineage (NCBI taxonomy): Eukaryota > Metazoa > Platyhelminthes > Trematoda > Plagiorchiida > Dicrocoeliidae > Dicrocoelium > Dicrocoelium dendriticum. The sequence continues at coordinate 117,043,827 of OX104068.1, read as the reverse complement.
TTAACCAGGTTTCAGACAGTCCTAATACGTCCGGACTACGTGAGGCATTGAAGTGAAATACATTGTTGCATTTGTTCATTAAACTACAAACATTTGGTACGTCTACGCGCAGGCCGTGGTAAGAACCAGCAGAGGCGTATAAAGAGTTATCGATCTGTTGATCCGGGTATGGCGGACCCAGGTAACTACCCGAATATTTACAAGGTGATGATTTGTTTCTCCAATACTGGTCCGCCGTTTCAACTCCATGATAGTGACCTTCAGTTGCTCTCTGTCTGACGGATCCAAATCGAAACGAATATGGAACTTTGGACATCTTAACATTACGAGGCTTAATAATATCAGCGTCGGACTGGTTGCAACAACAACCGTGGCTCCCAGAGGCCAGGATTTTGCCTCCTTACTCTTTCCAAGCTGGGTGATTTTGTTCACTTGCAACCCCTACCCATCCACGACGAGAAGCCTAATAATGTGGCTCTGCAGAAAATCTACGTTGTGTTCATAACTAGCCTGAGGACTAGTAACTGTCAACTCAAGCGCGTGAAATATTAAAATCTTACGATGCCGCTGATTGCTAGGAGTCGTATTCTATTTTTTGCTTCGCTGCAACCTCCACAGACCTTAAACGCCTGCGCCATCGAACACCGGTGTATTAGTGTTCTTAGGAGGCAATGCAGGCATGCGAGCTAAGGCTTAAGCAACGGATGGACATCGCTCCGGAGAGCGTGAAGCCGGTTGGCAGGTTGGCTCGTTCGGATATAGAGTGGCCGGGTTTCAGCTTGCTTAGGTGAACCCACGGTGTTCCTCCAGCTGGAATGTCTCGCCCGCCGTGTAGGCCCACGCTGCTTCTTGGTTGTTTGTGGGTTGGCATTGCTTGCTCAATAATTAGCCAAAGTCATGATAGATTTCACGGTTGTTTAAAATATTCCAAACACAAAAATTAACCAAGTGTGGAAATGCACTTCGCACTTGAGGTATGTAACGGCATTGGCTCTATGCCCAACTATTTAGGAACAAGCGTCAATGGAAGTCAGCTTCTTGATTACTGGTAGTTTACCGGACATGACGGTAAAAGCGATAAAGTGACCAAGGGAAACACGATACAAATACCAGAAGAAAGGGAATGGACACCAACGTAATATACCATAAACAAGATCAAACTCGCAAAGTAAAATAAATTTGACAAAAATAAGTAAAATACTGTTCTTTGCATCAAGTAATGTACGAAGCAAATATCCAGGCAAACAGGGCGAGTAAAGTCGTCCGGAGATCGGTATTCGCAGGCAAAATAAATTGAAGTAGCAAAAATATAACACATTGTGCTCAGGGTTTAGAGCCAGTTGTTTTTATTTTGTGTTCTGCGATCCTTTCGGATTCACTCCAATAGGCTGATCAGGGATTTTGAGTACGGAAATGTGTACATCGGTATATATGCCAACTGCTGCACTGAAGCGACATTTTTAATTTAAAATTACAGTGAACCTGTTTAGGAACAGTTTAGGAAATCAAAATAACCAAATAAATAAGAAGCTCTAAGTGGAAAGTAAATAGTGCAAAGTTATTTCTATATAGATAGCCGCGAGAATTTCAAAAACTATTGTGTGAATTTTATAATATGAATCATTCAAACACAAGCAATGGCAAACTAATACATTGTATTGAAAACGTGCGTGTGTAATGATACCTAGGTCATGCGGGTATGACGACGTTGCGTCCAAAGTCTAGTGGTTTGGGTGGAAAACCTGTGCTACACAAAGAATAACTTAGTAGGCTTACATGAAACACATATATCCGTGAAAAGATAATGTATTTATATGTAGTGGCTGACTTTCTTTTCATGATGCTTCTACACCGCAGTAGGGGTTTAACCAACTGAAACAAACTAATTCCTTCTAAGCTGGATAAATTTCACTCTACTTTCGATGAATTGTTCTGTCTACCTGAATAATCTATTAACTTGCGCACGTTACTTCTGCTAATTGCGCTTATCTTCCTTTACTTTATTGTGTTTTTAGCGTTTTTTGGGTGGCTTCTGTACATTTTGTATTTATCGCGGATTCAATGATAAACAACTTACTTCATATGCTATTTTAGTGAAAATTTATGCCAGCGTAGACGTAGGCTTTAAAATATATATTTCATTTGATATTGTTATTACAATTGATTGACTGTTGCTTGATATGCCCCGTATGGCTGCGCTTGCTGTACATGTTGACAAGTGGCCTACCTCTCTATCACCCAATACATCCTCCATAGAGGCTCTAGGATACAGATGAACGTTTCTGCATGGGACGGGGTGCACGGTCCTTGTGGTCATGTTTGGCTCGAAGAGTGGTTCCATGCACTCAGTAGGGAGCGGAATACTGTCCAGCCACCCCTTGTGTGCAGTTGATGCCCAACTACTTCGTACTTGTGTTTGCCTGTTTAGGAGTGTGGGCCGGCTCCGTTGATGAAACGCGGCTACCATCCACATGCCTCCCGTGTTTATTCTTTAGGTTTACAATGGATATAGTGTGCGTGGAGCCAGTAATTGAGGTGGAGGGAGTTAGACAGGTAGGCTCCTTGTCAACATGCACATCAAACGTAGCCACACCTGGAATGTCAAACAACAGCCAATCCCCTGAAATAAAAATATAAACTATTAGTTGATTTTTCATTCTGTTCAATCTTTTGTAAATGGCAAAATGGAAGTGCTCCATTAGGCTCGTCGCCTTCAGATCAGCAGAATGTGTCAGCGTGCTTTAACGATCCAGCAGTCCTTAAGTAGACAGGGAGGTCGCAGAGAAACAGTTCTGTCCATGCATCATGCGCAGCCGACAATCCTAAGCTTAGTCTGTGCACTGACTATGGCTTTTCCGAGACTGTTTAGTCGTTTACCACTAGAGTAGAATGGGCGACGTCGGAGCAAATTCAGAGCATCCTAGAGTAAACTTCCTGTCAGTTGTGACCCCATGTTTGCTCTCCCAGTTGAGTGGAAATAACTACCACAGTTTCGAATTCTTGGAAGATTCTTGGAAATGATAGAGTCGTCATGAGTACAGAGAGGTTTGGAAATAATCGGTTGGTGTAATAGGTTGGTTACGTTTCGCCCTCGACACAAGAGCTTCGTCAGACAAGGTGAATCAATGGGCAATTGACGTGGGATTTTATAGCGAACTGGGGCGATAAACGCGTTGCCCGAGACTTGAACCATGACTTCATTAAAGTAACAGTTCGTGATGTCACCTCAGGTGGTTCGACACAGTGGGAATAGTCCAGGTGTTCCTTTGTGCGCCATGACATTGAAATGGGAGTTAGTTTGCACTTTCCAATCTGATGCACTCACCGATGCTCATCAAGCTTACCGGCTTAAGACCGCCCGCCACGCATTAGGGCATTCTACCCCTCTCACTCTATTCACACAGTCTCCAGGTTTGGCAATTTCAGCCGCCTCTGCAATCAACCGCTGAGGGGTTGGTCGTATAACCCTCCTAATGCCCTCTATGTTTTGGAGGACTTTCAGTTGACCCGTGTCTAATGCTTGCACAGCTACGGCCGGAACTCTTACTATTGCCTGGTATTCAAACTGCTTATTTAGTTGTCCTGAAATGCAACTCCTATGCTCCGAAATTCGTGTGCGTAATTCTCTCGCTGTTTGGCCTATGCATACATGTGCACAGCCCTTACATTTAATTTTATACAGGTAGTCGCCCTATCCTTTGGTAGGGGGTCATTTAGATGTACCGGCACCGGACGTAACGCTTGACCTCGCTGAAAGATCACCATTATATTTTCCTTGTTTATTACCCTCTGAATCACCTCCGTGGTGCAATCCTTGTACAGAATTCCGACCGTTCCAATCCAATAGGTTGGGGGTCACTACGGCCGGTGCGGCACCTTTTGCACTTGACGTTTGACCAGCCACGGTGGTTAACCACTTTCTAATAGTTTGTTCATTGCTAGTACGCGCAGCCTCTTTCTTCTCCTCCATTGTGCACAAGGTTTGTGCTGTGTAGAACAGCGCTGAGGCTATCCCAGCGTACATCAGTTTGGGCTGACTCGAAGTGTAATAGAGTACGCCATCAGTATCCGTTGGCTTGCGATATATTGTCGTCTATAAATGTCCCCCATTCCTGTGAATCAGGCACTCAAGAACTGATATTGTGCAGCTACGATACGCTAATCCAATAGTAAATTGTATTCTCTCATCAATATAGTTTAAGTGATCAGACAACTCTTCCTTCTTAGCCCGTTTAACAAGTGCAAAGGTGTCGTCTACATAACGCCACCAAAACTTTGCTTAGGTAATGGGGTTTGTTAACGCCCTGTTCTCAAAGTCTTCCATATACAGGCTCGCCAGTACAGGGGATGCTGGCGATCCCATAGAGAGAGATTGTTCCTGACTGTTAAGCTAAGACTGAAAAACGAAGTAAGACATGTTAAGACACACTGTCATATCATGGATTATCTGGCTAACTGTTAGATTGGTTCGATCATTCAGAGTGACGTCTTCATGTAGACGACATCTTGTAATTCCTAGCATCTCTTCTTTGGATACATTTGTGAAAAGTGATGTGACATCGAAGCTGACCATCCACACTTTTGAGTCAATTTTGAGACTTGCTATCTTTTGAGCGAAATCATCAGGGTTTTGCACAAATGTACTCATTCGCCCTGTTAGAGGCTGCAATAGCCTTGCCAAATATCGCACAATTCATGGGCCCGGGAGCCTATACCCTCGACTACGGGCCGTACGGGAACTTCGGGTTTGTGAATTTTGGCAAGTTGTGAAACCTAGGAAGTAAAGTCGAAATCATAAGATCAGATTGGAACATGCAAACCGACTCCTATTGTCACCACTATTGACTTATCCGTCAATGTCATGACGTGCAAAGGAAAACCTGGACTATTCCCACTATGATCGAACCAGTTGAGGTGACATCACGAACTGTTACTTTGATGACATCAGGGCTCAAATCTCGAGCAACGCGTTTATCGCCCCAGTTCGCTGTAAAATCCCACATCAACTGCCCATTGATTCACCTTGTCTGACGAAGCCTTTGTATCAAAGACGAAAGGTTACCAAACTACTATACAAAGCGATTATTTTCAACCCTCTCTGAACTGCCACATTTCATTTCCAAGTTCACCTCTTAGCATATGCCTGGTGAAGATGAGGGATTCACAGCGAAGAATGTGGTCCAGGGAGAGTTGGCTCACTTCTTGGAGTCGGAACGAGTGTGCAAATCCCCAAGTTGGTAGACAAATCTTGACCGTCGTCGCTGGACTCTCTCTATTAGCGTAGATTTAGCTTTGCAAACAGAAACGCTGCCGACAGATCGGACTCGAGAATAGTCGTACGTGCGTGGTGAATAGTAGCCTGGAGCATTCTGTGTCATCCGAAAGAATGAAGTATTTTGTAATCCACATCTTGTTCCGACTGCCACTCTCCTTAGTGTGTCCTGAATGATTTTTACGTCAACGGCAATAATTACGCTTAGGCTTTTCTTAAGGAGGAAGCCCCTTCATGGTAGCTGCCAAGTGGATCAGATGCACCAATCGGGGGGACAATGCATTTAGCAAGATTGAAAGGTACACCACACTTGGTGCATCAGTAGTCTGGTAGATCCAGCCTGGCCTGTATTTTATCAGTGGTATCGAAGTCCGAAAACTCCGACGAACGCTTGATTTCATCAGCACAAATTAAACATTAGGTTTAAAGCGCTTTGGGAAGGTCAATGCTGAACAGCTTGGAAAGTTTAGTCCGAGGACCGATACTTTTGGTACCCAGCTGGTCATTCGCTCTGGCTAAGTAAGTGCTATCATCCACTCACACATGCATTGTTCTGTCTCGCAATAACTCGACGGTCCACGCTTATAGGCGTCCACTTACACAAGATTCCCGGAGCTTGTACAGAAACCCCTCATGTGGGAGTTTATCAAACGACTTGCGGTATTCAAAGAAAAGTTCTAGGCGTTTGCCGGCCTCTATTTATCTTGCCCACTTTCCCTCGCTACCGGTAAATTCGTAGTACAGGAGTGTCCCTACTGAAATCGTGCTGTGTATTAGAGTTCATGTTCTGGTCAGAACGACGCTTCTGCAGAGTGCGTTTGTTAGTCTTCTTCAAGAATTTGGAAAAGGTTGATGTCAGACAGATTGCGAGATAGTTCGTGGGGTCAAGAGGATTTCCACCTATGTGCCTTGACCACATTTTTCCAGTTTCCATTCGGTAGATAAACGCTTACCTTATAGAAAGTGCTTAAAAATCTGGTGGAATTTGTGTAGCAATGTAACTTGTCATTGACTTGAGAAAGAGAGGAAGCAATCAGTTATGTCTAGATGACAAATAATACCCAGCTACAGCAGTATATCCGCAACAGTTTACTCGTTTAACTCGTTGTCTTCAAGGCAGCTGATATCCGAGGCATCGAGATTGTATGGCGGTGGGTGCTTCAGTGCGTAAATAGTTGAGTCATGCCGGGCCAGGATAATTGTTTTCTAGCCGTTTTAGTATAGAACGGGATATGTTGTACTGCATGACAAAGAAGTTATGGCGCAGCCAACTTTGGGCTTTCGGTTAATGTAAGTTAAAAGGTTTAGGTCTGTACACAGACACTTCCGCTGGGCAATGCTCATATTTTTGTCTCGTAGCCCTCCGTTTGTAGATCATACCTTTCAGAAACGTAGTTGGAATGCTAGTTGGAATGCTAAGAGGCCCATTCAGTAGATATGAATCGGTTCCATGGTTGCTATCGCTGATGCATTAGAAGCCGTGTTTCCCGAGCAATCCTTGTAGGAGCACTTGTGTGAAGCTGTTTTCTTGAGGTTAATACCACTGGTTCCATAAGTGCGTTCAGTTTGTGGCGCATAAATGTCCGAGTGATATCGAGGTCAAAGTGTGTGGGTTATTCCAGCCCAACATGCTAGTTGCCTTTCTGAGGCAGTTAGGTTTTGTACGCAAGACGTTTCGGTGGCAAATCCTTCCGTCTTGACAGTGGAATTATCGAGCCCAAATAAAGTGGAGATTATAGTGATCATTTGACCAATCGGTTGTATTTTGACCATTGCAGCAATGTCAGAAGGCAAGGTAGGAGCCTCAATTAAAGAAATTGGGGTTTCCCGCCTTGGATATTCTACTTATCAAATAAAGCATATGCGAATATCGACTTAAAGCTTCACTAAATGCGAATATGATATATATTGGTTGTCAACAAATCCATGAGAAGTGCAGGATGTCAGAGAAAGATATTTTAAATTTGCTGCAATCGGGAAAGAGTTGATTAATTTAAACCCAGTATGCTTTAGCGATGCAATGAGATGCTTATTCAGACAGACCTCATTATAAGTTAACAAACTAAGCATCAATAGAATATAGTAAACCAAACACACGAAATAAACAAACTCTGCACGCACATATATATAGCAACATACCCACCTGATATACTAAATACATATCTACATAAAGCTACACTTACATATAAAGAGAGAAACATAAACACGATGACACCTACAGGCCAATGCAAAAGGATTTAGCGGACTTTGGGTAGAAATTAATGGAAACACATATTTCCACTTACACAGGCAAAATGGATTGCGCATGACAATTCAAACTCACAAATTCCACTTCAAAATGGCCAAACAATGTAGTCTACAGACAACTGAGGTTTTTCAAATGGCGTTTGGTCATATGGTTGCGAACGATTCATGTTCATCCTACATGATGTCCTTAGTGCGTTGCTAAGTAGCTTGCGTTTTTGAAACTTATCCTAGATACGACTTAGTGAATGGCTGTAATGGGTATCATACTCACCATCTCCATGACGTGCTTCGGCATAAACTTGTGAATAGAGGCTGCGTAGTAAGGCAAACCCTAGACGTGACGACGTATGTCTACTTGTGGACTAGAGGCCCAATGATGATTAAGAAATGCGTTTATCTGTGGCCAGTTACAGTATGCGTGACGACATTTTAGTTTGTTTGTAGTTGGCCCGAAAAAGAACCGTTTATACTGTATAATCAGGTTGAATGCAAAGGGTTTTGGGAACTGCGATGGCAACTGAACGTGCAAGCGCGAGCACGTCCAAAGGTTTGCATAATAATGACGTAAAATATGCGGATACATGCCTACTGTAGTACAGCCGTACTTTTAGTTTATGTTTGCGGCATTAAGGAGGCCCGTGTAAACATAAACTGCAGGTGGCATGCTAAGTGTTTAGGAGTACCAGGATAGCAATAGACAAAGTGCTTAAAAATATTCTAAATGCATGCGGTATGAATAAACAGGAAGTTTATGCAAATGCGTACCTGTAGTGACCGCCTAATGTTACTGGTGGATGATATTTGGTATTTACTGATGCTAGGACAATGTTTGCCGGGATAAAGTAGTCAGCCTAACCCAGGAAGTTGTCAACAAAGGGACTTAGGACTAACGCCGCAAGTCTACTTGTATCATGCAAATCGACTATCCACAGCATAACTTGATGCTGCAAAGCGTAGGCCTTACCTGCCAGCCAAAACACTCAATTCAATAATAAATTTCCCATGAAGGCAAATGCGGATATGCTAAAACAATTCGGTGTCTCTCAAAGCATTTGGTTGTGTCGCTGGCAGTAGTTAGACAGGTTAATTTGTGATCTTTGGGTAATCGTAACATTAACGTGCAACTGAACGAATACTTAAAAGGGTCAAATATTTTGCTACATGATGTGCTGGTAGTGTGTCTAATTTTACTCCAAGTTTCAGTCAGATGCACTGTAACGGCTTCGGGTCACTTAATCTTAAAATTCTAAGTGAAGCGCAAAATAGAATAAGGAGCGCACAACATCCTTGCCAAGGTTAGCATCAGCAAAGAACAGCGGGTGAGAACGGAGGGCTTTTTGAAACATTGCCGAGGCGGTTTAAGGTTGCAGCGTTGTAACTAAAATGGCCTTGGTCCATCAGGATTCTCCGTAATCTAAACTTAAAGATGGATGTCTGCTTGAAGGCGCTTCGTGCTCTATTTTCCTTAATTTTGCAAACTAAACTGGTACCATTAGTTTGGAAATTGTCATCCGTTTTAACGAGTACTAATAACATTTAGGGAACCTTTATGACATTTGCCTTATTTAAGGTGTCTAGGTCTTCTTCAAAGGTGATCTTCCTTCTCCATCATTGCTTCTTTGAAACACTTCAGTTGTTAGTGCATATTTTTTATTATATCTGGAACCAAAGCAGAATACGGTAGGCTTTCCACACAAAACCGATTGTTTGTCCATTAGTTTATATGTTTCGCACCCTACTCAACAGATCAACGCTTGCAATTTCTTCACTAGCATTCTCTGACGTGCTAGTGACGTAAAGTAAGCGAAGGATAGGCAGAGATGTTAAAAGTTAAAGTACAAAAGCCCACTTGTAACGACGGAGAATATAATGAATATTAGAACTAACAGCAAAGGAAATGGAAGTAGGAGTATGGGAGTTATTCTAGAAAGGCAACAATTTTCGATTTACCAAACAGCGCTCGATGACTTAGCTTTGTGATGGTGGCTGAAACCGGGAGCGATGGCAATCGTCTGCCTTCGTGCGATCGACCAGGCGAGCGATCGAGCAGAAGGGTGTGTTTTTAAACCCCCAGCTAATTGTACATAATATCAAATCGTGAATAGAGCGTTAGTATGCTGAGCCAATGTGTTTACCTTTTCTTGACGCGGCTAGCAGAACCAGGCACGCAACATATTGACAAAGGAGCTGGCGCGCTGGATCACGTTGGCTTTTAGCGCACCGATGCCGATCCCACTGCCGACTGCTCAACAGATGAGGAAAACGCGCTACCTGACAGAAAACGTGAAAAGCGCATTGGTTGGAATTCGCAACGTTGATCCAGTTAGATGAAATCCGAGACCATACCAAATGGCCAGGTTCCGTTACGCTATCAGCTACAAAGCGTGACGTATAATGGAGGCGTGAAAGTTCTGTGAACATGATGGAGTGATAGATCTTTCCTAAAAATTCGACAAATTTGAGAACTATTGTGATGCTCGACTAACGCTTCTTCCTAGTTACAGCCGATTACTCAATGCCTGTTCAGTGGACAGTAAATGTCAGTAAACGACGAAGGCTTCCGCATTAAAGTATTTATACAGACATGGGGAACAACAGTGCGTGTCTCCGACGCCGTTGACACAATAACTACCAACATCATCACATCATGATCTTAAAACCACTGACAGCATGCTATGTTCGGAAAGGTGCATCGGTACATAGTGCAACACGACAAGCATCGCTTCAAAAGATCGATAGGACCGAAGCTGCAGTCAAAAGCAAACATTGTCATAAAAACTAAAATAAAATCAAGAAACAACTTTTCAGTATCAAAGTGCTGAATGTAGATAAGCACCTGATGATACTCGAAGGAAGAAAAGCGCTATGTACCGAGATCGAGAAAAATTCCATTCAGCGTCTCTTTCGTCGGATGCGTTGGACCTTGTTGACCGCAGCTAACGTTCTTATGCAACTTAAGGTTACTGAGACTGTAATTCCGCTTGAATTGAAGCTTTCCCGCAGTGGACAACGATATGGTAAGTACCACAAAAAATCTACGAAAATAACTAAAACAAATGTTGTGCTTGTGGCTGAAAGCTGGGCGAAGGAAAACGCCTGCTTCAGTCGAGTCGATCAGTCCATCCGTCGAGTAGCCGGGTGAGTTTTAAAGTTCCCAACTAGTTGTGCGTTTCCACTAAATTGTGGATAGAACGCTTGTGTGCAGAGCCGGTGTGAGTTATTCATCGGGACGGGGCTGAGAGAACCACGCACGCAACAGGCGCGACAGTTGAATTTCCACCCTAATCCTATCGGACGGAGGAACGTACAGCCACATAAAATACCCACGGCCACCAAACAATCTAGCAAAACAGAATAGTCAAGACAATTCCAATCAACGCTTGCTAGTTAAGTCACCGTAGGTCTGCAGTTGGTCACCACAAAGCCAACGGAAGTGCATTGATGTCATGCCCAAATTACGTTTACGATTGTGGCAAATTTGTCTCCGTAGCTCCTCAGCCAACATGGCACCAAACCTGTCGAACATATTTTTAGCTCCAAGTTTTACCCGGAAGAGCGGGCGTTAACACGCTTGCGCTCAGCATTTTATATGTGGCAAAATGAAAGCGGATGACAGTTTTACAAACTTGTTGGCCGTTATGATTCTTAAGACACAGCGCATTGGCCACAACCTAAGTATCCGCTACTGTTGTCCCTGCGTATCCACAGTTCTGCTGGTGTCGTTAACATTCGACCGATGGCTTTACAGGCCGCAGCTAGTGATTCGACGTAACCATTGGCTCTATTCTAGCAGTGTAGTATGAAGTTTAACCATATTCCAACAAAATGAAAACGACGGGTCATCACTCTAATTCCTAAGGTAGGTAGTCGCACGGACCCAACTAATTGCTGCCACATAACGTTGCACCCCCTGCTTCCCAAGGTTATGGATTCTATCATTGCTGGTACACTCAAGCAATAACTGGAAAATCACAAGATGATGGCACAAGAGCAAAATGGCTGATGACTAAAGCGTTTATGCGGAAGGGACCTCCTAATTGCACGCAATAGCTGAGCTAAAGCGGTTGATGGTGAAGCAGTAGTCAATGGCTTGTACCTAACATTCTCAAAAGTGTATGATAGTTTAGACCACCGAATTTCCCTCCATAAATTTTAGCTTTATGGCATAGGTGACTCAATGCTAAGTTGCATAAGCAAATTCCTTCACGTACGTCGATTGAAAGTGAGTCTATGAGAATCCCTGTCAGACTCAATCGAGTTGGTGCGCGACGTATATCTAGGCTCTGTGTTCGGGCCCCGTTTATTCTTGATTTCCATAGACGATATGGTGATGGAAATTATTCCTAATTTCCTATTCTGCACGCATGCTATCAACTTATGACGAGCGATCAAAAAACCGAAGGACAACGAAAAGCTCCAGCGTGATCTTAACACGATTTCTACTGGGTCAGTTCTGAATGTCCTACCGAACGATTTGAAAAATGGACACGCAGTTCAATTGCGCCACGGGCATGACCGTGCAGAGGCTTGAGTCACAAGTATCGCAAACCACTTCCCAAGAACGCGACCTTGGTGAGCTCATTCAAAGTGACCTTATCTGTTCAAAGCAGTCAGAGGTAGAAACCCAGCAATTGGACTTGCTGCGAAGTGCATTCGGGAGATTCTACTCATCCATCTTCCCTATGATGCACAATGCTTATGTTTGACTATCATGTCGGATACGCCATCCAAGCTTGGCAACCCTGGTTAAAGCGCGGTTTATAAGTTCTAGTGAATCCGCAATGCAGGGTCACAAAGTACGCCAAGGGCCTACGAAATCTGTCCTACCGTCAAATGCCTAGGTCACTGGGTGTTTTTAGTGGCCGCTACTAAGGGCTGCGCGGCGACCACATGTTAGTCTACCAAATATTAAGTGACCCTAATCACGTATGTCGTCAGTTGATGAAACTCAGCCATAAAGCCAATCTCAGAGCTAATCCATTGAAATTATGTGCAAAGTGTAGCCGCCTGGAATGCCAATGGAATTATTGTTCTCTTCGTGATAGCCAATATTGGAACTCTCTTCCAAACTTCGTTGATACCTCCTCCAAATTTGGATATTTCAAAAAGGATTGTATCTTGGCCTTGGCCCACATCACTTCGTTACCTAAACTGTGCTACTTTAATCATTCCAGTAAAGTAAATTAATATGGTACATAAACCTGAAAAGGCGGTAGAAAAGGGAATAAACGCGTTGTTATTTTTCTCGCGAAGTACAACAAATATAACTGTCCTCATTTCTCCTTGTCGTTCGCATTCAATTCCCACCTACTCCACTATTATTCAGCAGCTTATCTGCTAGATAAACACTCAAAAAGACTACTCACATATCTTTCATAATTGTAATTTTACCGCCACCATCCTGCGCGACTTGTCAAGCAACTGCCATTTTTACCCGATATAAATCATCGTTCATTCTTCCTCAGTTTGTCTACCGAGTGTAAGTTGGAAAAGATTACAACGCCTAGATAAAGTTAGTTATATACACGGAGGAGTTCGAACCAATCGTCTATTTACCTCGAGGTGAAACAAACCATTTTTAATGGAAGTACGGAACGCTTTGCTTTATTTATAGGCAGTAGCCATAAAGATCAACGACAATATTCTATGGCTAATGATAATCTACAAATAGTAGCAATAATACTGTTTGTGTCACTATTTATCCATAAAATCTTGTCCACTATACCCCTTTCCATTCTGAGTAAACTGTCTCTTGTTTTCTAAGGCAGTGTAACGGTTCACGAATAATTGTCCGAGTAACAACTGCGTTTGCAGTGATAGAGCTGTACTTCCGAAAACATGAATCGCTCGGTCCTTTTAGTTCACAACATTGGATGTATTGCAGTGTAAGCAGCTAACAAAGTTGCAGTATCCGGACGACAGTTTTCTCCGTGCATGACAGCGTGGACATACACAAGCAAAGCTAGCCACACTAGCAGTTATTGCATTAGAAATCGTTCGCACCCGGAAAATTTAGATCCACTTTACACCTTTTCACCTTGCGGCCGTTCCGTGGCAAATGTACACAAGGGAACTTTGGACTTAGAGGCACGCGACGTATTTCCAAAACCCCCTAATATAAATGTTATCGTGTCTGGGGTGGCCAACTATTCAGCACACCATTGGGTAAGACTCTCACTTTTGCGAATGTCCGTGACACTGCGCAGTGGGACCATAGCTGCCTACGGCACGAGTAACCGTCCATTGCCTAACAAGCAACCTAGATTTGCTCTGATTAGCTGCGGTACAACAGGGCACATATGCGAGCTACCGTATAATTGCGTATCTCGATCTGTGGCAACTAGGTCAACAATGTAGGTGAAAGTATCCAAGAAGGCATCAAATCCTGCGGGACTCCTACTGGCCACTTGCGCTGCCATTTCATCAATTACCATCTGCCGATGAAGTATCATGTCACTCCGTTAATTACATTATTGGTACTGCACGGAATTTCAGTCCCGCTGGGTCTCTTTGTTTATTGGCCGCCATAAATATCCCTTCACCTCGTTGTCAATGAAAAGCTGCAAAAAATCGAAGTGGAAGTCCTAGCACATAAAATGCTCCACTGCCGAAAAAAATTGTCACTCACAAGCGCTACTATCTTTATTCAGAACACGCGTGAAACGCACTCGCACATCATGCACCAAACGTAAATTAACAAATGGATATTTATTTTTATCCATGCATGGCATGCTCACGGAGGCGTGTTCAAAGAAACGCGTGTGCGCACGTTCCATGGCAATTGTAAGTGACAATCGGAGAGTGTTCAGACGTTTATGATTGAAACTGTGCAAATAGGACAGAAGTAAAAACGAAGCAATCCCATGGTCGTGAGTTCAGGTACGTTCGCATGGGCATAGTCAGTCTGCCATAAATTGCAGTAACAATTCAGCCACGAAGGGAGCAGGTACTAGAGGTGATCACTTAGAGAACAACTTATGAAGAACCACACTAACCCTGATTACATGATACGCTGAGTTCGTAAGAGTGTAGCGTAGAGAACAAGGGTGAATGGGCAAAGTGCATTGGTGACGAAATATGCAGGTAGGCAAGTGCGGGGCCCATCAAACATGGTGATACATGGTCCTGGTCAGCTTGCCAGTATGAAGTAATTGCCTGTGACTTTATTCCATGGCGAGTCACATTGGTCATGTTGCAGGGTTGTTAAGTGATTTGTGGCTTTTATAGGTAGAAGACTTGCCAGGCGGAAACGCACCACTACCTGGCGCACTACCATCGAACCCTTCGAACGACAAACTGCACCTGGCAGTGCTTCTTATTATTGGGTTCGGTTAGTCGCAGTCCAAACACGTCCATAACTTTCGCTGGCCGATGCATGATGGGCTAGCGGCTGTTTCATCCACAGGTCCTGTCATGCCCTGAAGAAAGGGCACGGCCCGTTTGTTTTTAAACAATAAATGGAACGTTTTGGGACAGCTATCTATTTGTCGTCAGTATAACCGCCTAATATCCCCGATGAGTATCCAAAGTTCTATGTTGTTGAATTATTTTTGGAGCACGAAAAATGGCCAAACCAAATTGTTTAGGCTTAAAAGTGTAGCAAGGTGGCCGGAATTACAAATCGGGTAATTTGCATAGATTGGGGACCCTGGTATCCAAGGCCAAGTGGACGGTAAAATAGTGTGAACTGCTCCAGATGTGCTAAGTGAAAAGTATATTTCAAGTAATGAAAATGTCCGAAGCAATTTGATTTACCATGGTAATAGGTAGTATTGTGCTGGGATATTTCCAAATTAGGGACATGGCACTGGCAGGAATATCTGCCCTTCGAAGTCAGGTGATTTGTCCGAGTTGACATTAAATGTCAGCGAGAGCTCATAGTAAGAATTATGAGAAGAGGAGGCCAGCTGAACCCAATTCTTCAGGCCTTAGTATGATGGCATCCATCCAAGATAACGAACAAGTGCTTTGTCTATTCAATAGGAATAACTATCAATCCATTTCCAGGTAAAGGGATATTGTGCTCCGTTGTAGTGTTGAGGTTAAAGTAGTGGACGTTTCCTCGGTCGCTGGCTACTACTTGGGAAATCTCGGAAAAAAGTGGCAAAGGACAAATGCAGTCCAACAAACAAACAACAACGGCGCATCTGGAAATCAGATAAAAATAAGCTCAGTCGCTAGAGTGCTTAAACTAATGAAAAATTATATGTATCGTTACAAATTAAATATCTCAAGTACATACGTTCCAAAATAGTAGTCAGCCAAAGTGCGTCCACTTACTTCTAAGTAGACTGAGTGAAGTCGGAGATCAAGAGGCAGATGCGACGAGACTTGATTAGTCGGTGACTTGAGACTGAGTTGTTTAAATAATTCGGGAAGACAAATATGACGGGTCAGCAAAGATGGCTATGTTAGGGATAAAGAAGCTATGGTAGTAAAGTGTGAACAAGTCCATGAGAGGTCTCGATGTGAAGGAAACAGTAGATTGGCTATGCAGCACTTAGATTATATATTTCTCGGTGGTATGGAAAGATAGTGGAAAAGTCAAAGAGGCTTTCGACAAAAATGAACAGGCAATTAGGACAGCCGTACCAAGAGTGAAAACGTCTCAGAAGTTTGTGAATTCGGAGAGAAGGAGGCCAATCAAGCGAGGCTGGCTTAGTCGGTGCCATTTGGTTTAGGACGTAAAATATAAGTGGACAAATAAGTCATAACAATAAGCAGTGAACAAATCTAGCAGTCTCTCGAGGTATAGGAAAATAACTTTTAGTCTGCAGAGCTCATACCGCTTAAGTCTAGGTAGTATAGGAGCAGGCAGAGAGAAAAAGACAGATCAGATGAGACTAGATCACAGCAAGGCAGTGAGAGCACTCCATCCTATTGAAAAAGCGATGAAAACGGAGAGCGTGATAAGAAAAGGTTAGAGTCGGGATGATACAGGTTTACTGGTAAAATATAAAAAGTCCACGGGGCTCCCCAGGTAATGTAAACAGATCGTTTGCTTAGCCGAACCAAGAGAGTTAATGTCTCAGAAGACTGTGAATTCGGAGAGAAGGAGGCCGATCAGGAGTGACTGGATTAGTCGGCGCCGTTAGGATTAGGACGTACAGTAAAAGGGTCAATAAAAGTAAACATTCTAGTTATAATTCGAGGTAACGGATACAGCGTTTAGTCTGCAGAGCTCATTTCGCTTAAGTTTCGGTAGCACAGGATCAGCCAGAGAGCAACAGACTGTTAAGGTGATACCAGATCACAAAAGAACAATGAGACTTGAACAACTGATTGAAAAAGGAATGAAAACATAGAGCGCGAAAAGAAAAGATCGCCGGGATGAACACGGTTTATTGATGAAGAGTAAGAAAGCCCCCGCGGATCTCCAGGTAATATAAACAGATCCATTATGTCAACGGTCTCAGAAGCCTGTGAATTCGGAGACCAGGAGGCCGCTCAGGCGACATTGGTTTAGTT
>OX104068.1:116933636-117026345 GCA_944474145.2 Dicrocoelium dendriticum | reverse complement strand
AATTTTGCGCTAAATTTTTTGCTATAGTTTTAAAATTTTCAGCTTGATTTGTTTATTTTACACTACTGTGGATTCTCTCTAACATTACAGGTCTTCTAAATGTATGTTTTGTTGTAAATTTAGTTCCTCTGTGAATGCAAATATATTTGCTCTAATATGGCAACGGATTATGCTACGCTACAACAATACAAGTAAAATCTAAATGTTATATTATTTCAAGGGTAGTTAAGTAGAAAGCAAACAAAACTGATTATTTGGTTTTAAAAATTTCCTTGGTAAATTTCGATATTATTAAGGTAAGAAGTTTACGTATTTTTAGATGAATCCTACAACATGTAAAGTGAAATTGCCATAATATATAATGCCATTTAGAAAGGCAACCATCTATATATTTATGTATGAAACATCCCGATTACTTTTCTAGAAATTCCAAACACCTGACGTTGTTTTTCTTATGGAAGAACGTAATTTATTTTTGTTAATCTTTGATTTTGCATTCTAGTTAATTTGCTATACCTTTATGTTAAAATTATCTTTTTACACTCCAATTTAGTTTAATAAACTGCATGGCTTTTGGTTACTTACGTTCCTTTTTGTCGCAGTTTTATTTCGCAGTAAAATGGCAACAAAATATGATAGGTTATGATTATGTAACGACAAACTTATGTAAATCTACTTCAATGGTATTTATGTTTTAGGGAAAAACATCTGATTGTTGTGTATTGTTAACAACCCTACGTTGTTTTGTACCTTATTGCAAGTATGTGTTTTAAATGGTTTAGATAAATTTTGTAGAATTCGTGCAAAGTTACCAAAATTCAAATATTTTAAAAGATTGCGACCGTTCGGTGTTGCCGAAGTACCATTTTCTCGTATACTTTCCTTAATTTTTCTCAATTCCTTAACTTTGTTTGCCTAGATTTTGAAGAAAGTGATTATATTTTATTAATATGTTGATTCTATAGTTGCGTTAATTTGCTGTGATATGTTGAAATGTATACTGTCATTTTATTCGTCTACTTTTCTTATTCTGTTCATTTCTAGGTTTAGGGTACATAAACTCTCTTCTCTTGAATTTCTTAGGTCTCCTTTCAATTGACATAATTTTGGAGAATGACTGAAAATAGGGTGTGCTTTAATTAAGCAAAACTATATATTTGCGAACATGAAGTTTAATAGAATTAAAGCTGCGGACGAAAACATCCTCTCAGTTTGGCTTAGGAATATCGTAATTCTTTTTAGAAGCTATTTTTAGAAAGAATGCTAATGTGTTATTTTAATTTTGTAAAACTTTAGTAAAATTGCTAACAATAAAAATGTTCACTCGGTAGCTATATTTCAGTTTAATATGGGGTAAGCATTCTCGTATAGTTAGCTAAACTTTTCTATCCTCGTCACGTTAAGCTGCCAAGTGTTTGAAATAAATTAACTATTTTTTGTGGCAATCAGCCGACATTTCAGATATGTCCACCAGCTGTCCGGAAAAGCACCAGGCGGCCGTTTTGCTTTATTGGAGCTCATCAGTGATGCGCATCCTTCGGTCCTCTGCGGAGGATTGAACCCATGACTGCTAGTGGCTCTTGCCTACTAGCCCGCAGCTTATGCAAATGCGCCATGGAGGACGGTATCTGGCTATCGTGAATTGTTAGCAAAATGCTATTTCGATTCATAGCTGCCGTAACCAGGCAGTCCTGACGCCGGAAGGCCGACCGCTCTCATCTGCATTGCAGTGGAGAATGCGTCGGGCTATATCGCATTTAGCTAACAATTCACGATAGTCAGATACCGTCCTCCATGGCGCATTTGCAGAAGCTGCGGGCTAGTTAGCAAGAGCAACTAGCAGTAATACGTTCGATCCTCCGCAGAAGACCAAGGGATGCGCACCACTGATGAGGCCAAATAGGGTGAAATGGCCGACTGGTGCTTTTCTGGACAGCTGGTCGACATATCTGAATTGTCGGCTGATTGCGACGAAGAAAATAACTCACCAAACCCCTTCCATTCATAAGTAAATTAACTTTTATCAGTACTATTTGCAATGTTTTACTTAAGTTAAATTTTTGCTCTGATGTTGACATTTATGAGTCTTTATACCTCTGTTAGTATTTCGTTCGGTTCCTCCCTTATTTATATCTCTATAAAATATACTGTTTGTGTGCTTTAAGTCTTTCTGTGATTGCAATATTATTTGTTGCAAAAATGCCAATGAAATATATTATGTGATAACAATATAAGGAAAATTTAAATGTAATGTTACATTTAATGTTATTAAATTTATTTGCAAACGCATCCGGTTGGTGTAGCAGAGGAAGTTCCTAAATGGTTTTGGAACTTGTTTAAGGTAACAGATTCATATACCATTCCTTAAGTTGTGTAAAAATTGAAAATTGCTAGAAAGTAAAATGTTTAACGGGTAGATTGAGGTCAGTTTTTTAGGTTTATACATCAAGTATAGTTTTATCACTTTTTCTAAACTAGTTAAGTTAAGTTTCCAAATTTTTGATAAGAATGAATATATGCATTACGCATTGCCTAATTTTTGCGCTAAGTTCTTTGCTCTAGTGTTGAAACTTTAGCTTGATTTTTTATTTTAGACTACTGTGGTTCCTCTCTAACATTACAGGTCTTCTAAATGAATGCTTTGTTGTGACTTTAGTTCCTTTGTGAATGCAATTATATTTGCTGACAAATGGCAAATAATTATGCTACGCTATAACAATACAAACAAAATCTTATATTATTTTACGAGTAGTTAAGTAGGAAGCAAACAAATCTGTTTATTGTGGTTTTGAAAATTTCTTTGGTAAATTTCGTTATTATTAAGGTAAGAATTTTACGTATTTCTAGACGTATCCTACAAAATGAAAAGCGAAATTGCCACAATATAAAATGTCATTGAGAAAGGCAGCCATCAACTTTTTGAGTTATGAAAAATCCCGATTACTTTTCTAGAATTTCCAAACTCCTGACGTTGTTTTGTTTATGAAAGAAAGTAATTTATTTTCGTTGATCTTTGATGTTGCATTTACGTTAATTTGCTATGCTGTTTTGTTGCAATTATCTTTTTCCACACTAATTATATTTTTAATAAACTGTATGGTTATTGGTTACTTTTGTTTTTCTTTGTTGCAATTTTCTTTGGTACTAAAATGGCAACATAATATGATAGGTTATGTTTATAAAACGACAAACTTATGTAAATCTTTTTCAGTGACATTGAGGTTTTGTTCAAACACTTCCGATTTGTGTGTATTAGCAAAATTCTTAGGTTGTTTTTTACTTTATTGTAATATGATTTTAAAATATTTCAGAAGTATTTGTTAAAAATAATGCAAAGTTGCCTAATTTCAAAAGGTTTAAAAGATTGCGATTGTTCGGTTTTCCTTAAGTACCATTTTTCGTATAGTTTCCGCAAATTTGCTTAATTTCTTAACGTTAGTTTTCTAGATTTCGAAAATTTGATAATCTTTTAAAACCACATTGATTTCCTAGTTGCGTTAATTTGCTCGGTTAAGTTGAATTTTATACCGTCTTTTTATTCTTCTACTTATATTTTTCGGTTCCTTTCTAAAGTTGGGTTAACATAAACTCATTTCTAGTAAAGATTTTAAGTCTCCTTGTAATTAAAATAATTTTTTAAAAATGGCAAATATGTGTTATGAATTAATTATACAAAAAATATATATTCAATTTGAGGTTAAATGGTATTTGATCTGGAAATGAAAGCATCATATTAATGTGGTTTAGGAATAACGTTATTTGTTTTAGAATTTATTTTAAGAAATAATGTTTACATTTTATTTTAATTTTGTAAAAATTTTAGTAAAATTGCTAAAAATTAAAAATGTTTATTCGGTAGCTATATTTCAGTTTCATTTTTGGTAACCATTCTCCTATATTTTCCTAAAATGTGCTATTTTTTACGTTAATTTGCCAAGTGTTTGAAATAAATTAACTTTTATCATTACTATTTGCGACGTTCTATTAACGTTAAATGTTTGCTCTGATGTTGAAATTTATGCGCATTTTTTTGTCTGTTATTGATTTTGTTCAGTTCCTCCATAAATTTAGTTCTGTTTAAAGTAAATTTTTGGTGGCTTTTTCCTTAGTTATTGAAAATTGATTTATTTTAACAATGCCAATGAAATATACTATGTTATAACATTATAAGGAATCGCTAAATGTAATGTTACTTTGAATGTTATTAAAGTTAGTGGCACACGCATTTTGTTGGTGTAGCTGAAAAATTTCCTATTTTGCTTTGGAACTTGTTAAGTGTAATAGATTCATATACCTTTCCTTGAATTGTTTATAAAATTTTAAAATTGCCAGAAAGTAAAATATCCAACGGGTTGAATGAGGTCAGTTTTATATGTTTACGCATCTCGCATAATTCTATCAATTTTTATAAACCAGTTTAGTTGCCAACTTTCTGAAAAGATTGATTATTATTATTATTCGTTGCCTAATTTTGCGCTAAATTTTTTGCTATAGTTTTAAAATTTTCAGCTTGATTTGTTTATTTTACACTACTGTGGATTCTCTCTAACATTACAGGTCTTCTAAATGTATGTTTTGTTGTAAATTTAGTTCCTCTGTGAATGCAACTATATTTGCTCTAATATGGCAACGGATTATGCTACGCTACAACAATACAAGTAAAATCTAAATGTTATATTATTTCAAGGGTAGTTAAGTAGAAAGCAAACAAAACTGATTATTTTGTTTTAAAAATTTCCTTGGTAAATTTCGATATTATTAAGGTAAGAAGTTTACGTATTTTTAGATGAATCCTACAACATGTAAAGTGAAATTGCCATAATATATAATGCCATTTAGAAAGGCAACCATCTATATATTCATGTATGAAACATTCCGATTACTTTTCTAGAAATTCCAAACACCTGACGTTGTTTTTCTTATGGAAAAACGTAATTTATTTTTGTTAATCTTTTGATTTTGCATTCTAGTTAATTTGCTATACCTTTATGTTAAAATTATCTTTTTACTCTCCAATTTAGTTTAATAAACTGCATGGCTTTTGGTTGCTTACGTTCCTTTTTGTTGCAGTTTTATTTCGCAGTAAAATGGCAACAAAATATGATAGGTTATGATTATGTAACGACAAACTTATGTAAATCTACTTCAATGGTATTTATGTTTTAGGGAAAAACATCTGATTGTTGTGTATTGTTAACAACCCTACGTTGTTTTGTACCTTATTGCAAGTATGAGTTTTAAATGGTTTAGATAAATTTTGTAGAATTCGTGCAAAGTTACCAAAATTCAAATATTTTAAAAGATTGCGACCGTTCGGTGTTGCCGAAGTACCATTTTCTCGTATACTTTCCTTAATTTTTCTCAATTCCTTAACTTTGTTTGCCTAGATTTTGAAGAAAGTGATTATATTTTATTAATATGTTGATTCTATAGTTGCGTTCATTTGCTGTGATATGTTGAAATGTATACTGTCATTTTATTCGTCTACTTTTCTTATTCTGTTCATTTCTAGGTTTAGGGTACATAAACTCTCTTCTCTTGAATTTCTTAGGTCTCCTTTCAATTGAAATAATTTTGGAGAATGACTGAAAATAGGGTATGCTTTAATTAAGCAAAACTATATATGCAATGTGAAGTTTAATGGTATTAAAGCTGGGGAGGAAAACATCTTCTCAGTTTGGCTTAGGAATATCGTCATTCGTTTTAGAAGCTATTTTTAGAAAGAATGCTAATATTTTATTTTAATTTTGTAAAACTTTAGTAAAATTGCTAACAATTAAAATGTTCATTCGGTAGCTATATTTCAGTTTAATTTAGGGTAAACATTCTTGTCTACTTATCTAAACTTTTCTATCCTCGTTACGTTAAGCCGCCAAGTGTTTGAAATAAATTAACTAGTTTGTTCGTCGCAATCAGCCGACAATTCAGATATGTCCACCAGCTGTCCGGAAAAGCACCAGACGGCCGTTTCGCTTTATTGGGGCTCATCAGTGATGTGCATCCTTCGGTCCTCTGCGGAGGATGGAACACATGACTGCTAGTGGCTCTTGCCTACTAGCCCGCAGCTTATGCAACTGCGCCATGGAGGACGGTATCTGGCTATCGTGAATTGTTAGCAAAATGCTATTTCGATTCATAGCTGCCGTAACCAGGAAGTCCTGACGCCGGAAGGCCGACCGCTGTCATCTGCATTGCAGTGGAGAATGCGTCGGGCTATATCGCATTTAGCTAACAATTCGCGATAGTCAGATACCGTCCTCCATAGCGCAGTTGCATAAGCTGCGGGCTAGTTGGCAAGAGCCACTAGCAGTAATAGGTTCGATCCTCCGCAGAGGACCGAAGGATGCGCACCACTGATGAGGCCAAATAGGGCGAAATGGCCGTCTGGTGCTTTTCCGGACAGCTGGTCGACATATCTGAATTGTCGGCTGATTGCGACGAACAAAATTACTCACCAAAATCCTTCCATTCCTAAGTAAATTAACTTTTATTAGTTCTAATTGCGATGTTTTACTTAAGTTAAATTTTTGCTCTGATGTTGACATTTATGAGTCTTTATACCTCTGTTAGTATTTCGTTCGGTTCCTCCCTAATTTATTTCTCTATAAAATATACTTTTTGTGTGATTTAAGTCTTTCTGTGATTGCAATATTATTTGTTGCAAAATTGCCAATGAAATATATTATGTGATAACAACAGAAGGAAACTTTAAATGTAATGTTACATTTAATGTTATTAAATTTATTGGCAAACGCATCCGGTTGGTGTAGCAGAGGAAGTTCCTAAATGGTTTTGGAACTTGTTTAAGGTAACAGATTCATATACCATTCCTTATGTTGTGTAAAAATTGAAAATTGCTAGAAAGTAAAATGTTCAACGGGTAGATTGAGGTCAGTTTTATAGGTTTATACATCTAGTATAGTTTTATCAATTTTTCTAAACTAGTTAAGTTAAGTTTCCAAATTTTTGATAAGAATGAATATTTGCATTACGCATTGCTTAATTTTTGCGCTAAATTCTTTGCTCTAGTGTTAAATTGCAGCTTGATTTGTTTATTTTATACTACTGTGGTTCCTCTCTAACATTACAGGTCTTCTAAATGTATGTTTTGTTGTGACTTTAGTTCCATTGTGAATGCAAGTATCTTTGCTGAAATATTGCAATGAATTATTATACGCTATAACAATACAAGTAAAATCTAAGTTATATTATTTTAATGGTAGTTGAGTAGGAAGCAAACAAATCTGTTTATTGTGGTTTTGAAAATTTCCTTGGTAAATTTTTGATATTATTAAGTTAAAGTTTTACGTATTTTTAGATGAATCCTATGAAATGAAAGTAAAATTGCCAAAATATAAAATGTCATTTAGGTTGGCAACCATCAATTTTTTGAGTTAGGAAACATCCTGATTACTTTTCTAGAATTTCCAAACTCCTGACGTTGTTTTGTTTATGAAAGAAAGTAATTTATTTTCGTTAATCTTTGATGTTGCATTTACGTTAATTTGCCATGCTGTTATGTTGAAATTATCTTTTTCAACATGAATTATATTTTTAATAAACTGTATTGTTATGGGTAACCTTTGTTTTTCTTTGTTGCAATTTTATTTGGTAATTAAATGGCAACCTAATATGATAGATTATGATTAAATAACGACAAACTTATGTAACTCTTGTTCAATGACATTTAATTTTGTGTCAACACTTTCGATTTGTGTGTATTAGCAAAATTCCTAGGTTGTTTTTTACTTTATTGTAATATGATTTTAAAATATTTTAGTAGTATTTGGTAAAAATAATGCAAAGTTGCCTAATTTCAATAGGCTTAAAAGTTTGCGATTGTTTGGTGTTCCTTAAGTACCATATTTTAGTATACTTTTCGCAAATTTTCTTTATTTCTTAACTTAAGTTTTCTAGATGTCGAAAAAATTGATTACTTTTCGGAACCTTGTTTTTCTTAGTTGCGTTAATTTGCTGGGTTAAGTTGAATTTTGTACCCTCTTTTTATTCTTCTACTTTTTATTTCGGTTATTTTCTAAAGTTAGTTTAACATAAACTCATTTCTAGTAAAGATCTTAAGTCTCCTTGCAATTGAAATATTTTTTAGAAAATGGCAAATATGGGTTATGAATTATTTATACAAAAAATATATATGCAATGTGAACATAAATGGTATTTAAGCTGGGAATTACAGCTTCCTGTAAGTGGGGTTAAGGAATAACCTTATTTGTTTTAGAATTTATTTTAAGAAAGAATGTTTACATTTTATTTTAATTTTGTAAAAATTTAGTAAAATTGCTAAAAATTAAAAATGTTTATTCGGTAGCTATATTTCAGTTTCATTTTTGGTAACCATTCTCCTATATTTTCCTAAAATATGCTACTTTTATACGTTAAGTTGCCAAGTGTTTGAATTAAACTAACTTTTATCATTACTATTTGCGACGTTCTATTAACGTTAAATGTTTGCTCTGATGTTGAAATTTATGCGCATTTTTATGTCTTTTATTGATTTAGTTCAGTTCCTCCATATATTTGGTTCTGTTTAAAGTAAATTTTTGGTGGCTTTTCGTCCATATTTATAAAAAAAATTTCAATGTTAATGAAATATACTATGTTATAACATTATAAGGAATCGCTAAATGTAATGTTTCTTTGAATGTTAATAATGTTGGTGGAACACGCATTTTGCTGGTGTAGCTGAAAAATTTCCTATATTGTTTTGAAACTCTTTAGGGTAATAGATTCATATACCTTTCCCTGAATTGTTTATAAAATTTTAAAATTGCCAGAAAGTAAAATATCCAACGGGTTGAATGAGGTCAGTTTTATGTGTTTACGCATCTCGCATAATTCTATCAATTTTTATAAACCAGTTTAGTTGCCAACTTTCTGAAAAGATTGATTATTATTATTATTCGTTGCCTAATTTTGCGCTAAATTTTTTGCTATAGTTTTAAAATTTTCAGCTTGATTTGTTTATTTTACACTACTGTGGATTCTCTCTAACATTACAAGTCTTCTAAATGTATGTTTTGTTGTAAATTTAGTTCCTCTGTGAATGCAAATATATTTGCTCTAATATGGCAACGGATTATGCTACGCTACAACAATACAAGTAAAATCTAAATGTTATATTATTTCAAGGGTAGTTAAGTAGAAAGCAAACAAATCTGATTATTGTGGTTTTGAAAATTTCCTTGGTAAATTTCGATATTATTAAGGTAAGAAGTTTACGTATTTTTAGATGAATCCTACAAAATGTAAAGTGAAATTGCCATAATATAAAATGTCATTTGGGATGGCAACCATCAATGTTTTGATGTATGAAACATCCCGATTACTTTTCTAGAAATTCCAAACACCTGACGTTGTTTTTCTTATGGAAGAACGTAATTTATTTTTGTTAATCTTTGATTTTGCATTCTAGTTAATTTGCTATACCTTTATGTTAAAATTATCTTTTTACACTCCAATTTAGTTTAATAAACTGCATGGCTTTTGGTTACTTACGTTCCTTTTTGTTGCAGTTTTATTTCGCAGTAAAATGGCAACAAAATATGATAGGTTATGATTATGTAACGACAAACTTATGTAAATCTACTTCAATGGTATTTATGTTTTAAGGAAAAGCATCTGATTGTTGTGTACTGTTAACAACCCTACGTTGTTTGGTACTTTATTTCAAGTACGAGTTTTAAATATTTTAATTGGATTTTGTAGAAATTAAGCGAAGTTACGAAAACTCAAATGTTTCAAAAGATTGCGACCGTTCGGTGTTGCCGAAGTACCATTTTCTCGTATACTTTCCTTAATTTTTCTCAATTCCTTAACTTTGTTTGCCTAGATTTTGAAGAAAGTGATTATATTTTATTAATATGTTGATTCTATAGTTGCGTTCATTTGCTGTGATATGTTGAAATGTATACTGTCATTTTATTCGTCTACTTTTCTTATTCTGTTCATTTCTAGGTTTAGGGTACATAAACTCTCTTCTCTTGAATTTCTTAGGTCTCCTTTCAATTGACATAATTTTGGAGAATGACTGAAAATAGGGTGTGCTTTAATTAAGCAAAACTATATGTATGCAATATTAAGTTTAATAGAATTAAAGCTGCGGACGAAAACATCTTCTTAGTTTGGCTTAGGAATATCATAATTCTTTTTAGAAGCTATTTTTAGAAAGAATGCTAATATTTTATTTTAATTTTGTTAAACTTTAGTAAAATTGCTAACAATTAAAATGTTCATTCGGTAGGCTTATTTCAGTTTAATTTAGGGTAAACATTCTCGTATAGTTAGCTAAACTTTTCTATCCTTGATACGTTAAGCTGCCAAGTGTTTGAAATAAATTAACTATTTTTTGTGGCAATCAGCCGACATTTCAGATATGTCCACCAGCTGTCCGGAAAAGCACCAGACGGCCGTTTCGCTTTATTGGGGCTCATCAGTGATGCGCATCCTTCGGTCCTCTGCGGAGGATGGAACACATGACTGCTAGTGGCTCTTGCCTACTAGCCCGCAGCTTATGCAAATGCGCCATGGAGGACGGTATCTGGCTATCGTGAATTGTTAGCAAAATGCTATTTCGATTCATAGCTGCCGTAACCAGGCAGTCCTGACGCCGGAAGGCCGACCGCTCTCATCTGCATTGCAGTGGAGAATGCGTCGGGCTATATCGCATTTAGCTAACAATTCACGATAGTCAGATACCGTCCTCCATGGCGCATTTGCATAAGCTGCGGGCTAGTTAGCAAGAGCCACTTGCAGTAATACGTTTGATCCTCCGCAGAGGACCGAAGGATGCGCACCACTGATGAGGCCAAATAGGGCGAAATGGCCGACTGGTGCTTTTCTGGATAGCTGGTCGACATATCTGAATTGTCGGCTGATTGCGACGAACAATTTACTCACCAAAACCCTTCCATTCATAAGTAAATTAACTTTTATCAGTACTATTTGCAATGTTTTACTTAAGTTAAATTTTTGCTCTGATGTTGACATTTATGAGTCTTTATACCTCTGTTAGTATTTCGTTCGGTTACTCCCTAATTTATTTTTTTTTAATATATTTTTTGGGTAATTTACGTCTTTCTGTGATTGCAATATTATTTGTTGCAAAAATGCCAATGAAATATATTATGTGATAACAATATAAGGAAAATTTAAATGTAATGTTACATTTAATGTTATTAAATTTATTGGCAAACGCATCTGGTTGGTGTAGCAAAGGAAATTCCTAAATGGTTTTGGAACTTGTTTAAGGTAACAGATTCATATACCATTCCTTATGTTGTGTAAAAATTGAAAATTGCTAGAAAGTAAAATGTTTAACGGGTAGATTGAGGTTTGTTTTATAGGTTTATACATCTAGTATAGTTTTATCAATTTTTCTAAACTAGTTAAGTTAAGTTGCCAAATTTTTGATAAGAATGAATATCTTCATTACGCATTGCTTAAAATTTTTGCTAAATTCTTTGCTTTAACGTTGAAATTTTCAGCTTGGTTTGTTTATTTTATACTTCCGTGGTTCCTCTCTAACATTACAGGTCTTCTAAATTTATGTTTTGTTGTGACTTTAGTTCCTTTGTGAATGCAATTATATTTGTTGAAATATGGAAACGGATTATGCTACGTTATAAAAATACAAGCAAAATCTAAATGTTATATTATTTTAAGAGTAGTTGAGTAGGAAGCAAACAAATCTGTTTATTGTGGTTTTGAAAATTTCCTTGGTAAATTTTTGATATTATTAAGTTAAAACTTTTAACGTATTTTTAGATGAATCCTATGAAATGAAACTAAAATTGACAAAATATAAGATGTCATTTAGGTTAGCAACCATCCATTTTTTGAAATATGAAAAATCCCGATTACTTTTCTAGAATTTCCAAACTCCTGACGTTGTTTTGTTTATGAAGGAAAGTAATTTATTTTCGTAATTTTGATGTTGCATTTACGTTAATTCGCTATGCTGTTATGTTGAAAATAATCTTTTTCAACAATAATTATATTTTTATTAAACTATATGGTTATTGGTTACTTTTGTTTTTCTTTGTTGCAATTTTCTTTGGTACTAAAATGGCAACATAATATGATAGGTTATGATTATATAACGACAAACTTATGTAAATCTTTTTCAGTGACATTGAGGTTTTGTTCAAACACTTCCGATTTGTGTGTGTTAGCAAAATTCCTAGGTTGTTTTTTACTTTATTGTAATATGATTTTAAAATATTTTAGTAGTATTTGGTAAAAATAATGCAAAGTTGCCTAATTTCAAAAGGTTTAAAAGATTGCGATTGTTTGGTGTTCCTTAAGTACCATATTTTAGTATACTTTTCGCAAATTTTCTTTATTTCTTAACTTAAGTTTTCTAGATGTCGAATAAATTGATTACTTTTCGGAACCTTGTTTTTCTTAGTTGCGTTAATTTGCTGGGTTAAGTTGAATTTTGTACCCTCTTTTTATTCTTCTACTTTTTATTTCGGTTATTTTCTAAAGTTAGTTTAACATAAACTCATTTCTAGTAAAGATCTTAAGTCTCCTTGCAATTGAAATATTTTTTAGAAAATGGCAAATATGGGTTATGAATTATTTATACAAAAAATATATATGCAATGTGAACATAAATGGTATTTAAGCTGGGAATTACAGCTTCCTGTAAGTGGGGTTAAGGAATAACCTTATTTGTTTTAGAATTTATTTTAAGAAAGAATGTTTGCATTTCATTTTAATTTTGTAAAAATTTTAGTAAAATTGCTAAAAATTAAAATGTTTATTCGGTAGCTATATTTCAGTTTCATTTTTGGTAACCATTCTCCTATATGTTCCTAAAATGTGCTATTTTTTACGTTAATTTGCCAAGTGTTTGAAATAAATTAACTTTTATCATTACTATTTGCGACGTTCCATTAACGTTAAATGTTTGCTTTGATGTTGAAATTTATGCGCATTTTATGTCTGTTATTGCTTCTGTTCAGCTCCTCCTTGATAGTATTTCTGTTTAAAGTATATTTTTGGTGGCTTCTTGTCCCTAGTGATTGAAAATTTCTTTATTGTAAAGCGTCAATGAAATATATTATGTTACAACATTATAAGGAGTCGCTAAATGTAATGTTACTTTGAATGTTATTAAAGTTAGTGGCACACGCATTTGGTTGGTGTAGCTAAAAATTTCCTATTTTGTTTTGGAACTTGTTTAGGGTAACAGATTCATTTACCTTTCCTTGAATTGTGTATAAAATTTTAAAATTGCCAGAAAGTAAAATATTCAACGGGTAGAATGAGGTCAGTTTTATACGTTTACGCATCTCGCATAATTTTATCAATTTTTCTAAACTAATTTAGTTGTCAACGTTTTAAAAAGATTGATTATTTTTATTATTCATTGCTTAATTTTGCGCTAAATTCTTTGCTCTAGTTTTAAAATTTTCAGCTTGATTTGTTTATTTTATACTACTGTGGATTCTCTCTAACATTACAGGTCTTCTTAATGTATGTTTTGTTGTAAATTTAGTTCCTTTGTGAATGCAAATATATTTGCTTTAAAATGGCAACGAATTATGCTACGCGATAACAATATAAGCAAAATCTAAATGTTATATTATTTTACGAGTACTTGAGTAGGAAGCAAACAAATCTGTTTATTGTGGTTTTGAAAATTTCCTTGGTAAATTTCGATATTATTAAGGTAAGAAGTTTACGTATTTTTAGATGAATCCTACAAAATGTAAAGTGAAATTGCCATAATATAAAATGTCATTTGGGTTGGCAACCATCAATGTTTTGATGTATGAAACATCCCGATTACTTTTCTAGAAATTCCAAACACCTGACGTTGTTTTTCTTATGGAAGAACGTAATTTATTTTTGTTAATCTTTGATTTTGCATTCTAGTTAATTTGCTATACCTTTATGTTAAAATTATCTTTTTACACTCCAATTTAGTTTAATAAACTGCATGGCTTTTGGTTACTTACGTTCCTTTTTGTTGCAGTTTTATTTCGCAGTAAAATGGCAACAAAATATGATAGGTTATGATTATGTAACGACAAACTTATGTAAATCCACTTCAATGGTATTTATGTTTTAAGGAAAAGCATCTGATTGTTGTGTACTGTTAACAACCCTACGTTGTTTGGTACTTTATTTCAAGTATGAGTTTTAAATATTTTAATTGGATTTTGTAGAAATTGTGCAAAGTTACCAAAACTCAAATGTTTCAAAAGATTGCGACCGTTCGGTGTTGCCGAAGTACCATTTTCTCGTATACTTTCCTTAATTTTTCTCAATTCCTTAACTTTGTTTGCCTAGATTTTGAAGAAAGTGATTATATTTTATTAATATGTTGATTCTATAGTTGCGTTAATTTGCTGTGATATGTTGAAATGTATACTGTCATTTTATTCGTCTACTTTTCTTATTCTGTTCATTTCTAGGTTTAGGGTACATAAACTCTCTTCTCTTGAATTTCTTAGGTCTCCTTTCAATTGACATAATTTTGGAGAATGACTGAAAATAGGGTGTGCTTTAATTAAGCAAAACTATATATTTGCGAACATGAAGTTTAATAGAATTAAAGCTGCGGACAAAAACATCCTCTCAGTTTGGCTTAGGAATATCGTAATTCTTTTTAGAAGCTATTTTTAGAAAGAATGCTAATGTGTTATTTTAATTTTGTAAAACTTTAGTAAAATTGCTAACAATAAAAATGTTTACTCGATAGCTATATTTCAGTTTAATATGGGGTAAGCTTCTCGTAAAGTTAGCTAAACTTTTCTATCCTCGTCACGTTAAGCTGCCAAGTGTTTGAAATAAATTAACTATTTTTTGTGGCAATCAGTCGACATTTCAGATATGTCCACCAGCTGTCTGGAAAAGCACCAGGCGGCCGTTTTGCTTTATTGGAGCTCATCATTGATGCGCATCCTTCGGTCCTCTGCGGAGGATTGGACCCATGACTGCTAGTGGCTCTTGTCTACTAGCCCGCAGCTTATGCAAATGCGCCATGGAGGACGGTATCTGGCTATCGTGAATTGTTAGCAAAATGCTATTTCGATTCATAGCTGCCGTAACCAGGCAGTCCTGACGCCGGAAGGCCGACCGCTCTCACCTGCATTGCAGTGGAGAATGCGTCGGGCTATATCGCATTTAGCTAACAATTCACGATAGTCAGATACCGTCCTCCATGGCGCAATTGTAGAAGCTGAGGGCTAGTTAGCAAGAGCAACTAGCAGTAATACGTTCGATCCTCCGCAGAAGACCAAGGGATGCGCACCACTGATGAGGCCAAATAGGGTGAAATGGCCGACTGGTGCTTTTCTGGACAGCTGGTCGACATATCTGAATTGTCGGCTGATTGCGACGAAGAAAATAACTCACCAAACCCCTTCTATTCATAAGTAAATTAACTTTTATCAGTACTATTTGCGATGTTTTACTTAAGTTAAATTTTTGCTCTGATGTTGACATTTATGAGTCTTTATACCTCTGTTAGTATTTCGTTCGGTTCCTCCCTTATTTATATCTCTATAAAATATACTGTTTGTGTGCTTTAAGTCTTTCTGTGATTGCAATATTATTTGTTGCAAAAATGCCAATGAAATATATTATGTGATAACAATATAAGGAAAATTTAAATGTAATGTTACATTCAATGTTATTAAATTTATTTGCAAACGCATCCGGTTGGTGTAGCAGAGGAAGTTCCTAAATGGTTTTGGAACTTGTTTAAGGTAACAGATTCATATACCATTCCTTAAGTTGTGTAAAAATTGAAAATTGCTAGAAAGTAAAATGTTTAACGGGTAGATTGAGGTTTGTTTTATAGGTTTATACATCTAGTATAGTTTTATCAATTTTTCTAAACTAGTTAAGTTAAGTTTCCAAATTTTTGATAAGAATGAATATATGCATTACGCATTGCCTAATTTTTGCGCTAAGTTCTTTGCTCTAGTGTTGAAGCTTTAGCTTGATTTTTTATTTAGACTACTGTGGTTCTTCTCTAACATTACAGATCTTCTAAATGAATGCTTTGTTGTGACCTTAGTTCCTTTGTGAATGCAATTATATTTGCTGACAAATGGCAAATAATTATGCTACGCTATAACAATACAAACAAAATCTTATATTATTTTACGAGTAGTTAAGTAGGAAGCAAACAAATCTGTTTATTGTGGTTTTGAAAATTTCTTTGGTAAATTTCGTTATTATTAAGGTAAGAATTTTATGTATTTCTAGACGTATCCTACAAAATGAAAAGCGAAATTGCCACAATATAAAATGTCATTGAGAAAGGCAGCAATCAACTTTTTGAGTTGTGAAAAATCCCGATTACTTTTCTAGAATTTCCAAACTCCTGACGTTTTGTTTATGAAGGAAAGTAATTTATTTTCCTAATTTTGATGTTGCATTTACGTTAATTTGCTATGCTGTTTTGTTGGAATTATTTTTTTCCACACTAATTATATTTTTAATAAACTGTATAGTTATTGGTTACTTTTGTTTTTCTTTGTTGCAATTTTCTTTGGTACTAAAATGGCAACATAATATGATAGGTTATGTTTATAAAACGACAAACTTATGTAAATCTTTTTCAGTGACATTGAGCTTTTGTTCAAACACTTCCGATTTGTGTGTGTTAGCAAAATTCCTAGGTTGTTTTTTAATTTATTGTAATATGATTTTAAAATATTTTAGTAGTATTTGGTAAAAATAATGCAAAGTTGCCTAATTTCAAAAGGTTTAAAAGATTGCGACTGTTCGGTGTTGCCGAAGTACCATTTTCTCGTATACTTTCCTTAATTTTTCTCAATTCCTTAACTTAGTTTGCCTAGATTTTGAAGAAAGTGATTATATTTTAATAATATGTTGATTCTATAGTTGCGTTAATTTGCTGTGATATGTTGAAATTTATACTGTCATTTTATTCGTCTACTTTTCTTATTCCGTTCATTTCTAGGTTTAGGGTACATAAACTCTCTTCTAGTGAAGATCTCGGACCGTGTGATTACTCTATCAAAAAATTTTGTTGTTTCGGGACGTTCCGTGGTACAAATGGTACATAGCAACGTGGGTACCTATCGACGTTGCCAATTGGATGATTGTGCAATAGGTGGAAATAGCTGAGATCTGTGTGGGGAAAGTGATTGTGTGTCAATTATGATGCCATTGAAATGGTCACCAATGATGGTGCGAATGGATGCCGTGTGTTTTATTATTTCGGTGGCCATACTTGTTTTTTCCGCTATCGCTATGTCTGTGAATGATAGTGAGCTGTTCAGGTCTTGGGTTATTTGGGAAGTATGAAAGTGTGGAAGACATGGAGGAGCAATTGCTACGTTTTCAGATTGCAACGGCGACTTGTTTTTCCCGATGCACCTCTTTCTCTGCTGCGGCGTATCAGCGTGGAAGGCGAAAACAGTTGGTGGACGGGGACGCCTACGGTTACATCCTGTACCGTTGCGTGCATTGTGAACGTTCGGGATCGCGTGTCAAGCGGTAAGTTGATATTTGTACCACCTGTAGGCTAACGCCTGTAGATATCAATCTTACAAATGCAAGGCGCGATTCTCCTTGGTATTGAAGGATGGGAAGTATGTGGTGCGAAGTGACTTCATGATTCATAGTCATGATTTCCACTTGGGTAATCCGTGGCTGTATGCTCGCAATCGTCGGCTGTCGCCTGTGCAGGAGAAGGAGGTTCTGCGTTTGATAGATAGTTTTCATAGCACACCTGACTTGCGTCGCTTCATTCTTCATGAGTACGGCAAACGTGTGACCTGTGCGGACCTGAGCAATTTGCGTACTCGTCATCGAAATGCTGAGTCATGTGAAGTGTCGGAGGGGGCAAAAATCTTGGAACGGCACGCTGCTTGCCGATTGGTGTCTGAGGGCAACCAGATACGTTATGTTTTCTTCGCTCCCTCGGTAGTTCGTGGTATTGTGAGGCGTTATGGGGAGGTTTTGTTGTGCGATGCAACGCACCAACTGAATTATGGTGGATACATATTGTGGCACTGCATGTTCGTTGACGTCACAGGTCTGGGAATTTCGTTTTTATACGCCTTATTACCTGATGAGACGTCATACAGCTATTGGCAAGCGGTTGAGGCCATGCGGGAGATGGTGCCAGCAGCATACGTTGCAAAACTTTGGTTATGGATAAGTGTGCTGCTCAGTTGCGGGCGTTTAGGCGTCATTATCCCACCGCCAAAGTTGTGTTTTGTCGGTTCCATGTAAAAGCGGACATGGCTAGGCGTTGCGGACGGATACGTTGGATCTCTGATGGTCGTCGATTCCAGTTGCGCGCGTGGCTTCATAACCTCATATATACACGCGATGCGTCGGTATTTCAAAGGGTATTGAACGCGGTTCGGGGTGGCAAGCCGTAATGTTACCGCTATTTGTGCGCCACATGGCTTCCATACGTAGACTGCTGGGCGGCTCACCGACTAAGGGATGTTGTCCTTTTTGGATGCCACACCACCAACAGGGTGGAAAACGAAAACAAGCATCTGAAGCAGCATTTGTCCGAGAGGTCATCGTTACTAACTCTGTTCACCTGCGTGGTGGATAGGGTAAACAATATCGTGCACGAAAAGAACAGCCTGATAGCTAGGCTGTGCATGAGCTTACTTTCGGTTTCATCGGAGGTGTCCTCAGTGGCTTCTGTCTTTGCACAGCTGGCTGATTTCGCAGGCAATGATTTCCTAGCCCACTTCCGTGCATCCACCGTTCTCAGTTGTCGTTCTGATGGCCCATATTGGTTGGTAACCTTCCCTCGTTCGAAAGTCCGCCGGGTATACATCACACAGGGCAGTGAATGTGATTGCGAGTTTAGTCGGCAGTGGCGGCTCCTTTATGCTCACATTTGTTATGTTGCCTCGCTTCACGAGCAATCGGCGAGGGCCATACTGCATGGATGTCGGTGGATCGCACCCCGGCAACTTCCCGCAGCCTTCTCAGACAGTGTTGCATCGGATGGCGGTGTTCTGATTCGAGACCAACAGCAAGGGGATACCGATGCGGTTGTAAGCCGCAGCATGAAGCTTCGCCAGTCTCAACATCTTTTGGCTGACATTGGCACACAGTTGTGCAGTTATGGTTCGGATAACTTCTCCTCGGCTTTTATGTACCTGAAAATGCTTGCGTTGCTGATGACAAAGGAAGGCAGTTTTCAGTTGTATGCTCGGGCGTCCAGGTGCCCTTTTCCGCTTCACTTAGATCAGGAGGCCAACGTTCGGATGTTGTGCGGGTTGTCTACGCCGGGAGGGTCCCAAGTTGGCGCAGCGTCGGATGTACCCAGCACTTCGGAGGCGATTGTGCCTGCTACGGTTGAAGTGACGCATGTAAATGAAGTCACCTCTGAAATCGCTACCGCGACACCTGGTCCATCCACCTCCACAGCTGCGTCGAGGAAGCGCAAATCGCCCCTAAAGTGCCGTGTGATGGAGGTGAGCCCCAGTAAGAGTGCGCTAAGGGGCAAGGACTTCCGTAAACTGCACACTCGCACATCCTCCGGCAACAAGGCACCCGTGAAACGGAAGTGCCATACCGAGGGTTTGGTTTCGGAGGATCTCTGCGGAGTATGTCAACAGGAGGATGATGTGGAAAATCGCGGGGACTCGGTGCAATGGGTGATGTGCGATGCCTGCTCAAAATGGTACCATGCCTCATGTGTGTGCTATGGTGGTTCTGAAGAATTCATTTGCTTTTCATGCTTAACGTAGTGTCTGTGGCAGCTGCATGAGCTGCGTAGCATGACAGGCGCTGCAGGTATGCATAGTTTCCCTGTACTTTCTATTGTGCCCATTTGTATTGTTGCAGACGATATCGAAGTGCGCTGCAGATATAAGAAGGTGCGAATGTGAGTTTAACGATGTTGGGGTACAGGTGCCTCACGGCCGTAAAGTGATGCCTAGGTAAGCTTGCATTATGCATGTTATGACCTTTGATTTATACTGCATCATTTGTATCCATGGTCTACGGACTTTCACTTATGGCCTGCACCGCACATGAATGGTAGCAGTTCGTGTTCCTTTTGCGTTATGTGAACGTTCTATCATCCGTCCTCCCAGGTAAGCAGTGTGATCAATGAGGGATTTTCACATCATAATTGATTTCACATGCTAAGCCCATTGCCTTTTGAGTTTGCATCGTCACTGAGCCACCTCCGACGCATTGCCTCCCGCATGAGAACTTTCAGTCTGACTTCCTCAGAGGTAATAGATGTCATTATTGAAGACTGCGGTTTCACAGGTTACGTGATATGGCACGCCCATTGACTGATGAGTCCGCACCGCCACTGAGCCACCTCCGACGCATTGCCTCCCGCATGTGAACTTTCAGTCTGACTTCCTCAGAGGTAATAGATGTCATTATTGAAGACTGCGGTTTCACAGGTTACGTGATATGGCACGCCCATTGACTGATGAGTCCGCACCGCCACTGAGCCACCTCCGACGCATTGCCTCCCGCATGTGAACTTTCAGTCTGAATTCCTCTGAGGTAATAGATGTCATTATTGAAGACTGCGGTTTCACAGGTTACGTGATATGGCACGCCCATTGCCTGATGAGTCCGCAACGCCACTGAGCCACGCACGACGCTTTGCCTCCTGCATGTAAAGCCTCATTCATCCGTCGTCACAGGTAATCAGTGTGATCAATGATGACTGCATTCTCACAGGTAGATGCATATGCCACACCATTCCCTTTAGATTTCGCACCGCCACTGAGGAAGGTACTACGCATCGCATAAGCCACGTGAACATTCAATCCGACTTCTTCACATGTAAGCGGTGTCATGAATGATGACTGCTATTTCACATGTTCAGTGTCATGCCACACCCTGTCCTTTTCCAATTCCCAACGTCCATGAGCCAACTCCGACGCCTTGCCTCCTGCATGTCATGCAATTATTGATCCTCACAGGTAAGCGGTGTGATCAATGAGGCCAGATGTTCCGCAGCGTTGCCTCTTCGTTCCAGCCGTTTGCAGCATGGGGATAATAAGTCGCAGTAACACGTTCATCTGGTGTAGCTTGTCCTTTGTTTACCTCCATGTCTTCGTGAACGACCCAACGGCCCTTTTCCGGGCCACCCCTGCTCTATGTCCTGGTGTCTCCCCTACATGGGTTGCAGCGCGGGGAACATACCAGCAGTGGATGGGTCCGTAATCGTCGGAGCTGCATGTTTTGTACAAAACTTTGGAACGTTATATGTAATGTGATTGAAAGCTTCAGCTTCACATGAGGCGGAATCTCCTGGGCGCAATGTGACCAAAGGCTCGTTTTTGCAATTGCAGCATGCGGTTATCAGCAATAGGTTCTTCCCCTCGGGAAGCGCAGTTTATACGAACTCGGTAGGTGCAGCCAGACAGGTAGGTACTTTAGCCAGCAGATTGTTTGCTGGTCGATCCCCAAACTCGTCAGTTTACTCAACAGCAGTGCGTGATTGACCCGGTCGAATGCTTTTGAGAAATCCACGTAAACTACGTCAGTTGGAGTATGATTGTCTGCCTCCGCATTCCAGGATTTAATGGCTGCGGGAAGATTCGTGGTGCACGATTGAGCCATGCGGAATACTGATGTTCCGGGGCTATTAAGGACAGACTTTCTAAATGGCAGCGCAAGAAATCGTCTATGATACTCTCCATTACTTTGGAGGCAGTGGAAAGCATTGCTATCGGGCGATAATTAGAGGTCTTTGTCCTATGATTATCGCCTTTCTACATCGGCGTTATAACCCCTTGATTCCAAGCATTCGGGTATTCGGCACTGGTGTATGTGCGGCTATACAGTAAGGCAAGCGACTCGGCCAGTACCGTAGCGCACTCACGTAGAAAAATGGGGTGCATCCCATCCAAACCCGGCGATTTGTCCGTCCTTAATTTTTTTAATTTCTCCAGGACTTTCTCTGATGTAAACTGCACGGGATGTCTGGCAGCGAAGTGGGTAAAATAAACTCCATCCATTTTACTGCTTGCGAAGGTGCCGAAAACGGACTCGTATTGAGTCTTCCGCAATTCCGCAGCTTCTTTGTCCGACGTGGTGGTATTTCGTACGAGTCTGTGGTACTGTCGCTTGCAACAAAGACAGCGAACATGTGGTGGCGACTAAGAGTGACAAACATAGCATGTACTGTTACGTGCAACTGTTGGCATCGGGACGTTGAACCGATGGTGATTATAGTGAATACAGTATGCACAGTAGACAATGTAGATGACAAGATAGGAAAAGGACTTAGGGGAATCCAAAAAAGTGCACACCAGGTATTATAAACCGTTATGTGCAAGCGAAACGTCAAGCGATAATGACCTAATGCAATCAGAACAACAAATACGGATGTAATCAGAGAAAAAAGAAACCGGAACGGACTCACAGCGGATTCCACTCCACTTCAGGTCATGATGGAGCAGTAGCGGAGTCAAGTCCTTTGATATAAGGGGAGCAGAAAGCCTGTAGCCTGGAGGTGCCACTACCATGAAGGAGGTCACACAGGAGTTCTGCAATTTTGGTTAGATAGTTTAAACGTCCAACGTGTGGGTGATCTTTGCATCCCGTCGTCGGACAGGGCGTACATGGAAAACAAGTGCAATGGTGATGACTTATCCCTACGTACTTCATAGCTGCTCACGGGAACCACACCACTTCTGTAACGATGTACGCTTCGCAGGCACATTTATATGCGCAGCCCATTGCTTCCCCTGCCAGCACCCCGTTAAGGTACATGCACATCAGGTATCTGCACTGCTGATGCCCTGTGAAGTAGTAAAGAACCGTTCCTCAGGTTTCCACCTTAATGGGTAAATAGCGGTTCAGCAGATACCCAGCGAGGTGTGGAATATTTGTGATGACTTGAGACATTACAAATGTGTGCCGGTGGCATCAACTTCTCATGGTGCACTTAAAATAAGCCTTCATTTTACCTTCCGTTGTAATGCACAAGTCCCATTGGTTATCGGATGACAATCAGGGGAGATGCACTGCGGTGTATGGCCCCATAATTTATTGTGCGCGCGCAGGTTGACCCCTAAATACTTGTTACATAACTGCTAGCTACACAGTTGATAAGATAAGCGCCATATCGGGGAATGCAACGGCGCAGGAGATTCCATACCATCACCTAGGGACGTGGACGTTGCAGCCTTCGCATTAGCATTGGTTACTTCCAGTGCATGTCTTTTCCGGAAAGCGTGCATACATTCCCACGTAGCTGCGATCACTGATTCCCGTGGATCAAAATGAACGAACAGTGTCCTACCCATCGTTTGCGGTTGAAAGCGTAATGCTTTCTAAACGAGGGTATTGTTAACAGGGTGCTTGTGAATTAGAAAGCGCTTACTCGGGTTCTTCGCATTAAGGTATGCTAGTCGCTGCGATGAGTGCACAATTACTTAACACTGCTTTAAACAGGGCACAGCGTCGCTAACACTTTCTTCCGCATGTGTCATGGGGTTCTTGGAATTATTTCTCAATGCCTTCTGCTTAGGATATTGAAAACTGTGAAGGCATCTTCCAGCCAACTTCGTACTTCGATTTCCTTTGCTGTACTTCTCTTCAAATATCGGTATTACTTATTTATTGCTGTGCACTTACCTATTCTGTTCATTCCATTGCTCTTCCTATCCTTCGGTTACTTCACGTGACTGCCACACCAGGGACTGCTAGGACAGGAAACGTGCGTATTAACCGGTTGGCGAGGGTGCGATACGGGTGTTTCCGTTTTACACCCATCAATCACTGAGCACTTCATCAAATTGACAAATTTGAAAACTGCTGCGTATCCATGCCGCCTATATGTTTATCCGCCGCTACTTTTCGGACTCCAGGTGTGATGGTCAGCAACTACGTCACGGTTACCGCCGCTAAGTACTTCCTTCCACCTACGGTAACTGTATTCTGTGCCCGAATGACGCTTTCGCTACGGCAGTCTATCCGTGATTCGTAAAATGGGTTGTGCTGAAGCGCCGCTCTGCCAGGACATTACATGTGCCGCTCCCATATAATCCGTTGCACATTCTGTAAGCGAATAAGACATTTACAGATGCCTTTTAGAACGCCTCTCTCTGTGATGATTCTGCAACGATGCGCCACTACTACTTTCCGTGCGTGTAACGTGCTGCAACGTATATACTCCGTTGCACCTCTGGTAAGTGCCTCGCTTGTTCAGCTTTTGACTTTCAGAACCGCTGGTACGTACTTCAGTGATCAGTCACTGCAGGAATGCTTTAAATTTACATGTGCAAGTGCCTAATTGCTTCTTCTGACGTCAGGTTTTTGTGTTCATCTGTAACACGTGGCTTTCAAAACCAAGGCATATACCCTTGCCATGCACGTTCACTGTGACCGTCTCTTCGTCCCCGGAGTAATGCACAAATTTATGGGTATATTCAGCACCGTGTACTTGATGACATATTTTCATGTCACGGTTATTTATAACCAGATTATATGATTATACCGCCTTACGTGGCCTTTCATGCAATGCACCGTTCATATTCACTTCGCATTGTCGACGTTGCCTCTGATGCGGATTCCGAAACAATTTTTAGTGTTCACCCTTGGTG
The DNA here is from genome assembly GCA_944474145.2 of Dicrocoelium dendriticum. Classification (NCBI taxonomy): domain Eukaryota; kingdom Metazoa; phylum Platyhelminthes; class Trematoda; order Plagiorchiida; family Dicrocoeliidae; genus Dicrocoelium; species Dicrocoelium dendriticum. The sequence continues at coordinate 117,001,776 of OX104068.1, read as the reverse complement.
GGTTCTGAGCTAGATACACGCTCACTCACCCAGCGGTGGACATTTCTGAATGGTCCATACGTCCGTCAATTTCATAACACCTGTTTCGCCTATGTAACGAACATTGAGCATCCACCGCGGCTTCTCACCTATAACGTTCATCTCTGTGCTTGTTTCCATTGCAAATAGCCTCATTGCTTCCGTTTTTTGATGGCTTTTTAAAACGACAGTATGTCAACCGCTGTGAGGAATGCGAATGAAGTTCACACGGGGTTAAGGAATACGCAGCGTCGGTTATAATTTTTTGCGTATATGTCATTCGTTTCCGTGATTCATTTCGCACGCTTATCTTTCCTCGCATAAACGCAAGCAGTATGCCAACTTCCTCCTCCCAGCGGGGCTCTATCCAGTTTCAACAGATTTCCACCGAGTATCCAGTGCTTATTAAGTGCATATGCAGCGTCAGGGAGTCGTGTAGTGAGCTGTTTTCCGAAATATTTCCTACCTACATAATTAACCTACGAAATGCCTAAAGATGTCAACCCTTGCCTATTAGTGATAAATCTATTGCTGATCCGTCTCCTATGGGATCTATATCATTCCGGTGCAGTGCTGAAGCCAGCAATGCAGGTGCCATGGTAAAGAGCAATTTCCATTCCCGGATAACGTGCCTCAATGCCGCCAATTAACGGAGACATACGCCATTTAATTTTAGGAGGGCGCTGAGCAACATTGAGGCGGATGCATCCTTTCCGTTATACGAAGCAGCCGTTTAGCCACATATCCAGTGTCGTAGTCAGGCCTCGTCACCATACCTCCTGAGTGACATAAGGTGTATAGAACAAATTCCGAAACTTGCCACCACGGTGATGCAACGCCAACGATGGAAGTCGTAGGAATATCATCTAAGGATGAGGACATCAGGAACCGTAAATGCAAAACTGCAATCGGTTCGCATAACCATCTCACGTATGGCAGCGGAGACACATCACTGTTACATGTATGGTTACGAAGCACAAGTCTTGCTCACTGCCGCGAATTAATTGCATCTGTCATCCGTAAACAGTAGGTTGCAGAAAGCTCACCCCGTCAATTACGTAATCTCCACCACGTTAGCAGATGCTACGCGAAACAATATAGCGGATTTCATACCTTATATATATCTAACACGTGTCTCCTGGTATCCGTGAGGTCACCTTCATCTTATAAACCATTTCATGGTATCCTTATGCCTGTATTCTCTATCTAGCACACCGTCTCAGAGAAGTCATTACGTGCGCACCGTAGCTAGTCATCGACATTCATATGCAATAACACTTAATGCTTCTTTCCATTGCAGTTACCTGTTGAGGCAGTTCCACAGTCATGGTCCCCCACCTGTCTCAAGGATGAACAAACCATCTCTCAGTGTGCTACATTCGTGTGTAACGAGCCATGAAGCAGCTCACCCACCAGCTTTAGGAATATTTGTGAATGGTTTAAACATAATGTGCCTGCAGTGTGGCCCATGACCCTTCGTGCAACTGTGGATACATCGAAGTCTACGAAACTGTCTGCAACACCAAAGGTTAGTAAGTTTTTGTGAACATCCCATTACTAAGTGTGGCTTGCTTACCTTCAATAACCCACCGCTAACGTTTAGCACCGTAACACTATGACACGCATAAGTTTATTTCCAACAATTAATTTCCCAGTACTAATCTCTCTGCATCGTACGTGCCCTGCCGTTTGGGAATCACGCCTCTGGTCTGCAGCAACAATTATAATCACAAGGACGGGGTAATGCAGTCCAAGGGACTGCTGACTTTTCAAGCCATTGGTAGAATGCTTGTTTCTTGGAATCAAGCAACATGCATGCAATCGTCATGCATGCACAGGATTATGGCGTAGCCACAAATCACCGTGGTGATTCTTGAATACTTGCACACTTCACCATGCCGGAGCCTACCCCCACACGTACAGCAGCGGCGATGTCCTTAATCAGTGACAAATCGTCACAGGTACCATCGGTTTGATATCAATACTTATCTGGCAGAGCCGCAGTGGTATGCACAGTGAAACACAATAGCACAGTGTAATCACCTCTTGTGAACACCATAACGATAACATATCACTAATGCTTTCAAGGTGCCATTCACGGAGCGTTGCATTCGTTAACTCCATCGGGGGCATTAACTTCGATACCACACCAGGTGCCCCCACGTATTGCTCAGGATAATTCCTCAGCCGACTTAAATATACGGCTGAGTAGACGGTCCTATGTTTAATAACTAACCGTAACGGTGATCCTTCCTTCGAGTCGTATGAGACACCTACTAAAGTAGTGCAGTAACGCTACCCTTCTTCTATTACATCCACATTCCACTACCTTCGCAGTGTCACTTAAGTGAGAGAATAACAAATCTGCAGCCACTTTTGCGTAGTGTATAATGCGGCGTGGGTGTGCAGATTGATGTCATGCTGACTCCAGTAATGCGACATCATGGGTTTGGTAATTGCGCTTTTCTTGCGTAACTTCGTCGCGTTTGTATCATCTCTAACTACATCGTGTACGTTTAATCGTTATCGCGATATACTTGCTGACCAATTGACATCATACGCGAATTGAGATAACAGTTATGCCAGCTTTCGGTATGCATCACTGAATTCATTTCATTTCATTTTGTACGTACCAATGATTACCGGGGACTTGATATCACTATGTGGATGCGCTATATGTGCATGTCGACAACGTGCCTTCTTGCTTCATTTCCACTTTCTCGTCCACACTAGCTCCATGACGCAGTTGGTCGTTGCTGGACGTGACGGGGTGAACAGTCCTTGTGGCCGTGTGAGGCTCCATTAGGGGTTAAATGCACTCAGCGTACAGCGCACTACCATCCAGGCACCGACTTGTTTGCGCTTGATTCCAAAAATACAGCGTGTATGTGTTCACCTGTTAAGGAGTGTGCGCCGGCTATCTTGAATAAAGCTGCCTTTCATCCACATGCCTGGCGGTCTGATTTCCGTCCTTTTACACTGCATATGCGGGGTGTGTAGTTGAAACCGTAGGTTGGGATGCACTACCCACTCATGGTCCCTCTGTAGGCGCATGTGCCCGGTAGCTAGTCTAACCAAAACACACCTTAGTAATTCCTTGCATATGTACACGTATACATATATGCATGCCAAAAATAATTATCTGTATATAGAGATACGCACTTATATACAAGTATAATTAGATATGTATATACGTCTTCATTTATATCAACATGCATGTACACATACATAAAAATATCTATCGAATCAGATTTTTTATGCTCATCTACATACGTAACATGCCTGTAAAGCCGTTCCTCGCCTCCTCAAAAAATATCATTTAACTAGTTATCAAGTGGTACACACATATGCATGATTGATTTGGCGGCGTCCGTATCCGGATTTGCCTGTCACTGTGAAGTCCACAGGGACAGTCACAGGACGCCTGCGCCTACAAAAGGGACCATGGGTGGCTTGCGATGCACCACCCATAGTTCCACCCACACACCCCATATCCAGTGTAAACCCAATGGAATAACACCGGGTGGCATGCGGATGGGAGGCACGTATCATCAACCGAGCCGGCATACACTCCTTCAACAAGCAGAACGGAAGCATTCCGGCGTAACTGGGAAATCATACAAACCAGACGTACACAAGGCGGTGCCTGGACCGTAGCCCATTCCACAAAAGTTGCATGGAACAACTCTTTGAGCCTACCACCCTCACGCGGACGATGCACTCCGTCCCCTTCAGCGACGACCAATGAAATGATTATCATTTATTATTGGTGTTAGTGAAGGCGTTTATTTACTTATGTCCTTCTAGGTGGATTTCGTTGCGAATTGCTAAGCAAACAGGAATAGTTTGGAAGGCCTTCAGATTCCCAGCTGAATATGGCACCTTCATATATTAAGTCAAAAGCTGTCGCTGTATTGGGCATTATATATATGTATATATATATATATATATGTATATATATAGGTATACCGGTATATATATATAGAATTACAATTATAAATAAATATATATACATCCATACACAGATATGTTAAACATTAACGCAGCTGCTTGCAAATTTATATACGTAAATAGGCATATGTGTGTAAATACCCACATTTGTATTTCAGAATCATGCGTACAATCACCCCAGTTTATACGCGGTTAACATATTTATCTCGCAATATGAACATGTTCCACATGACCCTTACTTGCGTAACACTTCGCAACATACTCAAACTAACAACATACCGTTCGCACAATTACGTATTCCCTTTCACCGATAACAATAATTAATCCCTATCACTTCATGATCATTTACGAGTACCCGTTTACAGACTAGGCATTACGGTAACATAATATAGCCGTTACCCTACATTCCGTATTACATTTGGTTATTTCATTCCGTATTTTCTCAACTATGCACATAGAGATGCCATCGTCATCCCCGTTACTCCTTTCGCACTTCTTACCATTTACCAATTCACATTGACTTACAGGTTACCTTCAAGACATCCAAAGTAAGTTTCAAACCTATTAATTACGTATTTTCCATCATTATGAATAAACTTCGTACATGTATTGCTTTAGAATCTCGCATTTCATATCTTCCGTGAGCATTGTTAGTGCGACTAAAATTCCGTGCAGCTTTCTCAACCTTATATCTACACCATTGTTAAAAGTGATTCCTGTTTACAGTACACAGTTAGTTGCGGTTTCAATAAATGCAACATTTTAATGCGTTACATTATCAGAAATACCGGCATATCTGTTGACCGCATTTTCTGCACATTCCCATCTGTTGATTTTCCGCCACCATCTCGGACTTCCTTATTTCAGTAACTTTACCTCAGTAAAATGTTTACACATCAAATCCTATGTAGTACTACCAAACGATTTATATTAAGTTATGCTACCGATCCATAGCATTATGAGGGCAAATCATTCACGCCGCAAAATGGGTGTACCAATTGGTACCACAAAAATTCAAATTTAACCGCGTTAGTGCAATCAGAGGTTCCCGTGAAGATCTTAGGTCTCCTTTCAATTGAAATAATTTTGGAGAATGACTGAAAATAGGGTATGCTTTAATTAAGCAAAACTACATATGCAATGTGAAGTTTAATGGTATTAAAGCTGGGGAGGAAAACATCTTCTCAGTTTGGCTTAGGAATATCGTCATTCGTTTTAGAAGCTATTTTTAGAAGGTGAGAAAACAATATGACCACAAGTAATGAATCACAAAATCACTGGAACGAGCTCACCAGAATGAAAATGCAAAATGGCGGGCGGCGTGCTCCTGACAGGGGGTCACCAATTGTTGGGTGGAGCCTGGGATACTAGTCGGCAAGCAATGACACGTAAGACGTGTCAAATACGACAGTATAGAAATCGGAGGCGACTGAACCCAACGTATATTGTACAGGCTACAAGAATAGGAAGCAAATCAGACAAAACGAGCAACGTGCGGCAAGGAACTCACCAAAACGGATTGTGACTATGGATGTGCAGTCAGTTAAACAAATGGACGTTTCGAAGGTTAAAACAACCACAAAATCCAATGTTATAAGATACTGAAAGAGCATGTTTTCTGGTGCACTACATTACCATTATTTCTAAACTTGTTACCATAAGATGCCTAGTTTTAGAAAAATTTATCGTTTTTCGTTACTTATTATGATTTGTATTTACGTATAATGCTTTGCTCTATTGTTGTCACTTTCATTCATTTTTATTCATTGTTAAACTAACGTTTGTTTTTACCCTAAATTTACTTCTTTTTTATGTATGTATTTTGGTGATTTTACTTCCTTTATTATTGCAGTGTCATTTGATATAAAAGTGGCAGTGAATTATGTTAAGCTATAACTATCGAAGTAAACTCTAAATGTAATATTATTTAACGGTATTTGATTAATATGCAAAGACGTTTTTGGCGTGGTTTTTTAATATTTTTTGGTAATTTTTGTATTTATTTTGGGTATAAACTTGATGTATTTTTAGATAAATCCTGTATAATGAAAATAAAAATGCAAAAAATTAGATTGTATAATATGTAGGCAACCTTCAGTTTCTAGGTATGAAACATCCTGAATTATTTTCTATAATTTTCCAAACTCCTTAAGTTAAGTTGATAAATTTTTGAAGAAAAGTAATTTATTTTCTTTGCTTTATTGTTTTTTCGTTTACGATAACTTGCTATACTGTTAGGCTAAAAATGTTAGTGTTTTAATATCTTTGATGTTTGTTCCATATCCACTCTTATTTTAGGTTTCTTTAAACTGCATGGTTTCTGTTGACTGTAGGTCTTTTTGGTTACAACTTTACTTGGCAAAATATTAATTTATGTTATAATTAAATAGCAACCCTAAATGAAAAGTTTATTCTTATGGTAACTTAGTTAAAGACAGATGCATCATGTTGTTTTGGTTTAGGAATATTCCTAGGATGTTTTAGAATTTATTTCAGGAATGAATTTTAAATTATTTTTGTGATTTTTCTCTACAAATTTTGTAAAATTGCCAAATGTAAATTGTATAAAAGGTAGCGACCGTTCAGTTTGTCATATGTACTATTTCCTTGTATACTTTCTTCAAATTTCCTTAACTCCTTGCGTTAAGATGCCTAGCTTTTGTAAACAAATGATTTATAAGTACCCTTTTGAATTTTTATTTTTGTTAGTTTTCAATGCTGTGATGTTGAAAATTATAGAAATAAATTATCTCCCTCATTTCTGTGGTTTCTCCCAGATTTTATACGTTTGAAATCTGTAGGTCTTGGGGCGATTTGATTACTTTGTAGAATTATATTTTTCCGTTGTATGAGAATGGCAGATAAAGGTTTTATGTTTTATTTCGTAAAGGCATTATAAATCTAATGTGAATAGCACTGGTATTTAAGTTTTTCAGCTAAAATATTGTGATGGAAATACCACAGGATTTTTCCTGGGTAATTTGGGAAATTATATAAGTAAGATATATAAAATAATTAAATTTAAAAATATTTTAAATTTTTAAATTTTAAATTTTTAAATTTTATCAAATTGACAAATATTAATATGTTTAATATGTAGCTGACTTTCGAATATTTGTGGTTACAGATATCCCTTTACTTTTTAAAAATTTTCTATATTCGTTAAGTTATTTTACTTAGTTACGTAAAAAAGGTATATTTCGGTATATTTTGCTTTTCCATTATCGTTAAAATGCTACTCTCTAACTTTGAAATTTATAGGGTTTTTTATCCCTGCTTTTTCATTTACTTAGTGCTCCCTAATTTCATTTTTTTTCCACTTTATGTTTTGCGGTGATTTAAGGCAGTTGTGTGATTGCAAATTTATTTGATTTATAAAATAGCGATGTACAAACATGTTATAATTATATAAGTACGCTACAAATATAATGTTAATTTTAGTCGTATTTAATTCGGGGGCAAAGTATTCTGATTGTTATTGTTTTAACATTATCTTAGGTTGTTTTGAAATTAATTTTGGGTAAGAAACATAAAATTTTATTAGAATTTTGAAACAATTTAAAAAATTGCCAAAGATTGAAATATTAAAAAGTAGATAACTGTATCTTTTATACGGTAACAGCTTCTCGTTTACATCTCCATAATTATCTAAACTCCTCACTTTATCTTGCCTATATATAGAAAGAAAGTTATTACTTTTTTACTTTTTAACCTTTTCGATAAATTGCTATGCTATGATGTTTCAATTTTTTATCCCTGCTTTTGTTATTGGATTCTCCCAAATTTAAGGGCTTTAAAGCTCTAGGTTTTGTGGTTGTTTATCGGCCATTTGTGAATACGAAATACTGAATATTGTGTTTTGGAACAACTAAAAAACAATTCTGTACAACTTTATCGGGTGATAGTCAAAAACATTTAAAAAAATAAACACGTCCGGTGGTTATCCTGAGATGATTCAGCAACTCCTTCTGTAGCACACAAAATGCTTGCTCACACAAAGTGTCACAATTGGGTGATACCGTTGCTACTTGGCAACCGTTCTTTAAAACGTAAGTTAGAGAAGTGTAAATCCAAAATTATTTAATTTCTGCACAGATTCGGCCTCGACGACGTGTTCTGGCAGACTTTTCCAGGAGTGAGAAACCTTCCGCTCGAAACACAGGGGGGTGAGATTTTCTTCAGATCAGGTACCACTAGTTGTACCTGTGCCCACGTGTGGTGCATGGTACTCGCAAGTGGAGTAACAACCTCAGCATGGGGAAATGACCGAGATGTAAAATACGGTAGGTCATGATACGATGCACTCGAACACGGCGATTCGACAAGGTGTAGAGCTCAAGTTTCATGCACCGGTTTTCATACGATAAGCCTATCAAGCTGGGGATCAACTTGCTGGCGACGTGTTGTACTCTTTCGATCTGTTCCGCTTCGCCGCGAGTAATCGGACAGTATGCAGGCGAGCCGTACTCTAGCATTGGTCTGACGATGGAAGAGAAGCGGCGAGTGGCGACATCCTCAGACCAAGTGCAGAAGCTGCGCTTCAGCGCCCAGAGCATGCGCAGTCCGTTTCGATGCAGTTTTTTGGTGTTGTCGACGGTGGTTAAGTCGCGGCGCAAAAGTACACCTAGGTCTTTCACGGAAGGTGTCGTAAGCAGTGGTTTGCCGTATAGGGTTATGTTCGTCCGTGAACAGCCTTTCCGAGATTCGTGAATAGGGACTTTGCCGGGTTGACCGGTAGTTGGACTTCAGCAGACCATACTGCAAGGCGGTCGAGGTCTTGTTGAAGAATGTCACAGTCATCAAGAGCATTAATTTCTTGCCAAATTTTGATGTCATCCGTAAACAGTGCACACGGCGACCGTAGAAGATGGGGCAGCTCGTTGACGTGGATGAGAAACAAAGTGGGTCCCAGTACCTTGATGTAAGGTACACCACTGTTCGAGGGATACCAATCGGTTAGATGTCCGTCTACATTTATCCATCACTTTCTTCCAAAGAGAAATTCATGGATCCATCGATGTAACGATCCTCCGACACCACACGACCTTAATCTGTCTAGAAACACATCTTGATTAACTTTTTCGAATACTTTGCTGAAGTCGATGTAGATTACGTCGACGGACTTCCCTGTTTAGTGCTTGCAACCATTCCTGTCTCGTCACAAGTAAGTTGGTATCACAAGAATATCCTATCCTGTATCCGTGTTGTGCCGGTGTCTGAAGTTCTTGCGATTGCAACAGATGTAATCGATGCTTTTTACTATTTTCTCGATCACTTTATCCAAAACGGGTGTGAAGTGTTCGTCCCTCGCCTGAATGGACGCTTGATTCCCAATCAAACCCGATGTCGCTGGCCCCCCACAGGACAGAGAGAAGACGAATCGGACGAGCAGGGCAACAGGAATGAATTAGCAAATCACATCGTTCATTATAAAGGAAAATTAGAAAGTTCTTAAACAATATATTTAAAGCGACCGTGGAAAGATCTGGAAAGGTTAACTTACAGCCAATAAAAGAACTTCAACCTAGCGTTCATTGGCCGCTTCTCCTGGTTGGCTCTCTGTTCGCCCCAATCACGGCGGATGGGTTTGGATAGCCGGCCGAGGCGATGGGGTCCTGGCTTGTTCGACTCGTGTATTCCTCCAACAGCAGTCGGCGGCTTGGTATTCTGTCTGGGCTTTTCATGGCCTGTTTCACTTGAAAGCGGTTTCTTTGAGGTTGTCTTTAATACACTAAGATTTGGAATGGATTGTTGTTTCTCCAGCATAAGAGTGTCATGCTTGAGGTTCAGCAATCGTTGGCATTCAGTAGTTATGGTCTGTAGAGTCATTTCCTGGTCCTGTTCAAGTTTACTCAGCAGCCTGGTGCGAATCTCTGCATCCTGTGGGGAATGTAGGCCACCGATAAAAATCAGGCATTTGAATTGATCTGCCGTAATGGATTTGATGTCGAATTTTTCACACTCGCGATTGACGATGCCAGCATAAGTGACGTAGTCATCAGCGTCTGCCTTGGTGATCTTCAGGCATTGATATCGCGTGTTGAAGATGGATGACTGCTCTCCAAATATTTGGCCCAAGCATTTGACAGTCTCCTCAAAAGTGCAGTCTCGAGCGTTCTTAGGCAAAATAAAGTTGACATACCTGGAGTGCTCTGCTGTTCCAAGTTTCCTTAACAGCAATCGGACTTTCCAATCGTCATCATTGTCTCCAAGTTCAACGCGGAACTCATCTTCATAACGCTTGAAACAAGATTCAAAAGTTAGGCCAGCATTTAGGTCGTACGAAAATTCGGTAATGCTGTTAGTGATGGCGTCTACCGATGCGGACGGCTTGACGTTTGTAGACAGTGAACCGTTCTGGATTGAGAGTTGGCGTGTAAGAGTTTCGATCAGACTTGGTTGGGATGCCTCAAATTGTGCTTGTTGCTGCAGTAGAATGGCCTTGAGCTCGTCAGCCGATATGGACATATTGATTATGGTTCAAACCGTCGCCAGTTGAAGTGTTCGTCCCTCGCTTGAATGGACGTTTGATTCCCAATCAAACCCGAAGTCGCTGGCCCCCCACAGGACAGAGAGAAGACGAATCGGACGAGCAGGGCAACAGGAATGAATTAGCAAATCACACCGTTCATTATAAAGTTAAATTAGAAAGTTCGTGAACAATATATTTAAAGCGACCGTGGAAAGATCTGGAAAGGTTAACTTACAGCCAATAAAAGAACTTCAACCTAGCGTTCATTGGCCGCTTCTCCTGGTTGGCTCCCTGTTCGCCCCAATCAGGGCGGATGGGTTTGGATAGCCGGCCGAGGCGATGGGGTCCTGGCTTGTTCGACTCGTGTATTCCTTCCTAACAGGGTGTAAGACAAATTGGCCTGTAGTTATCCACATCACAAGGGTCGCCACCGAGCACTTCCAGTCGTTTGGCAATTAGCCCTCAGACAATGATTTGTTGAATAGATCCGTAACAGCAGGCGAGATTATGGCAGCTAGTGATTTGCTAATTAGCGGATGAAGCCCGTCAGGCCCTGCAGGCTTGGTACCGCCAACGTTCGCAAGTAGCAGGCGCACCTCATCGATATCACAAACTAAACTTTTGAGTTCTACAGGAATGTTACTCGCTGAGATGGGTATAGACGCCGCGTTGTTTGTAAACACGGAAGCGAAGTGAGCGGCCAGTGCGGACACGCGATCGGAACTGGAAGTTAGCAGGTGTCCGTCTGCGTCTTCCAGACATATCATGTCACCTTTTGGCTTCAAACGGCGTTTTACTTTAGCAAATATCTTCTTTTAGGCCATCCTCGCGTCAGTTGCGAGCTTTTCTTCGAACTTCCGGCGCTTTATCAATTTCACTTTGTTGCAAATGTTTCGCTGTCTTTTATATGCTTCGTAATCAGTGGCGGAGCCAGAAAGGCGAAATGCGTCCCACATTCTTCGCCGTAACCGAGCCAGCCTACAATATTCCTTGTCGAACCAGTGTGGTTTGATTGGCCCTACTTTCTGATATTTCAACGGCACAAATTGCGAACAAAGCAAAGTCAATCCTTCATTTATTACTGTCCAACCGTCCTCCACAGATGTAACGTGCGGCAGATACCAATCCATTTGGATCGCTGCTCGATTCAACCCATCGAAATCAGTTTTCCAGTAGTTGTAAGCTGGTTCCACTGGAGATACACTTGACAAGTTCAGTTTCATATGGGCTATCAGCACGGAATGGTAGCTTTTAGCTAGGAGCTCCTAGATTCGTATGTCATGCAACCGCTGTTCGCAATTCGTCACCATCAAATCAAGGCACGATGGGTTCGAACGCGCCGTCATGCGCGTAGGTTGGTATATGTGTTGCGGTGCCCCAGTTTCAAGCAACAAATCAACAAACTTTGATTCGACTTCAGAATACCCGGGCATTAGTTGGATTTCAGGTCATTGAATGTGGGGAAAATTGAAGTCACCCTTGAGTAGAAAACATGGACGACTCATGTTGTTTTCGAATATGCGGTAGCCAATCTAAAGAGCGTTTCAGAGGGCCACGGTAAAATGCACCTTCTCTCAGCTTGCCGCGCCTGAGGTTGATCTAGCACCATACCTGTTCACACAGACCATCTCCAATTCGGTACACGCTTACAAGCATCCCACGCAGGGAACACCGTATATAAAGTAAGACACCACCACGAGGATTTAAATCTCTACCACCAGGTAGTGAAACCTGATGCAGCTGCTGGGGGAGAACCAGGCGATCGGACCCTAGCGTGCTCCCACCCGTGTCCTCCCTAACGGTGCCAAAAACACAAAATGTGGGGAGTTCGTAAGCGTCAAATGTTCGCGAGTTCGTGATGGTCAAGTGTTTGCTTCAGCCTCGGCATCTCCTCCGGTTCATACATGGAAGATAAACGGAAACAAGAGCAGTGACGGTGGAGGCGAGGGCAAAAGCAAGAGTGACACTTACCGGATGAGGTAGGCGTCAGGCAAAACGCAGCTCTTTTTGTGTTTTCAAAACGTTTTGTTCTTTTTTTGGGTTTTCAAAACATTTTGCGTTCTTTTTAGGTTTTCAAAAAATCTTTTGTCGTTTTTTGGCGTTTTCAAAAGCTTTTGGGGGGTTTGGTACGTTGTTGGCCAAAAGGGAAAAGAAAAACGATAAGGAAAGTGAAAGGAACACTAATCCCTTAATCGCGCTGGCCAATGATCGCGTCTACCCGACCTAGTCGACTTGTTCGAATCAGAAGAAGGCGTCGTCTTAGACGTCCTATCGGATTGCAAAATTGGAGGAACTGCTGAAGACGTGGCAGTTGGTTCGATGGGAAGCGGTGGAACTGAGGTGGAAGGCTTGGTTGGGGCGTGAAACTTGGGGTCAGGGATGTCGGAAGCAGTCGAGTCTTCCTTCGTAGGCTGCGTTGATTCGTCAAAAGACGAGTAAGGGTCTTCGTTGAGCTCAGGTTCCACGTAAGCAACCTTGAGACGGTCAATCGTAACGGCTTCGCGTTTACCGTGACGGTCGATGATAATAACGCGGTCCTTACGCTGCAGGACCTTGAAAGGACCTTCGCAAGGTCGCTCCAGTGGTCGGCGGAGACCATCGAGGCGGAGAAAAACGAACGGATAATGCTGCAGGTCTTGTGGAATATAAGCTTTAGGTTGTTGTTCTCTAACGTCGGGAAGCTTGTACTGACGCATGCTCGTGGCAAGCTGACGTGCATAATTTGCGTCGTAACGGGTAATTCTTGGACTAACCGAGAAGAAATCGTCAGGTAAACGCAGTGGTTGTCCATATACTAACTCGGCGCTAGACGTAGGTAGATCGGCCTTTAGGGCTGATCGGATCCCAAGGAGGATCATAGGCAGCACCTCAGCCCAACTCAGCGCATTGGCGGCGCTAAGTGAGGCTTTCAACTGTCGGTGAAGACGTTCCACCATGCCATTCGCTTGCGAATGATAGGCGGTCGTGCGAATGCGTTGGCATCCAATGAGTTTAAGGAGATCGTTAAAGGTCGTAGATTCGAATTGCGGACTTCGGTCTGTAGTCACTGTGGCTGGACAGCCGTGTGAAGCGACCCAGCGCGCGACGAAAGCTCGTGTTACGGTTTCCGCAGCTACGTCAGGGATGGGAACGGCTTCGGGCCAACGGGTGCAACGATCGATCATAGTCAAAATATAGACCATTCCTTTGGACGGGGCCAGATGTCACACGATGTCGAGATGGACATGGGCAAATCGCGCTGAAACGGACGGAAAGCGACCAAGCGGAGCGGACACATGCCGTTGTATCTTGGCTTGCTGGCAGGTGAGACAGCTGCGTGCCCAGCGCGTAAGATCGCGTTGCATCCCCGGCCAAACGTATCTCTCAGAGACAAGCTTAGCAGTAGCTTTAATTCCTGGGTGGGCGATATTGTGGAGGGTGTCAAAAACGATACAGCGAAAAGTTTCTGGAACAACGGGTCGAGGTCGTCCGGTAGATGTGTCGCATAAAATGGTACCATCAAATGACGGCGAAGGGTGCGGGGATATTTTCAAAGAAGAATCGCGAAGTTCCGAAAAGGTTTGGTCGTTTGATTGCGCGGTGGCCATAGCAGAAAAATCGATTGCCTGCCCGGCAGGACCAATCGCAGATACCCTTGAAAGAGCATCAGCGACGACGTTTTGTTGGCCAGAAATGTGTCTGATATCAGTCGAGAATTGGGCAATGAAATCCAGCTGACGAAGCTCACGTGGTGAGTGTCGAGCTGGTTGATTTCGGAATGCGTAGGTAAGCGGCTTGTGATCGGTGAAGATAATGAAGGTGTTACCTTCAAGGACGTGTCGGAAATGTCGAACTGTAGAGTAAACGGCCAGCAGTTCGCGACTGAACGTGCTGTACTTGACTTCGGCGGGTTGTAGGCGTCTAGAGTAGAATGCAAGAGGTTTCCAACCTCCATTTGTATGTTGCTGTAGGACAGCACCAATGGCGGTGTCCAAGGCGTCGACAGCAACACTGAGCGGAGCATTCGGATCGAAATGATGAAGCATAACGGCTTTAGCTAAGGCTTCTTTGCTGGCCTTGAAAGCTTCGGCAGCAGCAGCAGTCAATTCCACCTGGCCGTTTTTACGTCCACGAAGTAGGTTGGTTAGTGGACTTAGCAAATTGGCACAGTGTGGAAGAAAACGTCGATAATAGTTGAGCATGCCGTTAAAACAGCGAATAGCGGCTAACGTAGTCGGAACCGGAAAGTCTCTGATGGCGCGGACTCTATCATCTAGAGGCCGTATACCATACTGATCAATATAGTGGCCAAGGAATTCGACGGAAAACTGATGAAATACGCATTTGTCAGGGTTGACAGTGATGATATTAGCGGCCAGCCTATCGAAAAGTATTTTGAGATGTTCTACGTGCTGTTCTTTAGAAGCGCTGGCAACTAGAATATCGTCGATGTACGCATAGACGAAATTTAGACCTCTAGTGACTGAATCGATGAGTCGTTGAAAAGTCTAGGCTGCGTTGCGAAGACCGAACGGCATACGCAAAAATTCGAACAGCCGGAACAACGTGATTACAGCAGTCTTCGGGATGTCTTCCTAAGCGACTGGAATCTGGTGATACGCGCGAACCAGATCGATTTTTGAGAACACTCGGGTGCCGCGCAGGCTTGCTGTGATGGCCTGAATGTGAGGAACCGGATATCGGTCGGGAACAGTAACGTTATTGAGCGCGCGGTAATCACCACATGGACGCCAGTCTCCTGACTTCTTGGGCACCATGTGGAGCGGCGACGCCCAGATTCTGAAGAACCCAAACCACATTTGCCGTCCGCTGCTGGAATTGAACCCCAACATTAAACTAAGAGGTCACCCTCTGAAACTGACAATTCATTACAGCCGGCTTGAATGCCGTAGAAATTTCTTTTCTCTCCGCGTGTGTGAGCCTTGGAATGCCCTCCCTACTTATGTCGTCTCTGCTCCCAATCTGGCGATATTTAAAAAACGTGTTGACGATGCGTTGTCTCACTTACATTTCCTTTTATGACTTGTTAGCCAGGGGCTACAAAACGCAATCAAACGGTTTCTTGCCAAACGCTCAACCATTGGATTTATGGATTTTTATGGTTAATACGCGAACATCTCCGCTATTTCACATAAGTCTATGGTGAGTCCACCACAACGCTTTTCACTTTATTATGCAATTTATTTTCGCAATAATTTCCATCCCACGGGACTTGTTAAGCGATGCTTTTTTACCCGTAATAAACCATTGTCCATTGTCCATTTTAGACGGGCGAATGATGCCTAGTGCAAGCATGTGCTCGAATTCTGCGCGAGCAATTTTCAACTTGTCAGGGGTCATTCGCCTGGCTTTGGCAAAAACAGGCGGATCTTTCGTAACGATGTGATGTTTCGCAGCATCAGTGGCGGATGAAAACGGTGCCATTGCACAAAAAACTTGCGGGAACTTGGTAATAGGCATCTGACCGATAGGCGAGCTTGACAGGTTGGCGTATACAGGACTGATTGACTCTATGTCGGTTAAAGTACCCATAACTGCCAGGATTGTTTGACGATCGATCAGACGGCGTTGCTTCGCGTCAAAAAGTAAATCGAAATGCTGCAGAAAGTCAAAGCCAAGAATTGGCATCTGGACCTCTGCGACGAGAAAGATCCATTTAAATGAACGTCGTGGGTTTAAATTAAGCGTGCGCGAGCGTTGACCATACACGCGAATGGTGGTGCCGTTTGCTGCGCGCAATGAACCGGTCGCCTCTTCTATGTCATTAGAATCACGTGGGACAACGCTGACTTCTGCGCCGGTGTCAACGAGATAGCGCAATCCCGTACTGCGATCGGTGACAAAGAAAAGGCGACTGGGGCAGCCAGCAACGTCCGTCGCCCCTACGTGCTGGCCTACCCGTTTCCCTGCATGTGGCGCATGAAGGAACAAGGCGGACGACACGATCTGGCCTGATGACCAAATCGCTCGTGATACCAGCAATAGCTTGACATAGGGGAGATTTCGAATGCGATCTGGGAGGACTGCGACTACTGGAACGATTCCGGCGGTTGGGTCCGGATTGCGCTAGCTTCTCTAGTCGGTTGGTCAATGCGGCTACTTGCGCTCTTAGTTCTGCTACCTCTGTACTGGAGGTAGACTGAACCTGAGATATTTGGGCGTGGGATTCCCAAATACGGTCGGCAATATCTACGAGCTGAGGAAGAGGCGCATCGTTTGCATACAAGGGATTGCGCATGTCACGTGGCTGGCAACGAAGCCACATCTCTTTAAGGAAAGAGTCGCCAACAGCGAGAGGCTTAGCTAGAGCTTGCATCTTGTGCAGCAACTGCGAAGGCTTTCGATCCCCAAGCTCGGTTTCGTTAAGAAGCTGCGTGACGCGAGCATGGTCTGATATGCCAAATCGCTTTAAGACGACGGCCTTAAGCTCATCGTAACTTGTCTGGTGTTCCGGATGTTCCAAGATGTCGTCGAGGTTATCGACGACTTGCGGGGGAAGCGCGGCGACAACGCAGTGAAGTTTGACGCTGTCGGATTTAACGCCATGTAACGAAAAAATGGACTCTAGCTGGCGAAACCAGGCCTTAGGGTTAGTATCACGGAAAGGCGGGATAGGAAAACGGAACGCACTAACCTGATCGTCAGGTGAGTGAATAACCTTCATGGTGAAAAATTACGGAGTGTGTGAAAGTGAATGCAAGTATTAAAAAGTAAACGTAGAAGGGTAGACAGAATAATTTACCGGATCTGAAAAGTAATATTAGTACCGAACTCACCAAAATAGTTTTTTTCGGGGTCACCAATTATAGCGCGTACATCGTGCGCTATATATCCGGTACGTGACTAGACGACCAACCAAAAGTAGTTGGTAGAAGACACAAAAGTAAACTAGGAAAGAAGTTTATTGGACTGGAGGAGCGTTAGCTAATGCTAAAAATAGGGCACCCGGAGAGAGCTAGCTAGGGAGAATGTCGTTGGCGTCGAGAGCGTAGACGGAGAGTCGTTCGTAGCCGAGGCGCGCGCCAAAGGCGGAGATCGTTTTCGTGTTTCCAACCAACGGGAACAACGTTCCAATAGGCAAGCCGAATGGTTCCCTAATACATAAGAAAGCTATAATTTGAATATTTTAGAATAATTTACACAGTCATACGGGGGAATCTCCAGGTCGCTACACCTGCCCTAGTAGTCCGCGCTGTGTAGGTTTCGTGAAGTTAATAAGATGTAGAAAGTGAATGGAAGATAAAGGGGAGTGAAAGTCATTTAAATGAAGGATAACACCAAAGAGGGAAGAGAATGACAGAATAAGAACTAAAAGTTTGAAATGAATATGCTCAAGAGGATGGAACGGTTTCGTGTTGCCACCTAAGAGCGTCTAACTGACGCTCGAAACCCTTAACCGTTGGTTCACTGATTACACTTTCTGGAAGCCTTCCAGCGCCCGATAACTTTACGCGATAACTGAGTTTCCGCCTTGATCCGGTCAGAACGCGGCTTGTGTAGCCTTATGGGATGACCGCGAAAAAAACGCAAACTAGCGGGGCTAAATAGCCAGCTAAAGTCCGGTCCAACCTTCCCTGTTAAAATGCAGTAGGTAAGGATTTGGTCTCTTCGAAGCCGTCGGTAGTGCATTGAACACATAACCAAACTAAATAGAATCTCGGGGTACCATTGCCCCCATAACCCCTCGACCAATTTGTTACCTACGCTCAAAACACTCTCAAGCTCCATTTTGTCCCGAACAAGGCTGGTCGGGCAAGCCTGGACGCACTATGCCAAATGGGGCCGGACGAAAGCTGAGAACAGCTTCAGAAATATGTCAGTAGTTAAGACCCCGAAATAACTGCATATTAACCACAACATGCTAAAACACCAACTAGCGGACTTCTTCCACTTGTCTTCAGAATGTATAGACGAGGAATGAACGACACCAAGTCTACCTGGTTGTAGACAAAGGGGTTTTTGGATCCACTGAGTACGTAGCTCGAAGGCGGGAAAGTTGCTATTATACGAACCACAGAACATTTAGCCTGATTTATGGGCAATTGACACAAAGTAGACCAGCCCCAGAGTCTGTCCAGTGCATGCTGTATGAACTCAGAACCCCAGGAACATTTACAACGTTCCATAGCTTAAGATCATCAGAAAACAATGGGGATGATACCACAAGCTCTCCAGTGAGATCGTTTACGTAGACGGAAAACAGCATCGGTCCAAGGACCGAGCCCTGTGGGACATCGCTAAGGACTGCAACCCACACGTACACACTGCTCTCCTCACCGCAAGAACGCAGATACACAGTGAAGGGGTCGGCCAGATACGCCGTATGACCTCAGCTTTTGTGATAGCCTCAAGTGGGGTACCTTATCAAATGCTTTCGAGAAGCCTACGCGTCGTTCGTTTACTCGCGTCAACTCCTCTTGAAAGCAGCTAGTCATTGTTGACCCCATGTAGCCTACAAGTAGCCACTCCCTGACTCTCCAACCTTCATTCCATTTTGCCGTCTGTCTCTCTTAAGCTTCGCTCGCATGTTGATTTCTTCATCGAAACTGTAGGTGTCCAGTATTGGGCAAACGTCTTAATGACATGGCTACACCAGCCACTGATTCATTCTTTTCCGGAGCCACTATCTCTGCTTAGCAGCAGTTAGTCACCATAGCATCCATTTAACTCTGCGGATATCCGGAGCTCTGTAGGAGTCGCTCATTTCTTACAATATTCATTCCCTTGGATTGTTTGCTTTACAGCTCAGATGGTTTGTTGACCTTTTACGTGCCACCGTAGGATCCATTAGTAACTGGAGGCTTAATCCGAACTCCAATGTTGGCCATTCATCTTCCTCTTAGCGCGCCATTATCCATCGTTCATCTTACTCGCCTCAACTTTTCTTGACAATAGCTAGTCATTGTTGGCTCCATGTAGCCTACAAGGAGCCACTTCTTGACTCTCCAGCCTTCACTTTCTTCTGCCGTCTGTCTCTCTTAAACCTCGCTCGCATGTTGACTTCTTCATCGAAACTGTAGGTATCCAGCGGTGGACAAACGTCTTAACGCTATGGCTGCACCAGCCACTGATACATTCTTTTCCAGAGCCACTATCACTGCTTAGCAGCAGCTAGTCGCCATAGCTTCCATTTAACTCTGCGGATATCCGGAGATCTGTAGGAGTCGCTCCCTTCTTACAACGTTCATTATTTTAGAATGTTTGCGTCACAGCTCAGATGGTTTGTTGACCTATTATGTGCCACCGTAGGATCCACTAGTAACTGAAGGCTTAGCCCAAACCCTATTGCTGGTCACTCTCCTCTCTATTAGCGTGCCGATATTTGTCGTTCGTCCTACTCGAGTTAACTCCACTTGACAACAGCTAGTCATTGTTGGCTCCATGTAGATTACAAGGAGCCACCCCCTGACTCTCCAACCTTCATTCTCTTCTGCAGTCTGTTTCTTAAAGCTTCGCTCGCATGTCGATTTCTTCATCGAAACTGTAGGTATCCAGTATTGGTCAAACTTCTTAATGACATGGCTACAGCAGCCACTGATTCATTCGTTTCTAAAACCACTATCTCTGCTTAGCAGCAGCTAGTAAATAAATAAATAAATAAATATTTTATTCTCGACTATGCGAGGCACGCTCATGGAGGCATGATCAGATATGTACAACGGTACAAACATTATAATGCAATTGTATCAGTAACGCAGAAAATTGTTCATATATCCATGATTGGAACTGTACAATGTTGAAAATGCGAAACAATAAGTTGGCTGTCATGAGATACGGGACCTCAGCTAATAAGAGATTGAGAAACCTGAATGATCCACTGAAAGGTAATGGAAGAGCCCGCACACAAGGAAGGAAAAGGGCAACGTATGGTAGGATGTAAAACGACAACAGTATATACAGATGTAGAAGTCCCAGTGTAACGATCCTATGTAGAATTGTGACGCTAGTTGACCTGCCAGTGTAAAGTTATGGGCTGTGACTTTATTCGGTGGCGAGTCACATACGCCACGTTGCAGTGTTGTTAAACGGACATTTGTGGCTTTTTGTAGGGAGAACGCTTGCCAGGCGAAAACCCACCACGTCCTGGAACACTGCCACCAATCCATTGAATGGCAAATTGTAACTGGCTATGTTTCTTGTTAAAAGTCTGTTTGCTCGGTTATTCGCAGTCAGGTTGCGTCCCATTTTTTCCGCTGGTTGATGAAATAACTGGTTGCCTATTGCGTTCCTGGGTCCTGTCCGTTGGTAGGTCGGGTACTAAACATTTTTATTGAATATAATGTGTTGATCCTTCGCAGAACCACATGAAGTCATCTCTGATTATGTATATTTGCCGGGGAGCGAAGAATTCGTGTCCAGCTACCCTCACTGGACATCGGTGGTTGAGTGTAAATAGTTAGAGTGGAAGTGAGGCCATGGTCCAGGTAAGTACTTGTTGGTTATTTCGTCCCATCCCAGACGGAGGCAGTTCCTCAGTTCAATCCCGAAGCTCTCCGATGTTCACGACCTCAGAGAAAAGGGAGAGAGGAACAAGCCGAGAGAAGACCGAAAAGGAACAGTCGATGTACCTAGCGTTTGATCAAAATCCTACATTAAGACATTTATTTGAGACAACTAGTGTACAAGGTGTAACAGATATTACGCTAAAGATGTTTTTACTTATGCGGAAGGCATGGCCTGATGGGTAGAATACTTTCATGTGCATAGGGATGAAGAGCAGGATTCCGGTAAGATGTTCATGAGGTGTAAGCTGACAATGTTCGAATTCTACCTGAGACTAGAAAGTGGGTGTGTAGTCACGATTGGTTGTTATCGGAAACCCAAGGACAGTGACGATGTGGCCGTATTTATATATGCTCACGGGATAAGGATTACCTAAGACACCATAACTACAATGTACATAGGTATATGAATATAGGAAGCTGAGCATATTAGAAGCTGGCTAAGATTAAATGGATATCAAAGGAAGACTAAGTGTTGAAGGTAAGACGATTAGAAGATATCGATACTGGACCGGGTATCAGTGGACAAGGGTGCCTGTTGGGTTAATCATTCGAGGTGCCAATGAATAACAACCGTGTCAAAGGATCGGACAGCAAACCAGCTGAGCTGTGAAAAAACTATACCAGGAGAATAAACAATCTACAGAAGGACTGACGCCTAGCAAGCTAAGGAGTATTCCCAAAGTTGAATAGAGCATACAGCAAACAGCTGCCGCAGAGCAGAGATAGTGGCTAAAGGAATGGAGGTATCAGTGGCTGATTCAACCATATCATTAAGACTTTTGACCACATGTCAAGTAAACGCGAGTAAGACAGACGACGGATAACGGCGCGCTAGGAGAGATGAATGGCCAGCAATAGAGTTCGAAATAAGGCTTCAGCTATAGCTCCCATCCAACTTTGCGGATATTCGGAGCTCGCTCCCTCTTACAACGTTCATTCTCTTAGATTGTTTGCGTCACAGCTTAGCTGATCTATTGACCTATCACTTACTTTCATTGACCTATAGATACACTCATCGACCCTATAGGCATACACTAGTGACAAAGCGTCTGATTAGAATAGCTGCATCTGGTGACTGAGTCACTCCTAGCGCTACCATCTGTCGGTCGTCATAAATTCGGCATCTCTCTTCAGAAGTAGCTAATGGCCATTGGCCCCATGCATATGCGATGATCCAGTGCTTGTTATTAGCCACCCCGTATCTCAATAACATTTACTCCTTTAGAATATCTGCATCCAGTCACTCCGCTGCCCTGCCACCAATTGATCTTTACGACTCTCTCGCGGCAACCTATTTATTTCCGCTTATTATGCCCCCTCTCGGATTACACTAACTACGTGCTGTTCATGCACCTGACAATCACCACCAACATTCTAACTATCTTTGCTCTATCTCCACGCAACTATCAAACCATATCAAACGGATACTCGTACTTTACTTACTGGTGCAACGCTCTTGTCTCTACGCAGGCGATAGCAATCCACCTATACGGCTAATGATTCTATAGGATACTCAAAAGACATTTTCAGCATAATCATTGTTGCACAATGTACATGCTTTTGACTCAAGCCCAAATGTTATACCACAAGACATTAACAATTTTCAACTCCATGCATGTTCTTGCGGTCTTCTCTCGGTTGTCCCTCACTTTCCCTTTACTCTGAGGTCCGGGACATCTTGGAGATCTGGGATTGGACTGAGGAACAGTTTTGGCCCAAGAAGGACGAAACAACCCACAAGGACTGACATGGAGGATTGTAAAACCCCACAAAGACCGACCCACAATCACCATAACCCTTGTCCAGTATGAAGAACTGGACATATCCTCATACTCCCATACATTATACATCTGAAAAATCTGGACAGTGGAAAAGTTGAGCCTTTTGCTCACCTGGACATACAACAAAAAGAAAAATCGCGATGTCCCTCTCCTCCATCAACCCCAAAAATCAAGGCGACCCAGATCAAAATACCCATCCACCTAACAGAGGAAATTAGAAGCCATTACCACGCGAAAAACCGAAGGTGAAACCAGTCGTCAAGCGGCTTTGCCAGTTCAACATTAATGTTCAAAATGCTTTACGGCAGTGTTGCAGGACGTGGTGGGTTTTCGCCTGGCAAGCGTTCTCCCTATAAAAAGCCACAAATGTCTGTTTAACAACACTGCGACGTGGCGGATGTGACTCGCCACTAAATAAAGTCACAGCCCACAACTACATACTGGCAAGTCGACTAGATTCACATATCAACTCTTCCCGACACCGTTTCAACTACACACGAGTGAACCCGATATATCATCGTGATACACAACAGTTTTTAAACCTTGATCATGCCAAGTTTGTGCGTCTCTATGAAACTGAGAATGAACTATCTATTTATTTATATTATCATGGACATACGACCAATTTTCTACTGTTACTGTCACAGCTGCCATAAAATGTTTGTACAGTTGTACATATCTGATCATGTATCCAGGGGCGTGCCTCGCGTAGTCGAGAATAAAGTATTTATTTATTTATCTATTTAAAAGCACATCTACTACGTGGCCATTGTTTGGTGCCTCTGCCCAAATTTCACGAGCAACCCACAAATTCGTCAAACATGAATACCCCTTCCGGAATCCACGTTGTGCAATACTGAGTAGATTAAATCTATTCAGGTGATATTCCAACGAATATCTCCTCAGCTTTTCAGGCAGTTTGACCACGACGATAGTCAGGCTAACTGGCCTATAATCGGCTAATAGGCTCGTCGCTATTTTTGAATATAGGACAGATGACAGCCACCCTCCGTTCGAAAGATAATGTACAGCTATCAAGTGACTTCTGAAACACCATCGCCAGCGGTCCACTTAGTTTCCCGCCAACTCATGCTAAAGATTCGGGTGAATTGATTCATGTCCAGCTGCTTTAGAAGGGTTTAGTTCTTGCAGCAGTTAAAGGAATTGCGTTTTCACTACAGTAAACAGCTAAATAAGAACCCTAAGTACCCTTAGGACAAGTTCAACGCTAGTCAACTCGGCTTTACGTACAAAAGCCCCTGCATACTGTTCCCCAAGTACACGAGCCTTATCTGAGTCCGCATGCGCACGAGTTCCATCGGCCCGCATAAAGGTTGGGATTACCGAAGTTGAACCATAGCGTCTCTTAACATAAGCGAAGAACATCTTCGGATTTTTCGTAGCTCAGTCAGCCAACGCCTCTTTGTACACCATCCGAGCTTTTCTTAAGTGTTGTTTACACCTATTTCTAGCCTCGCGGTATCTATCATAAATGCTTGTTGATGGAGCCGCACGGTAGGTCCTCCAGCACATAGAACGCTTCTGGAGCAAGTACTTGCCAGTGGCATCCATCCATGACAGTAGGGCTCGTGTCTCCTTTCTCCTCGCAAACGGGATGTAAGGAGAAGACACCTCCGTGAGATAAGATTTAAATTTTCTTAGGCCGCCTGAACTGAATCAACCACCGAGATTTCGCAACGCATCCTAGCAGCCTTGTTACGCATTGCCTGATAGTTAGCACGCCGTATGTTTGGAATGGCTTAGCGATGCTTTGGTCAGATGCGCCTGGTCAGAGTACACCTGAACGATAAAAAAGCATGATCCATGAAGTCAAGGGAGGGCTGTGATGTCACCAATGAAGTCTATTGACTTGGCAAAAACAAGATCCAAAACAGACGGTAGTTGGGCATCAATGTACCTAGTGGGAACGTCCACGAACTGATGCAACGGTACTTTTAGCGAAAGCTCAAGTAGGTCTGCACCGAAAGTATCTTCCGCCGATTTGCAAGAAAGATCTGCCCAGCAAAATTCTGGTAGATGGAAATCGCCGATTATCAACACCTGTTTGCGGATTTGGAGCGAATAAAGTTAAGCACCTCGTTGGACGCACTCCCAGGGTTTTTATACACAAGTACGACGGTAGATTGAGCAGAGAAAGTGTTAAGCACTACCGACAACGCTTCGACAGTTTTATCTGCCGACTGAAACATGTAGGTGAGTGAAAGATCAATGCCCCCGCCTTGTCGGCCAACGAAGCGATCACATCTTAATAAAGCGTAGCCAGACAGATGTACTACACCGTCCGTGATGTCCCGAAACAGCCACGTTTCAGTGAATGCAAGTATATCGGGATGATACCCATCTACAAGCAGACCTATTTCGCAAACCTTATTCCTTAAGCTCCGCACATGGCTTAGCACTATCAGAAGGTAGTCGTAATGTCCAGCCCTCGGTCGTGCGCTACCAATACTGGCACTGCTAGGGCGGAAACAGAACGACGGCTGACCACCCGAAAACAAACGAACCGGACCTTGTTCACCGGCCGCTCGCCTGGTTTTGTGGTCCTTAATAACCTCTTTTAGCTTTAGCCTATCCGGTAATAGAAGGTCTGGCTGAAAGCTAACATTAATACCCTTCAATTTGAAAGCGAACCGCAACAGCGCACTTCGTTCCTCCGGGGTGGATAGGAATACCCGAAGTAAACGCAATCGTATGTTTGGGGCCTTAACTTGGACGTTACTCAATCTAGTCATTTTCATGACAGTAACACCGGGAAACCCAGGCGGAAAAAGCTTCGTTACGCACATCTGTAACCACTGTAGGTCGTCCAATATACGTTCTGCAGGAAGTGCAGCAGGGAATTCTGCTGCGTTACGGAATATCGCGCTGCAATCCATGAAAGAATCACATCGACGGGGTGTGTTTACCCCACGGGATTTGGAATTTACATGAACCGCAACCGCCTGAGCCACAGGTAATGCGACTGGACGCAAGTTATCAGACGACGTGGAAGTAACTGCAGCGTAGGTCTTAAGCTCCAGCTTGTTTGTCTGGTCATCGTTGACGTTATTCGTACCTGCCTGAAGAGAACGGGCAGTTCTGTTCCGAATTCGCCTTCGTCCAGCAGACGAAAATGTCCGTGGCTCAACCTCCATGTCCGCCACCACGACCATTACTCCTGGAAGACAAGATGTGTCTGAATTAAGCGCCGCAGTTTGTGTAGTAAGCGAAGTGAACATCTGGGATTTTTTACCCCCTGCATGCAAAATCTTAGGTGAAACTTTAGTACCCGCATCACCAGGTGGTAATCTCTTGAGCGTCTTCTCACCTCTCGGTTTGGATGCGAAGTGTTTGAGCACTTTTCTTGTCCTCCTTGGCCTATTCCTTTCTGGCCCTGGAACCGGTGACTCGCCCTCCATTTGTGGAGGTTAACAAGGCCATCCGAGGAATATGAGACCTCTAACTCAATGTGTACTGGAGCGTCCGGTAAGATGAACCACCAATAACGGATGGACGGTCAGTAGAGGAACAGTCAGCTACAGAGTCCAAATGTGTTTGCCCCCAAATTAAATACCATTAAAAGTAACATTGCAGTAAGTGTTTGCTTATATTTATAAAACATAATACATTTTATTGCCATTTTTATACCAAATAAAACTGCAGCCCAAACCCACTTAAATCACCTAAAACGTTAAGAATAAAGACTACTAAAATTAGGGAGGAACCAAACAAAATATCAACGCAAATAATATCCACAAAACATTTCAACATCAGAGCAAATATTTAACGAAAGCAGAAAATCACAAAAGGTACGGATAAAAGTTCACTTATTTAAACACTTGCAAATAACGTTACTAGCATAGAAAATTTTAGAAAAGTGTACGAGAAAAGTTGCCCTAAATAAAATTGAAATATAGCTACCGAATGAACATTTTAATTTTGGCAATTTTACTACATTTTTACAAAATTAAAATAAAATGTTAGAATTCTTTGGTAAAATAGATGCTAAAATAAATTAGGAAATTCCTAAACTACACCAACAAGCTGTCTTCGTCCTTAACTTAAATACCATTAAAAGACGTATTGCATATATAGTTTATATATATATATAGTTTATAGTTAAACCATACAATATATTTTGCCATTTCTTTACAAAAAATATTTCAATTTCAAGGATACCTAAGATATTCACAATACGGAGAGTTTAAAGTGCCCTAAGCTTATGCAGGAACCGAAAAAATAAGAGAAATAAAAGACAGGAAAAATTTAACCCAACAGCATAGCAAATTATCGAAAGTAGAAAATCAAAATTTTCGAAATTTTATCACGTTTTTTATAAACTAAGTAACTTAACATAAGGAATTAAGAATATTTGAGGAATATCTACGACAAATTGTTGCTTATGAAACACCGAACATTCACTACCTTTTGGACATTTTGAATTTTGGCAATTGTATCTAATTTCTAAATAAACCATCAAAAATAATTTAAAATTTATACCTGAAATAAATTCTAAAAACAACCTAGGAAAATTCGTAAACCACACGAATGATGTGCCTTTGCCTACAAATTAAAAACCATTGAAATAATCTATACGTTAGGTTGTCGTTATATAATCATTCAATAACATATTATGTTCCAATTTTAATATAAAATAAAATTGCATCTAAAAAGGAACAAAAGTCCCCATAGTACAGGCAGTTTAAAAAAATTATTATACAAGGGGAGAAAGTTAGGTTCAAAATAAAAGCATAGCAAATTAATGCAAATGCATCATCAGCAACTAACGAAAATATATTACGTTGTTTCAAAACTAAGCAACTTAACGTAAGGAGCTTAGAAAATTTTAGAAAATAATCGTGATTTTTCATACCTAATTACCTGAAAGTTGCTTACCTATTGAACGTTTTAATTTGTGGTAATTTTACTTTTATTTTACAGAATTCTTCTAAAAATTGGGGAAGTTCTTACCTCAAATAAATTTAAAAATAAGGAAGGAAAATTCCAATACCACATCAACCAGATGTATTTGCCCCCTACTAAAATACACCTAAATATATATTACAAGCTGAGTTTACTTATATTGTTATAGCGTTACATAGTACATTGCCATTTTTGTACCAAATAAAATTGCATTCACATAGGAACTGAAATCATAACATGACATACATTTTGGGGATTACATATTAGGGAGGACCCAAACAATAGTATAACAATGAATAAAAAGACTAAAAATTTCATAGCTACATCAAGACATTTTAGGAAAATAATAAATCAAAAAATGTAATTGTAAATTCAGTTTTTTCAAAAAAATTGCAATTTAAAGTAATGATTTAAAGAAATCTTAAAAAGTATACGAGAAATTTTAACCTTACTGAAAACTGACATTTAGCTACCGATTAAACATTTTAATTTTTGGCATTTTTGCTAAACGTTTACAGAACTCGACGAAATATGTTAAAGATGTTACCCTAAACAAGTTCCAAAATAACGTTGGAAAATTCCTAAACAAAACGAATCATACATTTATGCACACAGAATATATACCACTGAAATAAACTTCACATTATGTTGTCGTTAGATAATCATATCATAACATATTGTGTTACCATTTTAACACCAAATAAACATGCACCCAAAAAGGAACAAAAGTCACCAAAGTTCAAGCAGTTTAAAGAAAACTAAAATACGGGTTTTGAAAGATGAGTTTAAAATAAAGCTTAGCAAAATAACGTGAGTGCGCAATCAACAATTTACAAAAACATATTTATTTTTTTAATCAAAGCAACTTAACGTAAGGAGCACAGAAATTTTCAGAAAGTTAATCGAGATGTTTCATACCAATAAAACAGAAGTTTGCCTACCTATTGAACAATTTACGTTTTGAGAACTGTATATACATTTTACAGGATTCATCTAAAAATATATGAAGTTGTAAACCAACCAAATGCGTTTGCCCGCAACTTGAATACCATTAAAAGAAACATTACAATCAGAGTTCCCTTAAATTGAAAAACATAATATATTTCATTGCCAACATTTTATCAAATAAACTTGCAATTACACAGCGACCAGAAAAGCCAAAAAACTAAAAGTTTAAAAAAAACTAAAATTAAGGATGAACCGAAAATGTATAATGTGTGATACAGAAGCATAAAAAATTACAACATCAGAAAAAGAATTTAACGTAAATAAAATTGCAGAAACAATAATGATAAAAGTTCATTTTTTCGAACACTCGGAAACTTAACGTAAAGAGCATAGGAAATTTTACAAAAGAATACAAGAATCGTTACTCTAAATAAAACTGAAATATAGCTATCGAACGAATATTTGAATTTTAGATATTTTACTAAATTTTTACAAAATTACAATAAAATTATAGAATTCTTTCGTAAAGTAGATTTTAAAGGAAATTAGGAACTTCCTATTCCACAAAAATAAGATGTTTTAGCCCCAACTTAAATACTAGTGAAGTGTTCGTCCCTTGCCTGAATGGACGCTTGATTCCCAATCAAACCCGATGTCGCTGGCCCCCCACAGGACAGAGAGAAGACGAATCGGACGAGCAGGGCAACAGGAATGAATTAGCAAATCACATCGTTCATTATAAAGGTAAATTGGAAAGTTCGTGAACAATATATTTAAAGCGACCGTGGAAAGCTCTGGAAAGGTTAACTTACAGCCAATAAAAGAACTTCAACCTAGCGTTCATTGGCCGCTTCTCCTGGTTGGCTCTCTGTTCGCCCCAATCAGGGCGGATGGGTTTGGATAGCCGGCCGAGGCGATGAGGTCCTGGCTTGTTCGACTCGTGTATTCCTCCCTAACACTTCCCTCCTTTGAGTTGTGTTGTACGATTTCAGCTTGGGGTTGACTTGCATGGGTGATACGAATTTGCGTCGCCGATTCGGCCGCTGTGCTGCTAGGTTTCGGGGTGAATTTTGTGCTTGCGGGGTTGGGGCATGCGGGGGAGTCGTCGCTTCACTGGCGTCGGCCAGGATGTCTAGAGGTAACTGCGTTGCTGGTACTTGTTGTTGCACTTGTTCCCCAGTCCGTGCCGCTAGCAGCTGATTGGCATGTCTTACCCAAACTGCCGTCCCAACCTGGATACCGTAGATCACGTTACCACGTTTGTATAGTACATGGCCCATAGCCCATTTAGGATAGTGGATGCGACAGTCTATCGCCAGGACTTGTTGACCAACATTAAAGCTTCGCTTCCGAGCACCGTGTCGGATGTTGAATTGTCGCTCCATCTGATAGTTGCGGGACAGCAACTGATCCTTCCTGGGTCTGAGGGCATCATGTGGCACACGGATTTTCCTTTGAAACAAAGTTTCAGCCGGAGATAGGGCGTTCGGTGTCTGCGGATTCGGAGTTGTGCGATACGTCAGCAGAAATGTGTCAAGAATCTCCTCCAAGGTACCTTCCCCTTCATCTTTAGCAAAGCTCTTTTGAGGGTATCCACAAATCGTTCCGCTTGCCCGTTCGATTGTGGGTGGAAGGGTGGCGACCTCATGTGGACGATCGCGTTTCTGCGACAGAAGACGACAAATTCAGATGAGGTAAATTGTGTTCCATTGTCAGAAACCAACGTGTGGGGAACACCGAAACGAGAAAATATCTGTCGAAGAGCGGAGACAGTGGCTGCTGCTGTGGTTCTCACCATTGGAATCACCTCCGGCCATTTACTGTGGGCATCGACAACAATGAGAAAATGGTGACCATCAATTGGACCTGCAAAGTCGATGTGTACCCTTGACCATGGTTCCGTTGGTATTCGCCAGGATTGCAATTCCGTCTTCCTTGGTTGTTTTGATACACTAGCACATCGGGGACAATTCTTGGTTAAACTCTCGATCTGGGAATCCATATATGGCCAATACACATAGCTTCGTACCAGGGATTTCATGCGATTCATTCCCGGGTGGCCAGTATGAAATTGTCGGAGGACTCTATCTTGAAAAATGTGTGGAATGACGACGCGATCTGAGAACAGCAGGCAGTTTCTGACGACCGATAGTGCTTCCTTCCGTTGGTGGAATTGTTGAAGCTCCGGCGTTGTAACTCTCTTAGGCCATCCATTGAGGTGGAAACCAATCACCTGTTGAAGGGTAGAATCATGCTGGGTCGCTTCCCGCACCATTTCGAATGTTACTGGTAAGGCACCGAAAATATCAGACACAACTTGCTGTACTTGGGGTTCTACGGAGATTTGAGCAACTACCAAATCCTCTGGTTCTTGATGTTGTGTACCAATTAAACGGGATAACGCATCTGCTTGACCAATGTTGTGTGTAGATTGATATTTGACGACGAAATCGTAACCAAGTAGAACCGTTGCCCAGCGTTGGAGACGACTGGCCGTGCAGACCGGAATGCCTTTCTTTGATCCAAAGATTGCGACCAGGGTTTGTGGTCAGTAAACAGCGTGAATTTTCGGCCGTAGAGCATTTTGTGAAATCGCTTGACTGCAAACACTATGGCTAAAGCTTCTTTCTCGATTTGTCCATAGTTACGTTCCGCTGGGGTGAGTGATCTGGCCGCATGCGCCACAGCTTTCTCCGAACCATTGGGGAAAATGTGGGATATGACTGCTCCAATTCCGTAGTCTGACGCATCAGCAGCAACTACGATCTGCAGCTCCGGATTGAAATGGGTTAGCAATAGGTCAGAACACAATATATACTTGACATTATCAAATGCGGCTTGACATTCAGGAGACCACACAAATTTGCGATCCTTTACCAGAAGTTCATTGAGTGGTCCTCGTAGCCGATGCATTTCGGGCACAAAAGAGCTGTAATGACTGATCAACCCCAAGAATGATCTGAGCTTCGCCACATTGTCAGGTGGAGGCATCTGTCTTATGGCGCTTATGTTGGAAGGATCCGGACGACGGCCATCCTTGTCGATGATGAAGCCAAGATACTTTACACACTTCATGCCAGTATTGCACTTTTCTGCTTTCAAGTGGAAACCGTAGTCGTTAACGCGGTGGAGATTTGCTTCCAGTCTTTCCGTCAGCTCTCGGAAGGTAGACGCTTTGATTATGATGTCGTCCAAGTAAGCTGCGACTCCTGATAACCCAGCTAACATCGTATCCATAATTTGTTGGAAAATCCCGGGAGCTGATTTGACACCAAACGGCAAATGGTTGAACTGGGATAAACCTCGATGCGTATTGATTGCCAGCAATTCCTTTGAAGCATCGTCGACTTCAATTTGAAGATAAGCATCTGATAAATCTAGCTTTGCAAAGTAAGTGCCACCACTGAGCTTAGCAAATAAATCTTCTGGGACTGGCAAGGGATACTGGTGCATTTTCAATGCAGCATTCAATCCCGTAGAGTAGTCAGCACAGATACGAACGGCTCCATTGGTCTTCTTGACGACAACAATAGGTGCTGCTTACGCTGAGTAGTTCACAGGTTGGTTGACGCCTGCCCGCTCCAAACGATCAAGTTCCGCATCAACAATCGGCAGCGCAGCGTACGGTACCGGTCTTTTGGGTCGGAATACGGGTTTGGCACCGTCTTTGAGAGTAAGGCTTGCTTTGGTCTTTGTACATCTTCCCAAGTCGTTGCAAAACACAGCCGGGAATTTCCTTCGTAGCTGCTCGATCAGGCTGATGTTTGGTCCGTCACCTTCTGAAGAGGGCCTTGTATGTCCGAGCCGGAGGGTATTGCATACTTGACTCAGGGGGATGTCGAACAGGTGGAGCTTCTGGATCCAGTCGAGTCCAAGAAGATTCAAATGTGACAGGCCCGTAATGTACACGACACCGTTTGCCCGAGTAGCGCCAAAAACCATTGCACACTGCAACTCACCAATGAGATTAAGTTGATCTCCTGAAGCGGTAAGTGCAACATGTGTCGTTCGGTTTATTGACGGAGCACCAATATTTTGCCAAGTTTTGCTGGAGATAATTGTGATGTCCGAGGCTGTATCAAGCTGAAGACGCACTTGATGCCCGTTCAGGTGAACTCTGACGTACTTTCTGCGAGCCACATGTTCATCAGAGTAGGCCGCTTGAACCGTACTATAGTTGCTGAATCTTTTGGGAACCGTTGAATGCGGTCGCGTATGTCTTGCACGCTTGAACTGCGGTCTGCATCGGCAGTGCGTTTCCTTATGGCCCCGTTTATGACACTTGTGGCAAACGTGTTGCAGGAATGGACACACTCGAACAAAATGCCACTCACCGCATCTCTAACAGGCATTTGGCGGCTTGGTATTCTCTCTGGGCTTTTCCTGGCCTGTTTCACTTGAAAGCGGTTTCTTTGAGGTTGTCTTTAATACACTAAGATTTGGAATGGAATTGTTGTTTCTCTAGCGTAAGAGTGTCATGCTTGAGGTTCAGCAATCGTTGGCATTCAGTAGTTATGGTCTGTAGAGTCATTTGTTGGTCTTGTTCAAGTTTACTCAGCAGCCTGGTGCGAATCTCTACATCCCGTGGGGAATGTAGGCCACAGATAAAAATCAGTCCGCCGGATATTGGTAACGTGCATGGAATGCCCTGCAAAGGGGCGCAGGTAGACCGGGGCAGGCTAATAAACGGCGCATGGCGGAAAAAGTCTCGGTTGTAACTTCTTTCTCGAAAAGTGTACAGTCTGCAACGATATCAAACGCCTCTCCCGAGAGCAGGCCGGCGAGCACAGCTGCCAGTTGGTTGGATGGGAAATGACGCAGATAAAAACGGGACTTGCTTTTCCCATCTGGGGTACAGCATCCCTAGGGTAAAACGTTCTGGCGGAGGGTAAATGGCATGCTGGTTGAAGAAGTTGATGAAGTCGACATTTTCTGCAAAGTCCGTGATAACATATCGAGCGAAGCGGCGAGCTTTGTCGTCGGATCATTAGCGCCAAAATTAGTTTCGTCATCGGCTTTATTGGTTGTCTTCGGCTTTATTTTCATCAGACCAGTGATACAGAATTCCTGATGAACGTGCGTCGGCAGGGTCGCCAATATTGTAGTATACAAGCTTGGAGAATTCCGGAGATTGGAACTGGAGATTTATTAAGCAACACGTAGCAAAATTCAATCTTCTTCTGCTTGCATTTCTTCCGTTAAAGCACACGACCAGGTTCCTGCAAGACAAATGAAAGCGCAGCGTAAACACCCAGTCCCAAAGTCAAGCAGCGCGCCACGACAGCTTCCGTGCAACACTACACTAGGAAATCAATGTAGTCCAAAAAGTAATCACTTTTTTCGAAATCTAGACAACTTAAGTAAAGAAATTAAGAAAATTTGCGGAAAGTTTACGAAAAATGGTAATAAAGGAACACCGAACAATGGCAATCATTTAAACCTTTTGAAATTTGAAAATTTTGCATTATTTTTACCAAATACTACTAAAATTTTTTTAAATCATATTACAATAAAGTAAAAAACAACCTAGGAATTTTGCTAATACACACAAATCGGAAGTGTTTGAACAAAACTTCAATGTCATTGAAAAAGTTTTACATAAGTTTGTCGTTATATAATCATAACCTATCATATTATGTTGCCATTTTAGTACCAAAGAAAATTGCAACAAAAAAAAACAAAAGTAACCAATAACCATACAGTTTAATAAAAATATAATTAGTGTTGAAAAAGATAATTGCAACATAACAGCATAGCAAATTAACGTAAATGCAACATCAAAGATTAACGAAAATAAACTTCTTTCTTTCATAAACAAAACAACGTCAGGAGTTTGGAAATTCTAGAAAAGTAATCTTGATTTTCATAACTCAAAAAATTGATGGTTGCCAACCCAAATGACATTTTATATGTTGGCAATTTTACTTTTATTTTATAGGATTCATCTAAAAATACGTAAAATTCTTACCTTAATAATATCAAAAATTTACCAAGGAAATTTTCAACACCACAATAATCAGATTTGTTTGCTTTCTACTCACCTACCCTTAAAATAATATGACGCTTAGATTTCACTTATATTGTTACAGCGTAGCCAAATTCATTGCAATATTTCAGCAAATATAATTGCAATCGCAAATAAACTAAAGTCACTGAAAAACATACAGTTAAATACCTCTAATATTATAGAGAAACCAAACACTGTTATATAAAAAGTAAAAAAGGCTGAAAATTTCATTACTATAGCCATGTATTTAGCGCAAATATTAAAGCAGTGATTTATTAAAAAAATCGATCTGTTCAAAAATTTGGCAACTTAACTAGTTTAGAATAATTGATAAAATTATGCGAGATGTGTAAACCTATAAAACTGGCTTCAATCTACCTGTTGTACATTTTACATTTTAGCAATTTTAAATTTTTTCACAATTCAAGGAAAGGTATATGAATCTGTTACCTTGAACAAGTTCCAAAACCATTTATGAATTTCCTCTGCTACACCAAGCAGATGCGTTTGCCAATAAATTTAATAACATTAAATAACCATTACATTTAGCGTTCCCTTATATTGTTATAACATAATATATTTCATTGGCACTTTCACACCAAATAAAATTTCGATCACAATAGACCTAAAATCACAATAAAACATACATTTATAGATAACTATAATTTGGGAGGAACTGAAGAAATTACAAATCGAGAAAAAGAAACGCATACATTTCAACATCAGAGCAAAAGTGTAACGTAAATAGATCATCGCAAGTAGTCGTGATATAAGTTCATTTATTTCAAACACTTAACAGCATAACGTAACGAGTATAGAAATTTTTAAAAAAGCATACAACAATTGTTACATTCAATAAAACTGAAATATAGCTACTGATTGAACATTTTAATTGTTAGCAATTTTACTAAATTTTCACAAAATTACAATAAATTGTTAGCATTCTTTCTTAAAATAGATTCTAAAACAAATTACGAAATTCCTAAACCACACTGAAAAATGTTTTTGTCCCCAGCTTAAACACCATTAAACTTCACATTGCATATATATATTTTTTGTTTCATCATCGTCATCAGTAAACGTTAGCTGGAGGTGGAAAACACCTCGGCTATTGTGCCGCGATACAAAAGATAAGAAAAGAAAAACAAACGGTGGCACGCCCGATGAGTCCCCATTATTGGATGGACATCATTCCGGAGAGCTAACGGCTGGCTGACGTAAAAGAGTCATATTATACCTATCAGGTAAGATCATGATTGGAGGGGAGGCTAAAAAGTAGGGGGATGGACAAAGGAACTCAAAACACAAACGACATTGGGGCCGGCTCCGAGCCAAATAAGCAAGTGTGTCTAATCAAACGTGTTCACCATCCTTAGGACACTAACCAGGCAATCGGGTTGCACCAACTGACGCCAACTTCGAAGTGAAGGTTTTCATTCCTCTCGACCAAGTCATCACTTGGCTCCCCTCTTCCTCTTCCAACTGCACCCAAAACGCGCAAACAATGCACGCCGCGGGAGTCGGTGTGCTGGCATGCGCTACACGTGGCCCAGCCACCGGAGCCTGGTGCG
Source organism: Dicrocoelium dendriticum (assembly GCA_944474145.2). Classification (NCBI taxonomy): domain Eukaryota; kingdom Metazoa; phylum Platyhelminthes; class Trematoda; order Plagiorchiida; family Dicrocoeliidae; genus Dicrocoelium; species Dicrocoelium dendriticum. The sequence continues at coordinate 116,965,600 of OX104068.1, read as the reverse complement.
TGATATAATGGTGCTGAGCGGTTCACTCGCTCTTCTTGCACCAAATACGGGACGTCGAACACGCTCATTGCTCACGCGGTGCTCCCAACAGGCATGAGCTAAGCTGCGAAGGCAGCGATAATCGAATATGACGAGCCTCTTTATGTCTGTCGACTTGATGGGCCAGGTTTCACAGCCATATAAGAGAGTTGAACGGCCGGCTGCGTTGTAAACTCTGCCTTTCAGGGCGAGAGTAATGTCGCGTCTGCGCCACAGGTGGCGGAGATTGGCAAAAGCACCTCGAGCTTTTGCTATACGTTTCGTGACCTCATCCTCCATCTCAAGGGTGTTAACATACCCGCTCAGTACTTGAATTTCTGAACGACTTCTAGCAGATCCCCACCAAGCGTTAGCGCAGGGTTAGGTCCCTGCCAATCTTGGAGAATATTTTGCAATTTGGTAGAGCAAAGCATAGCCCAAAATGATTGACAGTCAGTGCTCATTGGTCCAGTGCGATTTGGCATGTTTGGGAGCTGTCACAGATTAGGGCAATATCGTTTGCATACTCCAATTCAAGAAGACGCTCACCGGAATGTAGCTCCACACCTTCTAGGTCGTGTCCAGCGAACGCTGTTTCCATGACTTCATCAATAGCAAAGTTAAAGAGGAACGGCGACATCAGGCATACTTGCCTCACACCGCTGGTGAAACTGAAGGTTGGCGACCGTTTGCCATAAACCCTCACCCTGCCCGAACTATGCGCGCACAGCGCTTTGGTAATATTTACATATTTATCAGGCACACCTTTCCTCAACAGACAGTCCCAAAGTGCACATCGATCGACTGAGTCGAAGGCACCTTTTATGTCACGAATCACGACAATGGTGGGTCGCCAATAAACATGGCGGCGCTCCAACACTTGACGCAAAGTGAAGATGTGATCGATGCAGCCGGTACCTTGAAGAAATCCGGCTAGCTCTTAACGAATCTGGGTTCCACAAGCGCCAATCTCTCTGTGGAGAATAGTAGAGGCAAGCAATTTAAAGGCAATCGAAATCAGTCTGATCCCACTATGATTGCCGCATTCCAAACAAGAGTATTCCTTGAAAATTGGGACAATGACGGAGCGGTTCCAGTCTGTTGGGACTGTCTTTTGCTCCCAAAGTTTTACTAGCAACTCATGTATATCACCTATTTGAGCAGGTCCCACGAATTGGAAGAGGGCTGGGGGAATTCTATCTGCCCCTGCCGCCTTATGCAATTTCAACAGCCTGATCTCACGTTAAACTTCTGCACGTGATGGCAGATCCAAGAAGACGGCCCAGGGAGAAGGACGCTCAATGCCAGAAGAAGAAAGCGATAAATCAGGTGGGTTATATTGCCTTGCAAAGTGTTCAGCCCAACGCTCCAAGCGTTTTGACAGGCTGTGGATCGGCTGCCCACTCTCGTCGCGTATGGTCTCGCTAACACCAGGTCTTCTGCTGCCTGTTTCCCGTATCAGACGGAATAACTTACGATGATTACCAACGGCAGCGGCTGTTTCCATTTCCGATGCACGATGAGACCACCAGGCTCCGCGATCCTTCTTCAGGCTAGCACGTAGTTTTGCCCTGAGATTTTTGCGAGTCTCATTGTATTAGTTTTCAGCCGGAATACGTGGGCGAGCATCCATAATTTCCAGAGACCGCTTAGAGACCCAACGTCCGGTTTTGCAAGTTGCTTTGCTACATGAAGACATGCCTGCTAACAGCAACGCTTGAAAATATGCGACCAGTGATCTTCAACGGTGTTTAGTGAGCGCTTGCTCAGCCCAGATGTCAACGCACTTTGGTACACATTCAGAGCATCTGGCTTCGCCAGCTGGCTGGTGTTAATCCGTTCACATCGACGTTGCGGACGTCCACCGAAACGCACTCGGAGTTCGGCGCAGACAAGTGCGTGGTCTGAGTCCACGCTCTTGCTCCAAATCGAGCGGCAGTTTTAGACACAGCCTAGCCAGCGGTAACTGATGGCGATATCGTCGATTTGAGTCCATGGCTGGCCCGAGGCTGGTGGCCGCGAAGTCACACTTCTGCGAGTGCTGTGTCGAAAGTTAGTGCTTGCAAAAAATAGGCGAGCATCTTCACCCAGGTGTAGCAATCTCTTACCCTTATCATTACTGGAGCCTACACCATGTTGGCCGCCTAGCTGAAGCTCATCAGAGAAAAATTTCCCGACCTGGGCGTTTAGATCACAAGACATCACCACAGTAACCGTGCTTCTACTGTAAAGAAGGAGCTGGTGCAGTTGCTGATAGAAAACATCTTGTGTCTTAATTAAAGCATACCATATTTTTTACCATTTTATAAAAAATATTTCAATTACAAGGAAACCTAAGGTCCGCACTACAAGAGTGTTTATGGTACCCAAAAGTAAGGAAGGAACCAAAAAGAGAAAAGTAGAATAAAAAGGCAGTAAAATTTTAACAGAACACAGCAAATTACCGCAACTGGGAAATCAAAATTGTTTCGAAAAATTATCACTTTTGTTTAAAATCTAGGCAACCTAAGTAAAGGAATTAAGGAAACTTAAGGGAGAGTTACGAGAAAATGCTACTTAAGCAACACCAAACGGTCGCAATCTTTTAAACCTTTTGAATTTTAGCAATTTTGCATAATTTCTACAAAATTCAACTTAAATATTTTAAACTTATAATTAAAAAAGTAAACAACAACATAGGGTTATAAGTAATGCATTCAGATGTTTTTGCCCAAACCTTAACTACCATTTAAGTAGATTTACTTAAGTTTGTCGTTATATAAATATAACATATCATATTATGTTGCCATTTTATTACCAAATACACCTGCAACAAAATAACAAAAGTAACCAAAAACCATACAGTTTATTAAACTTAAATAAGTGTGGAAAAATTGATTTTAACATAACAGCATAGCAAAATAATGCAAAAGCAAAATGAAAGATTAACGAAAATAAATTACTTTCTTTCATAAACAAAGCAACGTCAGGAGTTTGGAAATTCCAGGAAACTAATCGGGATGTTACATACTTAAAAACTGAAGGTTGCCTACCTAAATGACATTTTATATTTTGGCAATTTTACTTTTATTTTATAGGATTCATCAAAAAATATGTGAAATTCTAACCTTAATAATATCAAAACTTACCAAGGAAATTTTCAAAACCACAATAATCAGATGTGTTTGCTTCCTACTCAACTATCCTTAAAATAATATGACATTTAGATTTTACTAATATTTTTATAGCGTGGCAAATATCATTGCCATTTTTACAGCAGTGATATAAGTTCATTTATTTCAAACACTTAGCAGCTTAATGTAACGAGGATAGAAAACTTTAGAAAAGTATACGAAAATGGTTACACTAAATCAAACTGAAATATAGCTACCGAATGAACATTTTAATTGTTAGCAATTTTACTAAATTTTTACAAAATTAAAATAAAATTTTAGCACTCTTTCTAAAAATAAATTCTAAAACGAAATACGATATTCCTAAGCCAAACTGAGATGTTTTGTCCCCAGCTTAATCGCCATTAAACTTCACATTGCATATGTAGTTTTAGTTTAATTAAAGCGTACCTTATTTTTTGTCATTTGCTCAAAAATATATCCTTTACGTGGAGATCTAAATCTTCACTAGAAATGAGTTTATGTTACCCTAACCATAGAAGGGAACCGAAACATTTAACGTAGAATAAAAAAAGACAGTATAAATTTCAACCTATTACAGCAAATTAACGCAACTAGAAAATCAATATAGTTTCGAAAAGTAATCACATTTTTCAAAATCTAGGCAACCTAAGTTAAGGAATTAAGAAAATTTGCGGAAAGTATACAAGAAAATGGTACTTAAGCAGCACCAAACGGTCGCAATCTTTCGAACCTTTTCAATTTTGGCAATTTTGCATAAGTTCTACAGAAAACAACCAAAATATTTTAAATTAATACTTGAAATCATTTACAAAACCACCTAGAAATATTAATAATACATACGAAGCAGATGTTTTACACAAAACTTAAATACCATTGAAGTAGATTTACCTAAGTTTGTCTTTATATAATCATAACATATCATATGAGGTTGCCATTTTAATACCAAATAAAATTGCAACAAAGAAAAACAAAAGTAACCAATAACCATACAGTTTATTAAATCTAAAAGAAGTGCGGAAAAAGCTAATTTCAACATAATAGAATAGGAAATTAACGTAAATGCAACATCAAAGATTAACGAAAATAAATTCCTTTTTTATAAAAAGAACAACGTTAGAAGTTTGGAAATTCTAGGAAAGTAATCGGGATGTTTCATAACTCAAAATATTGATGGTTGCCTACCAAAATGACCTTTTATATTTTGGCAATTTTACTTTCCTTTTATAGGATTCATCTTAAAATATGTGAAGTTCTAACCTTAATTATATCAAAAATTTACCAAGGAAATTTTCAAAACCACAATAATCAGCTTTGTTTGCTTCCTACTCAACTACCCTTAAAATAATATGACATTTAGATTTTAATTATATTGTTATAGGGTAGCATAATTCATCGCCATTTATACAGCAAATAGAATTGCAATCACAACGGACCTAAAGTCACACCAAAACATACATTTTTAAGACCTGCAATGTTAGGAAGCAACCAAACAGTAGTATAAAATTAAACAAATCAAGCTGAACATTTCAACACTAGAGCAAAGAATTTAGCGCAAAAGTTAAGCAATGAGTAATGAAAATATTTATTCTTTCCAAAAATTTGGCAACTTAACTAGTTTTGAAAAATTGATAAAATTATGCGAGAGGTGTAAACCTATAAAACTGACACCCGCCTATTGCTTGATCATAATAGGTGAGGTTCGGGAACTGGAAGTGGTCCAACATGTAGCTAACCGGCTCATCCCCAATTTACGAGGTAAATATTTCGAGGACCTATTTAGAAAACTAGAGAATTATACCCTGGCATACCGTCGGCTTCAAGTTGCTCACATTATGTAGCACCGGATACTGCAACTAGACAACTTCCCTAGCTTGAAACCACTGCTGCAAGTTCGCGCACCGAGCAGCACACGCAAAAACCGGTGCAAACTAAATGTAGGGTATTTATAGCCTATCGCTCATCCTCAATGCTTCGAGCGTCTAGTGACGAATTATTGAAACAATTTGCCGAAGACGACAGTAGTCGCGAAATTAGTGCCCGTAATTGAAAGATTGCTTGACGCTAACCTACCGGACTACCGGTATTTTAAGCATGTCGCAACTGTATAATATTTAGTGCAGCTTCAATTTGCTGACACTCTGCAAGAATCAACGAAGAGATTGCGCCCATGTGAAAGATTCACCTTCGATGGAACACCGCAGACATTTTATCTTTTCGCTCTCCATTAGCAGTATACAGTGTTCAATATGCAAGCCGCACTCTGGTTTTAACTGAACGAACAAACTTGCAGTCTTGATATATTTAGGCGACCAAAATAATCGTAAGTTAATTGTTAAAAATGGTTAATCCAGTTTTAGCTTACTAAGAGGAAGAGGTAAAGGCAACAAGGAATAAAGCAGTGTTGCCGTTTAAATAGCAATGTTTAAAATTGTTATGGATAAATAAATCATTATCTTCTTTTGTATGGAAATTTTATGCCGCAATTAATTAAAGTCTCTATGTTTTAGTCTACTTACAATCATTAATATGGCACTATTAATTTTAAAACACATTAATTTCATTCAACCATCATTCCTATTTGCCAGTTTTTCATTTTACCTAATAAAATCTTAACTTTACTACCTATTACTTGGTAAAGCAAGGAGTTCATAAAGTGATTTCTTACGGTGCCGTAACGTAGTTGATATACATTTTAGCGTTTAGGTGAAAGCATAGATTATTATCTCGCTAAATCGCCTACAATCCTCCTTGGACTGTAGGCCCATTTATGGATCACTTATTCTGAACAGTATACAATTTACCATTAACTCTTAAATACAGGTGAAGCAATTGAACTAATGCATGAATTATAAGAATGCTGTTTTTGACGCGGATTCCATAACTTTGTAAAAATTAATGAAATTTCTTCTAGATTAGAAATATCAATACGCTTCACATGTTAAACTAAAATCTTAACAAAATTTTCACCTAAAGCTGCATATAATCTAACGCTGAGCAACATTAGGACATTAAAGCAAACCATTATTCTTCATCAACCAAACTAGTAAATCCAATAATATCTTTTATATTCGGATCCCAAATAGTATTGAACATCAGTTTTAAGAACAAATAACATGTATGCATAATTAAATTAGTAAAGAACTAGACAAAGAGCACATTTGCATAAAACTAGAATAACCATTGTAACGGTTGGAACGCATGCTCACTGTAAAGTATACGTAAAGTTGAGAGTTTTGTTGCATAATTAATTAGCGTTCAGTTAATGCTTACGAATACTGGCCGAATTATATATATTTTTTCTTGGCATTGGTTTATTAGTCGCGAGGACAGTGGTGCCACCAGACAAACAAACTTACTCGAAAAGCTGTGTTCTTCTTAAAAACAAAATTAAAATGATGTTATTAGAATTAATAAGGTTTGGAATAGACCAGGACCACGCCAGAGCTAGTAACGTTGCTCAAATTAAAAACCTATTGCGAATAACGTACGCGTGCACTAGAGATTTTAAAGCGATACGTGTCCAAGACATAGGTTATTTGTAATCTATAAGAAGGCTAGATGGTTAGTGCGAGCTGGAGGCCGGAGGAAGGCAGATAATATAGTGAGTGGTTGTTTGGCCTATACAAGAAAGGAGATGGCCGCTCTGAGAACATCCAAAACAAATGGTAGAAACAAATAAAACATGAAACGACAAAGTCTTCTAGTTCAAGACTGACGACCACTTACACGTTGGTTTGCGATAGAGGCTCTTCCAGAAGCTTTTCAACAAAAGTACACAGAAATCGCATTTGTAGCATGCGTCTGGTCGAGGGTTCCGTGTGATTTTGGTTAAAGTGCGTACTGGGGTAATAGTAGACCGAGAGGCTGAAATTCAAAGTGGTGCTTCATAGCCGGCCTGACAATCACCTGGTACTTGTCGGAGCTAGATGGATGGTGAGCCTGTGTTAAATATCTTGGCTAGCTGGGCGATACCGTCCCAGCTGCAACAGAAGACCGAGCGCAAGGCAACTATTTGGTAGGCGCGAAAGCATACGATTTTTTGCTAAACCAACAACACCGAAGAAGAAATAGTAAAGCAAACGTAAAGGAATTGAGGCTAAAACTATGGGCTACGCTCGACGGCAAATTACCTGTTAGATTGCGGCTAAAACTCTGGCGCATTACATATTTAACAGGTTTGAAACCACACTTATAAGAAGGGTTACTTAAAACAAGCAGAGTATAATCCTGCTATGGATATTTATGACTTCCGCCCGCGGTGAAAACATTGTCTCGGTTTTGTTTTTAGTCACGGACTATGAGAAACCGCTTGGTCTTATGATTTTTCTGTTGAATAAGCTGAATACAGAACTATTCGATGCAACCTTACCCAGGTGGAGTTTAGGTAGTTAAATATCATTCGTTGTTATGTATAACCAAAAGATAATAAAGTAAATATATGACACATACGAGAAAAACTTTGGTTTAGGATTATTTCAGTTGACGCCCAGATGTCAAAACTACTGCGGTAAGCAATTTTGGCTGCTACATATTTGTTCGATGCGGATGTTTATTTCAAGCCACTGCAGAGTTATCTGCAGTGAGTAAACAAGTAACCATCTGCATTGCATTGAAATGCTGCATGCGCTGCTATCAAGCTAACATAAATCGTTGACTATGAAAAAGCGGACACTTTTTAACCCTAACCGACCTGAAACCCTGATCGAGACTGTCGGCGTTAGTTGTTTCTGAATATTAAAGAAAAAACAACATTACTAAAGGAGGTTAGTTGCACGCAATCTAATGAATAGGTTTTATGCAACTGAGAGACAATATAAAATATGGGTACTAAGCAAAGTACATAAAGTAAAGTACTGCGGTAAAGCAGCAGAATCAAATTTACGGAAAAGTCGGTTTAGGCGCCTGATACTGTAAAAAGGTACGCGTTTTTCTTCTGTGGTATTCAGTTGCGCTTGCCAAACAACATTATACACACAGCTGCTACCAAAGTTTTGAGCCCCTTTGCTGAGTGTGTTAGCACTGAAAATGCTAGTATTGTGTGCAACCAGTGCAGACCATACTCAGTAATGACGAAAAGTCTTATGGGAAGCAGCGCTTGTGAAGTCTTAAACAGTAGATTTGGTAAAATGCCTTTGGGAGAGACCGAAGGAAGTCAGAAACAAATCAGCGATGTTTGAATTCATTTGTTACTCTGATTTCTACTCTTATCACTTGTAACAGGCTTGGGTGGGAATAGTGTGACTGAAATGTCTTACGTGTTGAGACTGCAACTGCGATGAATGTGAGAGACCTGTTAGCCAGTGGTGCTCATATACCTCGAAGCCAAAATGATTGTTTTAAAGTTGAACTGAAGAGAAGTAGACATTGTCGATGCTTCATCTGTGTCAGTCTCAACTTGAGGACCATCGGAATCGCTGTTAATAAGACGTCCTATATTATCTACGCACATAAAGTTTTTTAGGTATTACCTTAAGGAAGAAGCATAGGTTTAAGCGAATGCGTCACACACTTGTAGTTTGGCGTTCCAAATGACCGCACAACCGCACCGTATTTAAAATAGCGCTAGCTTTGGTGGAATTGTCATTTTTTATAAACCGCTGCTCAACCAAATCGAGCAGTATGCAATCAGACTTTTGCAAATTGCTGCGGATGAATGTACAATAATACAAGTGTTGGTAAAAATGACTCCGAAAATATTACAGTCGTGCTTGGGCTGTGCTTAGATGGCTGGCTATATAAATAACTGGATAAATGAATACATCTTCTCGGCTACGTGTGGTAGACCAATGAAACCATAACCATTTTAATAGTGCAACAATTGAAAAAAGAATGTGCACTAGTATAATAGCATTTTTATACCTATGGATTCATAAATGCAGGTTTGTGTTTGGTGTGCTGGTTGTGTTTGTAAACGTGTTGTTTTTCTTTTGAATAAGTTCGATCGAGCCGTCAGTATCTAAAGGAAGGTTTGCCGTCTGTGGATTTTATAACATTGTTCTGGCAAACAAGGGCAGGGACTTTATTTAGTGGTGAGTCACATCTGCCAGGTCACAGTGTTGTTAAGCAGATATCTGTGGCGTTTTATGGAGAGAACCCTTGCCAGACGAAAACGCACCACGTCCTGGAACACTGCCACCGAACTCTTTGCTTTAACAGGTTAACCCCGAACCACCCAGCTGGAAGCACGAGGAAGTTGTTTGGATAGTCTTTTCAAATTAATATTTCATATTCTCCGTAAAGTTACAGCTCATAGTATGCCGTTTATATAAATTTATAGCCATTGGATTAGTATGCGATTTAACGTAAATTTGTCACCCAGTATGGAACAATTGTAGGTCATGATGCTTAATGTACCAGCTTAGAATGCCTTTTGCCACTGATGACACCATGATACTAAAGCCATCACGTTACGGCGGATTTTATCAAAAGCGAGTACTTTGTCCGTTGGGAAAAGAAATATACGACCAATATATCTTCAGCGATGAGGTATGGCCGGCCATGGCGTAGGCTGTCACTGATATTGTTCACGTGAAAAAACAGGGGGTACAGTGCACACTCTCGTTTTAGAGACCATTAGAAATTTGACGGGGTGGATTTGTTCCATGGAATTTTACATATTGCGTGCGCCCGTTTAGAAATGATTCGAGCCACTTGAGTAGGTGATTGCCTACATCGTAAGTTTTAATATTATGTAATAGGCTCATACCGGGGACCCTAAGGAAGGAATTTGCTTATCTACATATAGTGTACTTACTGCAAGGTCCATACCAATGCAGGTCAAATCAAACTAGGCTATATGCACCCGGATAGGTGCATTCCCAGCGGGTGGCACTGTCAATGCGGATGGTTAATATATGAAATTACAGTTACAGAAGATATAAAACTCGTAAAAATATCACTATTTCTTATTCGAGCAGCAAGTTCGTAAAATACTGATGGTTTGCTTGGGTCGACTGTCAACTGTGACTGGTACGCTATCATAGAACTGCAGTACTTTGCATTACGTGAAAAGATAAGCTAAAATGTGGAGCGAGTAGGGGAAATAGATACAGATTTTGTTAGGGTAAACTGTAGTGGATGGAGAAAGCTGATTATAATTTGGTGGAAAATCTGGTACAAGCGTCTAGGTGCTTTTTGAAGAGGGGGTCCACCGAAGACTCTCTAGGCAATACCATGCATCTGGAAATAAGCTATATGGACCGTAAAATCAATGTATAGCTCAACAGTTCTGATGTGTATGATGGGCTATAAAACATAACTTTACAAGACCCACAGGATGAATTTGCGAAAAATATTATAATTAATATGTTCCAACGTGCTTTATGAAATATCAGTGGTTAAATCTTTGCACTTTAACCAACTGTTGTGTGGTTTTTATCACTAAGCTGAAAGTCTAACTGTCTTTCGAATGTCGTCCCGTCTGGTGCGTTCACTAAAAGTCTTGGTAATGCATTTCAGTGAGTACAAATGCTTATTGAGTAAAATCAATTTCTATAATTCAGACGGGAGTGTTGCGTCATTAGTTTCAGGCGGTTGCCATGGTTTTGTATGTAAGAGGCTACGGACAACTGTGTTTTACATGGATGCACGCATTTAGTCAGTGTCCAGTATGTAGGAAAAAGAACTCCGTGAAATCGTCGGGTATGCCGATGAAAGCACACCGAGGACACGAAGACGCAATTCGTAATTTTGACCCTATGGTCCACGAGTTACCTATGTGGCACTCCTTTGGATTTGTTCCAAGAGACGAAGGTTTCGTTTCAACCATGGACACCAGGCCTGATTTACATATTCAACGTAAGGGCGAATATAGGAGTTAATCAGTATTGATACTAGCGTCGCTCAACGGTGCAGATAGCTCGTCTCGAAAGTATCAACTTAAATTTTGCCACACTTGCTGCTTTTGAAACTTGGAGCGGATTGCCAAGACCTTTTGCAAGAGTATACCTAAGTCCAATTCACTAGTCACTCTTTGCAGGCTATGTTGCCTCAATAGCTATGTTTTTGCGAGGTTCCGGTGCACCGTCAGCAGGTGGCACGTTACAGTGTTCATTGGGAGCTGCTTCCTTTCTGCCCATTTGTTAGTAAGAGTCAGATCTTCCTGACGGTATACTCGGTCTGATGCTGTGCGAATTACTCTTTATTATTTAGCATGGTTTGCAACTATTTGCATCGAAGACAAAATGTCTGCCGTAAGATCATTAATGTAGAATAAAAACAGTAGCCGGCCGAGGACCGATCCTTTTGGTAAACCACTGGAGATGCAAAGGCTTGCAGATTGAGTGCCAGCTATTCTTACCCTGATGGCTGCCATGCAACTATTTTTCTAACCAGATGAGCTGGGAGCCGTTGATACCGTAGACAGCCAGCTTTTGGAAGAAAAATAAGAGATTGGTCCTGTCGGATGCTTTAGTATAATCAAATTCAATCACAACTTTGGGGACTCTTTCATCAAGCGACCCGGTCCATAAATCCCGAGTAGGCAGCAAATTACTTAAACAAGATCGTCTGCGTCTGAAACCATGTTGGTCACTATAAATTATATATTGACATTCAAAATATCGCGTCAGTTCATCCGCTATTCCCGATTTTAGCATTTTCGAAAAAATAACAGTAAGAATAATAATAGGTCGGTAGTTGGCAGAATCCTAATGCTTACCTCCTTTGTATTTGTAGTGATAATTCTTTATTTCCACGCAGATGGGCGTTTATGGGAGTTATGCAGACCCTGGAACTAGGTAACAAGTGGTGTTACTATAGTGGGGGACAAAGTTTTCAGTGCTCTGGGTGGACCTTATCAATTCCAGGGGCACTGTACTCCCGGAAGGACGGTAATGTGCTTGCAACAGCTGCTGGAGTAAAGATGGCGCTGAACAAACCAACGAGATTTGTCAGGAATTGCTAGAGCAAAGTTCCATGTTATTTGCAGCTACCGAGCCAAACAGCAGGAGTAGAGCATTCGCGGCACCCACAACCGTAATTGATAGACCACTGGCCGTCTTGAGTGGTGGTATTTCGGGCTTAAACTTTATGTTGCCATTCACAAATCTGTATAGTATTTCGGCGTTACTCGTAAATATCAGCAACATGGTCTCCTGCCATTCGCACTTATTGAGTCGAATGAGCGACATGCAGTAGTTTCTGATTGCTTTTTAGTGCTGCCTTGTAATATCACATGGGCTTAGCGAAGGTTGTAACCAGAGTTCATCGTTATTTTTGTTCCATTTACGTGTTCTGGTTCGGATCCATATATTTGTTCGGCGCGATGCCCTTACTCATACAAGGTTCGATGCGAATTGTAATACCTAATTAATTTTCTCTTCCAGTTCATTCCAGTCGCCATTCCCTGTACTGTGCGTCTCTAGTTCTCAGTCAACGGTTGCTAATTTGTGCAGCTTAAGATAGTCCGTAGTAGTTCGTTGAGTTGCTCTTTCTATATCAGCAATGCTGGCATAAAACACATAACCAAATTTTAGGAATGGATGGTCGCTTCGACCTAAAGGAGGATCGTATACTACTGACTTAAACATGAACACTTTGTTAGTCAGGATTAAGTCCAAAAATTCTGACTTATTTGAACTGCGGTGTCTGGTTGGTCGATACACATGCCAATAAAAACTGCCATATCCATGAATTCGACCAGCTTTGATTTAAATGATCGTTCATTAGGGGACATTGTTGCTATTTGTTGTATCCCGTATAAGCAGCACACCAGAGAGCACCGGAACGTATGTATGGAGCAAACTATTCTCACACACGAGCAGCAAAATTTAAATCGATAGAGGTTGGCATTGAAACCAATAAAATGCAAGATCACATGATAGGCCAACGAATGCTAAATGGAAGTGTGAGTAAGAAAAACGAATCGAGAGCAACAACAAAGCAACATATTTGAAGACAACAATATTGAAGGTAGATTAAAGTAGTTTATTATAAGATAGTGTGAGTGCTTTGGTGAGACAGCATTGCGGAGGGCGTTTAAAAGAATGCTCTCGCTGTCTGCTGATGAGTTCGAATGCTTATAAATAACTACTAAGTGGCTAGACTCACGCGTCTTCTTTGAACCAACATCTCAACCTGCTAGGTGCAGTCGGCAAAAGAGTACGTCAGGAATAACGAGTGAATTTTCAGTAACGGCCTCACATTTCAAGTGATCTCGATAGTAGAGAGTAACACCGCCACCGCGAGATGTACGATCATTTCAAATGACTGACATCTCACTGAGTTCAATCTCTGTATCAAGTGTGTCGTATGAAAGCCAAGTTTCAGTAAATTCTGTGAGGACCAAGTCGTTGTTTCATGTAAGTAGCGCATTTCCGAGAGCTTAGAATACAACCCCTGGGTGTTGGTGTAGTAGCATTGTATTTGTTGCCCCACTAGGAGCTGGATTCGCTTTGATTGACCTGCGCAAATATTGCCGGTCTGTTGAAACTTTGTAAAAACTGTGTTTTCCCATTTGGCGTATCTTAGCTAGGTACAACGGAGGCTGGCTCATCTGCATATGAGGTCTGTACTAATTAAAGGAATGGTCTTAATCTTATTTCCTGCAGGCCTATTTTCCTTTTGTCATGCCATGCATGGATTGTCACTGCTATCATTCTGGGCGCAGCCAAGGTAAGTTTTAAAATTCCTAGCATGCTACCTTGGTATTTTGTGGAGGCAATTATACGGATGACTTCAAAAGCCACGACAATCTGCATGTCATAGAATTCTGCTATTACCTCCATTCTTCGATGTCGTGCTTCTGCCGTTTACTGCCATCGTCACGCTTCAATTCTGGCGCTCCGTGAGCCAATACCACTTTCTTCATCTTATGTTGACTGGACGAACTATGGTTGGATTTCCGCTTCTGTCTTTCTGCCCATGGCCTGTCAGGAAAATTGCAAGCACCAACAGAAGAGTTCACTAGAAGGTGGCTTGCTAAGGGACCGATTCTAACTCGCGTCGGCTGTCAAACGAGGTTCCCCTACATGTGGAAGTGATGGATTTCGTCAAAGGAGTGTAACATTAGTTGCAAGAACGTTCAGTTTCAGTGCGCAGGTAATTTCAGCTCAGCCGTATTGCTCCTCGGCTTGTCCAACTTTTAGCAAGTCGCTAGTGAGTTCTGGGACGTTTGAACATATCACTGTCATCGCCTTTTGGTTGAGTAATAATTGTTTGTTCTACATTTCTTTGTGATTGTAGGTTTGTCGAGTGGGATTTTCTGGTTTGTCTTCTGTGGACGATAGGCCAAGGCTACCACAAGATTTCTTACATGCGACACCGTTATTTGCACTAGCTGTAGGAGTCAATTGTTGTTGCGCTGCTTCTGTCGGAGGTGAGCGTGCAGTTTATGCGTATCTCTGTATGCTACGGAGCACTAGGTGACACTTGGGAGACCGTTCAACTGGCTTGTTTTCACTACCGGTTTTCGATAAAGAAGTTTATCTTTCGCTGGACTATGTAGCATTGTTGCTAGAGAGCTTTTACCCTTTTAACAGCTCGGGGATTTCGGGCTACGTAATCCGCTAACCTGCAACTTGTTTTCTGAGATTTTCCCTCCCAATACCGCGATCAGTTCTTTTGGGCCCGCCAAATTAACAGCCAACATTACACACCTTATCGTAAGCGTATATACAACCTTAATTATTCGACTATCTAGACAGAGTTCACAGTACCACAAACCACCTGTCGATACGCTGTTTGCTCCGTTACATGCAATGTGCAAATTGGTTGCTTCTTAGGAGTTTTAACAAAACGTTTACGTGATTTTCGAGATGATTTCAGTCCCCTGTTTGCCTTATCCACTATTTTATTTAGATTTGCAGCTTACTGGATGCCCATTGGACAAACTTCTCTGGCCCATGGACCAATGGTCCGTATAACATTTAGGTTGCGCCGTTCACGCCGTTCGGACCGCCTCGACCCCGAAGGCCCAATGACGATGCACTCTTGTCAATAATAGCATCATAAATAATTAATAACAAAAGTCTAGAACGAAGAACATTGCCACACAGCCAAACTCGGAAGTCCTTGTTCAAGCCCATGCAAAAATTTACATTCATTTTCAACTTCCGTTTTCAGCCACTAATAACTGCCCCGAAGGCTTTCATCCTTTAGCTTTCTGGGGGCCCCTTGTAGTGTACGGAAAAACACATCCGTTCATTATTTTGCAGCAACGGATTTTACCGCTGTTTTAACTTTCAAAACATCCACTTATTTTATTGAGGACAGGACCGTTGACACAAGGTGTTTTGTTTAGTACCTTGCTTCATCGGTTCTCACTCTTGTTGATTAGCTTGTTTATTTGTAGCTTGTGACATACCCGTTGCGGTGAATCGCCTCCAACTTTTATACTGTCTCGTATTTGACACGGTTCGTACGTGTCATTGATTACCGGCCAGTACACCAAGCACCAATCAAAAGATTCGGTTCTGTGTTAGGTTTTGTAATTCACTGTGCTCCGTTTGATGTATCAATTTATGTAAGACACATAGGTTTACGGTAATGTGTTGCAACCATAGAACCTTTGAGTTTAAGATGAACACACCTCTGTAGATAGCTGACCGATAGGGATTTTTGAAGTTCACATTTTGGTAAACCGCCGCTGGGTCTATTTAAGCCATATGCGTTCTGACTTCAGCAAATTGCTGTAGATGAAGGTGAAGTGTTTTGGTTTGGGGGTACGTGAATCTCCTAAAGTTTCAGTCGTTCCTTGGCTGTGCTTGTATAATGGCCTATGGGGAAGGCTGATTGTCAGGCCTATGCCACCTGATAATGCACATTATCTGAGAAGTTGAGACACATAGAATACCGTATATCTAAACCTTATGCAAACTATTGAGTTGGATAGGTTTGACTTTCAAAGTCAACGTGCCATCAATTATGGAACACTTTTGGGTCATGATGCTCGATGTATCAATAGAAAATTTCGCTTACCACTGCTGACACTATGACTCCAAATCCTTCCTGCCTTAGCAACTTCTGCTAGGCCTGGAAGTCATGGCTTTTGGAAGAAAAATATAAGCAACCTTTATTTAACCGACAAAGAGGAAGGGGCTGCTAAGTCTTAGCTTGTTGCAGACGACGTTCACCAAAGTTAAGTTCAGATTCGGTCCATGTACGCTCGCTTTTACGACACCCCTGAAAACTGTGACAAGTGTGGATTCATTTGTCGCAATTTAACAAACAGCGTACGCCAGGTTAGGTAAGATTTTAGCCAATCGTGTAACAGGCTGCCTAGAGCGTAAGCTTTAATGTTATGCAGTAGGCGTATATGGAGGACCCTATCGAAAGCATTTTGCATATTGAGGTACAGGGTATTCGCTGCTACATGTGAGTCAAACGCGCTGGTAACAAGGTTAAAGGAAGCAAACTGGCAGCTTGCGCAAGCTAATGCGCTTAGAGAACTGTGGTTTTACTTGCTGATATGCTCTCCGGCATATGCGATGCCCATGATTGCCTTCGTAACCGATTTCTTCGTCATGCGTGAGATATAGTATGTGTGGATTCCGCGTCGATAAAGTTTGGCTTTTTGTAAGTTGCTAACTTTGTGGCACGGTGTGATGACAGCGTGCTTCCAAGATGAGGGGCATTAGCCCTTCATGGAGGGTGTGAACAGTTTTAAGAGAAATATCGGAAAGTCATTGCAGCCGTCCTTAAACGACATGAGTAACCATCCGTCAGGGTCAAGGTTCTGCATGGGTTAATTGTTTAGATAGTTCACAGGTAATTTTAGTGCATAGTGAACTGTACAGCTTGACCGATTGTTCGACTCGTGTAGCTGCGTAGTGACTGGGAGCATTTCTGCGCATTCTGACCATTAACAGTTAGAGTTGAATCTCACCCACCTAAGGCTTGGGACCTCAATATCATCGTTGGGGTTAACACATATGGAGGGGATGTTTGACTAATAATAATGGGTGCGAGAACGCTGCAACCGCCTAAATTGCTTAGCTTTCTTCATATTTACCATTGCCGCTCTTTCCTAGGTTGTTTCGATCAGTATTGATTTGGCTGATAGCTGCCTCGCAATCTCGTTGGCTCTCAGGACGTGAACAACTTAAAGGCCATGTTTTAGGAACACCGTGGTTAGCGCACCCTAGAATGGATGTTAGTTTGCTTCCTATTTTTGTTGAGATGTTAACTGTACGAGCTTAAATGGACCATGGCCCCCAGACAGTATTGTAGTTTACTGTGAAATATTGCAGACGATCTCAGCAAGGCGTCGCACAGCGAGAATTCGTCTAGGTAGCTTGATCATTTTATCATGACAAATTGTGCCAGGTTATGGAGTTCAACGGGCGGTAAGTCTCAATGTTATTCGTTCTAGCAGAACTGGTGGCAAGGCTTGTTATGTACATTGAGCTGTGTGCCACAATGTAGTCAATCCCCGGGAATTATTTGCCTCCAGCTGTCCTAAATTTGGGTATACCTAGAGTAAAGTTTAGGTCTAATAAATGCTTTGAACTGGTCAGCGCTGTAACACGATGCACCTATTCTCCTGAGTCGGCTCAAGCTAAGAAACCACTATGCTTTTAGGACGGGTGGGTAGGAGCCATTGCATATCAGGCAGGTTGAAATTGCTCGCAACGAGTTTATGTCCACCTAGTTGGCTCTATACTTGCACAAAATTGCTAAAGGAGCCTTATTCTTTGCAAGGGATGTATCTGGAACCTTGTTAAAGCATCCAAGTAACAAGCTAGAGCCATGCTTTCCGTTACTCACCATATAGAGCCCATGGTTTCGGCGTCATGTATGACTTTGACTCCCGCAGGGTAGTTTTGCTTAAGGCAAATGCAAGCCTTATACCACCTTTATGCTTACAGGTTTGTGTAAACAAGTGATAGCCGTGAAGGAACTAGCAATTATCTACACGAAATTCTCCAAAACCAAGTTTTTGTCACTAAGCGCATCAGGCAAAATGGCATAGCCAAGGAGCCAACTAAATGCATCTTGTTTTTCAGCAACCTGGCGATGATATGTGTAATTAAATGCGTTTCGCCTGTGTTTTTTTCACTACTGAGGACGTATGGGTAGCATGGTAAGCTACTAAGCCATTGTAGAACTTGTAAGAACTATGTCCGTAGATGTAACGGCGTGCTGTTCTTTAGTACGTGCTGAGTGTCTGGATGAGCTTGTCGCGGCTCATCGCTACCTGGTGTATAAGGGGTGCATGATGTTGAGGGCGTGGAGGGACACTGCCAGTCTAGACTTTTTGTACGATGCCATCCAGCCATGAGATAAGGCAGGTGCTCGACGGGGTATATTGTAACCGGACTTGTACCATTAATGTGTCAAGCTGTCTGCGGCTAGGTATGTTCATTGTAGCGGAATGTGGTTAGCACACTACCTTAATCATGCGGAAACAACTTTGTTCAGGCTCATAGATCAAACTGCTGCGCTATCCAGAGAAGGCATGCTGGCGCTAAACGTGCACAACCATCTTCACTTGTGCGAGAACTTGGGTAATTTAGAACCACTGAATAACTTTTCATCCCTTCTTTGTGTGTTACCTCAGGCTTATTCTATCAATATGCCACGGAATTAACAGAAAGACATCACAGTTGTTTCGTCGGGTTGCAGAGTGTGGGCGCACAACAACCGACAAGTAAAAGTATGCGTATAAAGCTGTTAAATTTTCAGCCGCTTGGACACTTGAGAACAGGATTGCAATCATGCATAACCGTGCACGATTGACAGCCGATTTACCTAACGACTTCGTAATTGTGCGTGGTGCACCGACATTTTTAATAAGCAAGTGGACTACGGAGGTTTTCGGGTATTCTTATGTTTAGTACTATTCCCTGTTTCAGAAACTTGTTCCCTCCATTCACTTAAAACTTTACAAGCGCTTCTATTAACCAACCCTGCATATATGGATTTCGGCAAACACGATTCACTGCATGTGCCTTTTCCTGCCAAGTAGCAACAGTAAATTCTTTTACCCCATCCTACATAGTTGGAAGTACCGTATATTACCGTGTATACGCCTGGGAGTTTTGGACAATTTGCCTTGTCGTTAGTGTGGGAGTCCGCTCATACCAATGTTCTGCGCATTTTGAAAACAACACTTGCAAAATCCACCCAGAATATCCCTGCAGTCCTATGCCCTAGCTTGCGCTATCAATAGTTAACACTGATTTACACACCTAAGTTTGTGAACTACTACAGTCGGTTGGTACTTCGTTCATGGCTATGGTTAGATGAAAATCATTCGTCTGGTTTTTGCGGTAACACCTTTTCTTAAGCATACTAGACAGCTTGCTTGCTGGACTTAATAAAGGGTCGGAAACATTCTTATTTTCGCAGGTTTGGTGTATGGATGACTGATCGGTTAATGGAAATGTTATGAAACAAGCTGATCGCGAATCGATATTGCCGGCGATAAAGTATTCGTTACAGAGAGAAGACCGGATGGGGAAGGAAAATGTTTTCTATTGGGTGCGCAGGAGGAACAAAATAACGTCATATTTTGAACTTCATGGCAAGTAACTTTTGGGAGCGTAAAAGACAGTTTCACCACCATGTGCTCGCTGCCCGGTAAATGAATAAATAAATAAATCTTTTGTTCTCAGCAAGGTGAGGCACGCCTTTACAGGCATGATCATTTTGACATAACGATGCATGATCAGGAATGTGCAAAAATCCGATATGTTTGCCATTGCAGTTTGTGTTTGTGTAGGGTGTATGTATGTGTGTCATTGTGTGTGTATGTGTATGTAGCTGTGTATTTTGTGCTTGTAGTTGTGCTGCTCCAATCTGCAATGTTTGATATCGCCATCAATATGCGAGTAGGAGATTGGTCTCCGTGGGTATGTATGCTAACGCGCTAGATTTGCATGGCAGAGGCCGGTAATGCTAATTAGGTCGTGTTAACTTAACTAGTTGTTGCATTCATGCAAGTCCATTAATGCGTAAAAATAGTATATATATAGGCCCAATATTTGGGTGGAGCTGACTGTCTGAGCCAAGAAACAATATGTATAAGGAAATCACCAGCAATAATGTTATAACATGTGGAAGGAATGCGACATCCTAGAAGTGCGTAACAATTTTGTCAACTCTAGCAATGCATGCGTGTGGTGGATTATATAAACAGCCTATCAGAAAGGCAAGTTCATCGACAAAGGCCTGAAACAACACTGAGCCTTCCGAAGTGCCTAGAGCGGTGGTTTGGAACTATGATGCATGAAACTCATATTGGACCTATATGAGACATCCAGCAGCACGCTGACTTGCGCGTTCGTAGTATAAAAACCAAACTAAGTGGGTTCAACTATCTAAAAGTACTTCCCAGTCCACAATGTATGAAGGCTAGCCCCGACCTTTAGTAAAACACGATCCATCGTTGACCATCAGTTAGTCGCACAACCTAGTTCGGAAGTGAAACTTTATTCGGTATGATAATTCGAAGCGGTAGATTAGTTGCTCGATGGACGTAGTAGGCAGACCAGGCAGATAACCAAAGCAACATTAACCAATCACCCTAATCCATTTACCTCAAACCTAGACGTCTTACACGAACGTTACTATGTCGCTTACTATGAGCAGCTGAGGTAAGTACGATCCGCCAGCAGCACCCAGACTTATTTGCTCAAAAACGTTATGCTCCGATTCTATTCTTGCGCTGGCCTACTACCATAACAATACCTTTTTGAGTAATAGGTCGCCGACAACCATCAAACATTTATGATCAGACCACAGCATTTTCAGTCCAATGAACTTGGATTTTAACCTTAGCATTATCTGATGTTTTATGCTTATCTTATTCCTATCGATTGTTATGTTGTATCCCGGAAACTAATTTGTTCAAAAATGATTGATAAGCGGTTTTTCCGGCTGTAACTGTCCGTTCAAAATAATGGACGACAGTGTTTTAGGAAGTGGTGAGTTTTCGCCTGGCAATTGTTCTTCCTATAAAATCCACCAAGGTTCGTTTATGAACACTGCGCCGTAACAGATGTGACTCGTTACGGAGTAAAAACACTACCCATAATTACACAGGCATATTGACTAGAAAAATATGTTTCACTATTTTATGGACATGTGCAAAAATGGTACTCTTACTCTTCACACACTGTCATCACTTCAACTACTGTGCTTTTCCGGTTTGCTGTACACACACATGAATCTAGTTTAGCGTCACCTCGCTGATGATTTTTCCGATTATGCGTACTTCATTTCCGCAACGTACAATTTTTGGCTGCAGCCAATTACTTGCATTGTAAAGTAGCTCTTACGCATCATAATTGACTTAAATTTTTGATTAGGTCTTAGTTGACGTGCCTCGATGGCTTTGAGTAAAAATTGTTCTTTTGTTTATTTATTTAACCTGTTGGTATGATGTCTACACTTGGGACATTTTTCTCTTATGGTAAAGGGGATTGTGGTAGTAGTTTCGTAAACCCATTATAGGTGGGTACTTCCAAGCGAAGACCGATCGAACTGATCCAGAGGCGTTTACACGAAACAAACAAACAGGTAAAACTATAATGCAGTTTACGGTTCCGCTGTTCCGCGAGGAGGCTAAATTTTGTGAGAATATCAGTACAAATAATGGGGTTTGTATGCCAGCAAGGCGAAAAGTGATGGGAAAACTTCGACGGAGAAAAATGTTGAGAGTCAGCATCTTCGGGCCGTATGTATGAATCTTGGTATTGTTATCCGCCTGCAATGTCAGCTAGTTGGAAGTTGGTTGCGATTCTCTACTGCACTAGTAATAACGATAATCTTGGCACCAGTGTCAACCAAGAAGTACGAATTGGTTAAGGAATCGTAAACTAAAGTAGGCTACTATAAGTTATCAGACGCAGCCATCGCCAGTACTGAATGGCGAGAAGGTTCCTGTGCTGCGGTTTGCAGAATGTTTTAGCATAATTTTAACCAGGTCGTCCATTCTGTGCATCATCGCCAAAACGGTGGTGGTATAAACAGAAATGTTGTGTCGATCAGCTGGCGAGAGTACGTCTACTTCGACAGAAGTGTCTAGGGCTTTCACCAAGATGGCGATTAATGCGCGAGATAACGACCTCAGGCTTCGATAAGCTTTTGGTAATTAATACAGTCTGGTCAATCATAAGATCGGCTTAAGCGGTCAACCAGACGGTGTTACCTGCTTCCTTTATTAACAAGCACTCTTGAGGCTAAACGGCGGTCTCGGCTAGCTTGTTTAAATACAGATCTTTTGCAAATGCAGCGAAAAGTGTTGTATTTTATTGAAGGTATTTCGTCTGGAGCTATCGCAAGAGAGCGTCATCGATCTTATTAAGACCGACCAAATTACGCGTGTGCATAAGAACTTTTGTCGGCGTGCGATTGCGAGTAGCTGTCGCATTCTAGCTTCGTCAGAAGTCGTGATGCGATTTCGAAAGCCGGTTATTAGCTTATCGTAAGTCGCATCGGTCTTAATCAAATGGAGCCAATCCATAACGTTAGTTGCAATAAGGGAAGGAAGCTGGTAAGTGACTTTTGCAAGGATTAGTGACTGCAAAGAAATGCGACGGAGGCGAAAGGGTTTCCAATGGTAACAAGCACACATTAGAATTCGATGAAACCGTGGCAGGAAAGAAGAGACCAACAAAAGTTTCTGGTACGCTACGGAGGTAAAAGCACAAAAACGAGTCCTGCGCATTTAAAAATGAAACACGGGCACTCTAAAGATCTAATGGCAACACCAAAATAAAGGGCTCAAATACCTAAAAGTACCCCCAGGCTACTGTACAAGATTGTTGGACCATACCTCTGTAGGCCGTCATTTATTCGCACAATCCGTTTCGGAAGACGGAAGTTTACTCGGTTTGAAAATTTGACGTAGTAATTCCGAATACTAATGAACGAGGCAAGCTGACCAACGATCGAGAGCACAAAAAGCGTAGCCGAAAAAAAGAAGGCCAATAGATACCCGGGAGGTCTTTCATCAGTTTTTGGTCCGTTAAAACGAAGCTGTACATAAACAAGGGAAACTGAAATATTAACGTACAATAAGGAATATGGTAATGTACAATCGCTACACATCCATTACAGCAAAAGGCGTACCCTGGAATGTAGATTGGTGCGTCATAAACATTGGCCGAGGGCCATGTTTATGTTATCACCACCATATGCGGACTTGACAAAAGTATGTAAGGTTACAGGAGGTGTATTTCAATTTTACTTCATCGTGCAATGAGGGGAAGAGTGTATACATGTCACATTCGCTTCTTCCCAGTGCTTGGTCGCCAGATTCTGCAGTCGAGTCGTATCAAGACGGTAAGGAATTGATTATAACAGTTGAGGTGACTCTTAGGGTTATGTGTTCCGGTGGCCGTGGATTTTGACACTTATAGCAGCCTGCTACTGAGGGGTCTGTTGTAGACTTAAAGTGTATAGAGGCTAAGCGTTGGGCTGGAACCAGTCGTTTTGCGTTTACTGCAGTGAAAATATTTTTATTTGCGGGTGATATAAAGGAGAGGCAAGATCTTGACCATTTGAGCGTGGTGGACCATGCACAGTAGTATTCCATAATAAAGGGGCTGCAATAGGTCTTGCCCTACTGGGCGACCTGACACGCTGAAATATCCCTGATGCGAGAGACCCAATAGTCAAATTAAAAGGAGCCGTATCATTTATGCTGGCTGTCGGGTGGACAATAGTATCAACTTGTCGACTTTGGTCGGACGCGGTATATCCGGAAGTTTTGAACGGTTGGTGGTTAGGTGGATCTTGGGTAGTTTGATATGGTGATTCGCGTGGATATAATTTGCTGAATGGCTAGTTAGACTTGGTCGGAGCACAAATCCCGGTTAACGATCTGACTACCGAGCAGTAGGGGTAATAGTCACTGGTTGCAGTTGCAGAGGTTTTGGTTTGACGCGAGCAAATTGGGACTCTGGTTCAGTTGCATCTGAGCTGTATGGAAACCAAATTTTGTTAGTCCGGCACAGTTTTGCAGGGTTTCTCGGGAGTGATTGGATCAAACACTTCTAAATACGTAAATGAATAAATTCCTTATTCTCGGGCAATGTGAGGCACGTTTATGTAGGAACGATCATGTTACAGGCGCAAAAATGTCGGGAGAGGTATTCAACTTTATGCAAATTAGCCATGAACACCAAAGCTGTGAGTGCATACGTGTATGTAGGAGTGCATGTCTCTATCTGTTATTCTATGTTGAATATGGGCTACTGCAAGTTTGCTTACCCGCGTGGATAATGTGAGAACCGTTGTGTGACGTCCTTACTGGGGGTTAGTTTGATGGGTAGTCATGGGCCGTGACTTTATATGGAGGCGTTTCGCATTAGTTTCGTCGCAGTGCTGTTTAACAGACATTGGTGGCTTTTATAAGGCGAATGCTTTTCAATCGAAAGCAAACGACGTCCCGGAGCACTGTCACCAAACATTTGCTGAAACGGTGTGGACATAAACCACCCAGCTGGTGCCACGTGGAAGCAATATTATCCTTGTCTATTGAGCAGACTGAATTTATTGACAAAAACATAAGCGAGTGATTAGACGCTTACAGGCGAGACCCCAAGTCATGAATCGATTCAGGTATGTTGTGCTAATCATTCGTTTCAAGCGATATTTTTAAGCAGTCCGTGGCTGTTCAAATCCCCTTGATAATGGCATCCAGATCCAATTGACCAATGTTATTAGACCATGAATGGAGCGAGTGTGTTGGATGTCTGATATTATCCACGTTCGTCTGTGTAAGTTTATTCGGTCGCAGACCCCAAAGCCAGGTTTTGTCATTAGTATGTTCCTGTTGATATCTTCAAATCTCTGACTGCATCGTCCCGAAGAGACTAAACGAAAGGTTGCATACCTCTTGACGCATTGATCGATACTGGGTAGTGCTTCCAGGCCACTTGAAAGCTACAAATACAAGGTTACTCAGTGGCAAGAGGTTTGAAAAATACTGCTCCTAGTCCTTCAGTTTAAGTGTTTGAAATGCGAAGTCCTCTATTTCTGTAAAACTAACTCAGCACCACCTCCCAGTTGCCTTGCGGACAGGTTATTAAAACAACGGCTTTGGTTAGGGACCCTTATCGTCCGGCTGTCTTGGTTTGGGCGCCTTGGAGATATCTCGGCACAAATCAAACCATAACTTTTTCTTTAAAGGTAAACTTTATCTAGGATCGGCTGTCGCGTAGGTTATCTAGGGTCGCCTTATCTGCCTCATACCGCATGGAAGGTAAGCGAAAACTTGGTACTGCTGGCAACTTCCTTTTTCACTTTCGCTAGTTTCGCTTCCATCCTTCCCGATCCCCATTCTTGGCTTCCCACTATTATTCCCAAATTAAATGACGGCAAACAAAGTGCCGTTGGAGTAGAAGCACCTTCAGCCACTTTCTCACAACACGCATCCGACGCCTATCGGCAACTTTCCCGTATGAAGCCAAGCTGTTCCGTATCCGTGGGGCATTCAGCGTTCGCACTTTAAAAAAATGGGTCAACAGACTTCAGTCACACGCCCCTTAGACACACAGAGTATAGATGTGTGGCAGGTGTCCGAAACTGGAAGCTATTAAATTAACTTCACTCGGCTTCTCCTCTCGTTATTGACTTCACGCATTCGGCGATGCTAATTTAGCCCACACGGGTTAGGCTCAGAAACAGAGCTATCGCTGTTTGATTAGATCAAGTGAAACAGACTTTTATTTGAAGCCCGCTTGACGCCATCAGCTAGGGTTGCCTTACGAGGTAGTACCAAACGCTTTTGGTTGGTGATTTCCGCTTATGCTCCCACTATGCGCCATCGGCATTTTGTCGCAAATGAAAGCTGCTTGGGTACAGCTTCACTATATTTTGACTAGTTATTGGCCTAGTGCCAAGCTGTACCAGTGTTTCTGTCGTTTAATACAAAAGTATCACTTCTAATTTACCTTATATTGAGCTTATTTAGTACATCCGTGTTGCACGATTGCTCCACGTGTTTCCCACTACACTTCTGTACTTAGCAGGACCTAAGATATCACTGCAGTCTTGTATAACCATGTGCATCGACCAACCGGACACTGTAGTTCTAGCAAGCCGTCACACCTGGACATAATCCTGACTAATGAAGAGTTGATGTTTGAGTCAGTAGCATGCGATCTTCCATTGGGCCGTAGCGATCATTCAGTTTTAACATTTGATTATGTGTATTAGGCCAGAATTTTTGGTAAAGTAAGAGTGACTCAACGAAAGATTACGGACTATTTTAAGCTGCACAACTTAGCAGTAGCCGTTGACTGGCACTTACAGACACAAAGTTCAGGGAATGACTCATGAAATGAACTGGAAGACAAAATTTACTGCGGCATACAATCAGTATCGAAGGTTGTACCATTAAATGTATGGCGCCGAGCTTATATATGGATTGGAACCAGAATCCGTAAATGGAACAACAAAAGAGATTAAATCTGGTTGCAACGTTCGCTAAGCCCATGTGAAATTACAGGGAAGCATTACAAAGCAATCAGAAACTACTGCACGTCGGTCATTCGCGTCGACAAATACGAATGGCAGACCATGTTGCTGATATTTAATAGCAACGCCAAATTACTATACAGATTTGTGAATGACAAACTAAAGGTTAAGCCCGGAATACCAACACACATGACGGCCAGTGGCCTTACAACTACGGCCGTGAATGCCGCGAATGCGCTACTCATGCTATTTGGCTCGGTAGCTACAAATACCATGGAACCTTTGCCCTAGTAACTCAAAACAAATCTCGTTGGTTTATTCAGCATCCATTACTCCGTTAGCTGTTGCAAGCAACTTATAGTCTCCGGGAGAAAGTGCCCCTGCAATCGCCATGTTCTCCTCAAGGTATTGAAAACCTTTCTCCCACCATAGCAACACCACTTACTACCACTTGCCAGGGTCTGCTTAATTCCCATAAACTCCCCTCTGATTGGAAAAAAGGATTGTCATTCCAATATACATAGGCTGTTTACATTCGGATTCTGTTAACTACCGAACTATTTCTTTTCTTCCTGTTTTATCAAAAGTGATGGAATCGACACTTTCGGATGGAAAGGCGGGATACTTTAAAAGTCTGCAAAAACTACTAATACCCAACATGGTTTCAGTCGCAGACGTTCTAATATAACCAATTTGGGCTTACTCGAGACTCGTGGACCAGGGCGATGGATAAAGCAATCCTTATAGGTGTGATTTACTTGGATTTTTCTAAAGTATTCCACAGAGTCGATTACTTCTTTCTCCTCAAAATTATTGCTGTCTACGGTATCAACGGTTCCCTGTTCATCCGGTTAAAAGACTACTTACATGATAGCAATCAAGGTAAGAGTAGCTGGCACTCAGTCTGCAAGCCTGTGCGTCTCCAGTGGTTTATCACAAGGATCCGTCCTCAGCCAGCTACCCTTTTTAGTATACAATAATTAGCTTACAGCAGACATTCTATCTTCGATGCAAATATTTGAAGCCTATGCTAAAATATGGAAAGTAATTCGCCCAACGCCAGACCGTGTCTACATCCAAGGATATCTGACTCGGATTAACGAATGCGCAGAAAGGAACCAGCTCCCACTGAACACATCAAAGTGCTACCTGCTGACAGTGTACCGTAGACTCAACAAGACATAGCTTTTGAGGCAACATGTCCTGCAACAAGTGACTAGTGAACGCAACTAAGGGATATTCTTGCAAGGGGGTTATGGCACTTTGCTCGAATTTTCGAAAGTAGCAAGTGTGGCTAACTTGCATTTGCTACTTTTGAGGCGAGCTATCGGCACCTTTGCGTGACGGCTAGTACCAATATTGATAAGCTCTTATATTCGTCCACAAGTTGAATACGAAATTTATGACTGGTGTCCGTGGTTAAAAGGAAACTATCGTCTGTTGGAACATCCCCAAAGAATAGCCTGAAAGCAGACGTGTTGTCCATCAGGTCACAGTTAAGAACTGCGGCTTCTTGTAACCCGTGTGTTTTCATCAGAGTACCGACGGATTCACGGAGTCTTTAATCTGACAAACATGATATTGACTGTAACCGGGCCTACACATACAACACTGTTGTCCCTAGCCCCTTACCAACAAAGCCAAGGCAACCACCTGAAACAAATGACGCAACCATCTCGTCTGAATTTTAGAAATTGTTTTTACTCACTAAGAAGCTGTTCTCAATGGAATGTAGTACCAAGATTTGTGGTGAACGCACCAGACATGACGACATTCGAAAGACCCTTAGACTTTCATCTTAATGGTAAAAACTGCACAGCAATAAAGTGCAATGGTTTAACCACTGATGCTTCATGACCCATGTTGAAACATAATAATTTTAATTTTCTTTTGCATATTTATCCTGCAAGTCTTGTAAATTTATGCTTTATAGCATACACTTTTAAACTATTGAATTATACATCGATTTTGCGGTTCATATAGCTTATTTCCAGTTGCAGGGTATTGCCTAGAGAGTTCTTTGTGGATCTTATTTTCAAAAAGCACTTGGACGCTCGTAGCAGATATTCCACCAAAGTTCAAATCAGCTTTCTTCATCCACTAGAGCTTATCCTAACAAATACTTTATCTATTTCCCCTACTCGCACCAAATTTTAGCTTGTCTTTTCACGTAATGCAAATTACTGCAATTCTATACTACCGTACCTGTCCACCTTGACAGCCGACCAAACCAAAGCTATCAGTATGTTATGAACGTTCAGTTGGAATAAGAAATGCTGATACTTTTACGTGTTTTATATTTTCGGCAACTGTATTTTCATGTATAAACCATCCGCAGTGATAGTGCGACCTGCTGGGAATGCACATACCCGGGTTCATAAAGCCACCTTTGGCTTGACCTGCACTGCCACGGACCTGCCAGTAATTACATTATATGTGGATTAGCAAATGCAAGCGTTAGGGTCCTCGGTATAAGCCTATTACATAAGAGTAAAACTTAGGATGTAAGCAATCCTCTACACGAATGACTCGAATCATACCTAACCGGGTGTACGCAATTTGTAAAATTCCACAGAACAAATCCACCCCGTGAAAGTTTCTAATGGTCTCTGAAAATGGTGCGTGCATCGTCTCCCCTTGTCTTTTTCATGTAAACTACATCAGTGATAGCCTATGCCATAGCCGGCCACACCTCTTCGCTGAAGATATATTGGTCGTATATTGCTTTTCCCAAAAGGTAAATACCCGCTTTTGATAAAATCTGGTGTAACGCGCAGGCTTCGTATCATGGTGTCATCACTGGCAAATGGCTTTCCTTGCTGGTACATCAAGCATCATGACCTACAAATGTTCCATACTGGGTGACACATTTACGTTAAATCGCATATCCATCCAACTCAATCCGATGACTGTAAATGGTATTCTATAAGTCGCAAGTATTCGGAAAATGTGAAACGTCAGCTTGCAAAGGCAATTCTAACAACATCCTCGTGGCGCCAGCTGGGTGGTTCGGGTTTACCTCGTTCCAGCAAACAGTTCGGCGGCTGTGTTCCATGACGTGGTGGGTTTTCGCCTGCCAGGCGTTTTCCCAATAAAATGCCACGGGTGTCTGCTTAACCACACTGTGACCTGGCGAACGTGACAGCCAATAAATAAAGT
The DNA here is from genome assembly GCA_944474145.2 of Dicrocoelium dendriticum. Lineage (NCBI taxonomy): Eukaryota > Metazoa > Platyhelminthes > Trematoda > Plagiorchiida > Dicrocoeliidae > Dicrocoelium > Dicrocoelium dendriticum. The sequence continues at coordinate 116,935,916 of OX104068.1, read as the reverse complement.
CACTGACCTAGCTTACCCGGACAACCTTATAAAATCCACAGATGGCAAACACTTCATTAGACACTGACGACTTGATCGAACTTATTCAAGAGAACAGAGACACATTACAAACACAATCAACACACCAAATCCATACCTACATTTATGGAGCCACAGGTATAAAAATGCCATTACACTAGTGCAACATCCTTGTTCAATTGTTGTGCTATTACAATGGTAATGCGTGTTATTTGGCTTACCGCATGTAGTCGAGGAAAACATTTTATTTATTTGTTTATTTAGGCAACCAAATAAGTACAGTTGAGGCACGACTAGAACATTTTCGTAGTCATTTTTGCCCACACTCGTAATTTTGCACATTTATTTGCAGCAATTTTTAAAAGTCAGATTGCGTATTGATTGAGTTGACTCAGCGGCGGTTTATAAGCATAGTAATTCCACCAAAGCTAGCGCCCATTCACCTACAGTGGTGTGGTCATCTGGAGCGCCAGCCTACATTGTTGCGACGCATTCGCTTATAACTATGCTTCTTACCTAAGTGAATACATCAAAACTTTTTGTGTCTCGGTAAACAAATAAATAAAAAATAGTTTATTCTCGAATTTGTTGAGACACACCAAGCAAGGCATGATCAATATTTACATGCAATCTTGCTTCGCAACAAACACGTTGCTATGAGTGTAGTAGGCGGTAAACCGAAGGTTGTACAGGCTGCGGAAATTGTGTAAGTAATCATGAAGGATAGAGTTTTCATTGAATGACGAAATGTTGGGTTCTAGGGTGCGTAGTGTAAACAGTCAGGGCACTATGTGTAGTGAAAACGATACATAGAAGCACAGTGTAATTTATTATTGAAATTATCAGGGCAATATTGAATTATGAAAAACTCCGATTACCTTCACATGTGCTCGGATGCGACTTTCAACAAATCCAGAGGTTGCTATGGTTCTACCAAATGCTGTAAACAAAGCCACAGTTAGCGAAATGTATCAGTGAAATAGTTTTTCTCAGTGTGAGCATTTATTTTGAAAGTTGGTAATGTGGATGGCGATAATCCAGCATATAAGTGTCCTGGCTATTTTATCAATTAGCTGATTAATATTTTATCATTTCATTTTAAAGTGTGGTCCAACTACCGGGGAGGGTTTATGTGCGCACATTTTTATAACCAGCCATAACGATCAGCGATGTTGGCAACCATGCTCGGCAAAATGTTTGCAACTGGGTGAGTTCCCTTTTACAGTATATGTCCTGTGGTTGCATGCACGTTCTATAAACGCTCAAATATGCACTTTTTCTACTTCATATATTGCAAACATGGATGATATACCGTTAAGTTAAACAACATTACAACTATATAATTACTGAGTTGGTATCTGGATAGCCATAATGCTTCCAAATTTAACATCAAATGATTAGCCAAAGGAACTGCACTCATAGAAACGTGGATGGAAGTCGTATATAATACTTGTACTCCTAATCACCAAGCAAGATCTGTTATAAATAAATAAATAAATAAATATTTTATTCTCGACTATGCGAGGTACGCCCATTAAGGCATGATCAGGTATGTACAGCTGTACAGACATTTTATGGGAACTGTAGTGACAGTAGAAAATTGTTCATATGTCCATGCTTGGAACTGTGTTATAGTGAACATGCGAAGCAACGATTTGGTTGTAGTGGGATCGGGATCCATATGTTTGGATATAATCGCTCTGCCATATATCGCAGTCATACCTCGACTAATAATAGATTGAGAATCCTGAGTGATCCATTGGAAGATAATTGAAGCGCAAGCTATCCAGTATGATGATTCTAATTGAGCTGCCAGTGTGAAGTTATGGGCTGTGACGTTATTCGGTGGCGAGTCACATTCGCCACGTTGCAGTGTTGTTAAACGGACAGTTGTGGCTTTTTTATAGGGAGAACGCTTGCCAGGCGAAAAGTCACCACATCCTGGAACACTGCCGCCAATCCATTGAATGGCAAGTTGTAACTGGCTATGTTTCTTATTGAACGTTTTTTGCACCGTTATTCGTAGTCAAGTTGGGTCCCAATTTTCTGCAGACTGATGCGTTTTGCGAGTGGCCATTGCGTGCCTCGGTCCTCTCCTGTGAAAGATCGGTAGGTCAGGAAATAAACATTCTTCCTGGATATGATGTGTTGATCATCTGCAGAACCACGTGAAGTCTCGAAGAATATACGTTGAAATATGTTGAAGTCTTGGAGGATAGGATAGGTTCCGAAGAAAGAATCGCAGATCCTCCGGGGTATGTA
>OX104068.1:116886240-116933136 GCA_944474145.2 Dicrocoelium dendriticum | reverse complement strand
TTGCGTTTTGGGGGACGCCCACGACGACCTTATGAGCGCATTGGCACCAGCCAAATGGCAAAGCCAGCTGTTCTGGATGCGTATCGAAGTACGCTGACATGCGAGTTGAGTAAGCGTTCACTGGGGACAATTTATGATCACTGGTCACATGTTTACTAGACCCTACTATTAGCAGACAAATCCTCATGTGGTATGTCTAATGGCCAACATGGTTGTTGAGACTCTTCGCAGTCTCTGGAACTTATCGATACTCGCCGGCATATCCCGACTGGAAGCAAATCCAATGAAACTCGCAAAGAGCTCCGTTCAAGAATCCGTGCTTGCCTGAAGTGAGACCGTGAGTCTTAGTGGTCGCACCGTGCGTCAGAGATGGATGTGGCCGCTGTTGACGGTAACATTCGTAAGCTTTTCCGTCTGATACGGGAAACGGGCAACAGGAGAGCTTGTGTTAAAGAAGCTACACGCGACGAGAGTGGACAGCCTATCCACAATTTGTCAAGAGGCTTGGAGCTTTAGGCTAAGCGTTATGAAGAGCAATTTAAGCGGTTAGATTTGTTCGATTCTTCGCCGGACGGTGAGCGCCCTGCTCCGTGAGCTCTCTATTTGGATCCAAATTCTCGCTCAGAAGTCGAACGTGAGATCGGACTGTTGAAGTTGAATAAAGCCGCGGAACCAAATGATCTTCCTCCAGCCCTTTTTAATGTCGGAGGCTCTGCTATAGTTGATGCTTTGCATCAATTACTAGTGAAACTGCGGGAGCAGGAGTCCGTCCCAACTGAATAAATCCACTCCGTTATTGTTCCCATCTTCAAAGGAGGCATGCGGCATGCGGAATGCGGCAACCATAAGGGAATTAGTCTGATCTCCATCGCCTCCAAATCACTCGCCTCCATAATCCTTCACAGACTGACTAGCGTTAGTGCAAGCCAGATTTCCCGGGTTCCGTCGGGGTCGGGGCTGCATCGACCACATATTCACCTGGCGGTAGTTGTTAGAGCACCGGCACATATATTGGCGGCCCACCGTATTCCTGGTCCACGACATCATAGGTGCCTTCGAATCGGTTGATCGATTTGCCCTTTGGAATGTTCTACTTAGGAAATTTGTGCCCGAGAATTATGCAAATATTATGCCGGCTTTATAAGCGCGTGGCACTCGAAGTGTGAGGGCTTAAGGCAAGCTGTCATCGCCCTTTAATATCTCCAGCGGTGTGAGAAAAACTTGTCCGCAGTCACCTCTCCACTTCAGCTTCGCTATTGACGAAGTCATGGAGATTGCATTTACAGGACATGGCTCGGAACTTGTGGAGCTATTAAAAGAAACAGGATTCCTCGACTTAGGTATGCAGGCGAAAATTCCCTCATCTGTGAAAACTCCCAGACGTGCCAAGCCGCGCTGGACAGATAAGCACTGGCTGTCAGCCGCTTTGGGCTTTGCTTTGCACCATAGAAATGCAAAGCATTCCTCCAGGATTTACTGGGATCACCTCCTACGTTGATCTGTTGTGGGGATCAGCTAGTAGTCTTTCGGAAATTCAACTAAATTGGAAGTTGTATCAGCGTCCTTGAGATCGAAGACGAGGTCATAGAACCGTATAGCAAAAGCAGGAATTTCTTTTGCTAAGCTTTGCCACCTATGGCGGCGACACAACATTATTCTCGCCCTGAAGGTTAGAGTGTACAATGCAGCGGTAAGTTCGACGTTACTGTACCGTTACGAAACCTGGCCGCCAAGATCAGTGAACATGAAGGGGCTAGTTACGTTCGACCATCGGTGCTTTCGCAGTGTGGCTGAAACCTGGTGGGAACACCGCGTAAGTAACGAGTGTGTTGGACGCCTTGTTTACGTCACAGGAAGAGGAACGGAACCGCTCAGTACCACCATTTTACACACGAGGCTCCCATGTCTGAGCCACGTTTTGCGCATGCAGCCCATCGAAATCCACGACGCGCATTGTTTGCTCCTCTGGGATGTGGATGGAAGAAGAGAAGGGGTGGCCAAGCGATGACTTGGTCAAGAGGAATTAAGGCCCCCACTTCCGTGCTGGCCTCGGTTGGAGCGTCGTGGCTCCCTGGTTGCTGTCTGAAAACGGTGAACACGTTTGGCTGGATACACTTGCTGACATGGCAAGGAGCCGACGTCAGTGGCGTTGCTACTGTGAGTTTCTTTGTCACTTCCCATTCCATTTAGCCTCTGCCTCCAGCTACGACCTCATTTATTGGAATAAAACAATAATTATTTTCTTTTTGCCTAGTGGCCGGCTGGTAGCTTACCGGAACGATGCCTATCCGTTACTGATAGCTCAGCTGGTATGCAGCGTTTTTATTTATTTCCCTTTTTCATTTATTTATTGCGGCACGGTAGCTGAGGTGTTTCTCACCTCTAGGTGACGTGTGTAATGGTGATGATGACCTATGTCGGTCCGACCGATGTCGTTAACGGCGTTCTGCTTCAGCTTAGGACAAAATGCCTCGCTGCAAAACTACAACCACCATCGCCGAGTCTTTCCCATTAATTACCTTTAGTCAGTATGGCCGAAACATTAAACAAAGTCAAATAATGCTTTTCAAACTTCCAGTCTCTCTCGCTGCCAATTCGCCTACGACTAAACCCCTAGGAAATGAATGGCTCGAGTTTTATCAAACAGGTTGTTTACATTTGAACTTCAACTTTGGAGCAAGCGTCGCCCTCGCAGTCAAAGACTCATACCAGCTGTACAAATCAAACGCACTTTCTTACGGAAAGCGATAAGTCACTACTGGTACCACAACCGCCATTTCGTTAAAGCAGCTAGGAACTGCCGCCCTAGTTGCGTTCATCCTAAAGCATCTTACAAGCCTCAGCATGAAAAAGATCAAAACAGCTAGTAATGGCGCGGCTGAAGCTTGCCAGCCCTATGATTTCTGACTAACGCTTATTGCCTGGAAGCGACAAGTAGAGTTTTGTCTGTGTAGCCGTTTGTAATATCACTCAGGGACGAAGACCCGTGATGTTGTGTTAAGCTCAATATTTTTGTGTCGACAAAGCGTTTGTCAAGTGTATGTTTAAATGGAGACACCGACTTTGCCTCAATTACTTGCTGCAGCAAGCCGTTGCATACCTTTACCACTGCTTTCGAAACAGAGTTGGTGAATGGCCTGATTAAAATCCGGTACGACAAACTTGTACCGGTGTCCTCGTGTGCTGCTTGGTGTGCGCAGATTAAGAAGCGGTCACAACATGGGCTAAGCTTTCAGCTGTGATATCCGGTATCTCAGCTTAAAGTCAACCTCAGTCGACGATAAGCTAGGGTGTACAGCCCTAGTTGCTTACACCGGTATTCGTACGGCACACCTCGTAATTTGAGAATCAGCCTGGTGGCTACATACTGCACTCGCACCATCTTTTTTACCACGTCCCGGGTGATAGGACAGTACGCGGGAGAAAAAATAAAGCGCCACTCACTACCTACTAACTTACAAGTTACGACCGTGCAGAGGACAGGGTAGCCCCGTCACCAAGCGCCGAGCTTACTAAAACCTGTGCCGCCAAATAACTTATGGCATTATAAGCAGTTTGGTTCGCCTACTGATTACAGAAGAATAGTAGGGGGAATTAAATTGTATACGCAGAAATTCGTCTTATCTAGAATCGAAATCATGCATAACGTCAAAATAAGGGCACTCTGCTGATAATAGCTGACATCATATTATCTACATTACTACTCGCATGTATTTACCAAGCTCCTGATAAAAACATGTGAGTCATAAGGCCCTCATAACTAATTTAAGTAAGCATTGAACAACCCATATGGATGCAAAATAATTGCGGGAATTTCAGTTTGATTGATAGGCAGTGGCTCCAGTTTTTTGCCCCTAACAATTATTACCGAGGCCGGTTAGCCCACATCAGTTTGGGAGGAACATTGCAGAACTTTCCAGCGCCAATGAGCTATAATTCTTTATTAGACTTGAGGAATACTATAGGTATACTGCAATTGAAGGTTTCTCTATGTAAATTATTCCAGGTACATTACCACAAAGTCCTTTAGAGCCCACCGCCCTTAAAAAGCTAGGCCATCTTTCCTTCTAGAACAGATACCATCGAGACCTAACTCTCGTTGAAATCCATAATCTGTCACCTCTTTGACAGATTAAGGAACTGGGATTAAATTTTTCTACGCGACTGGCGCAAGAGATCCGCTGCAATAATTTGCAGGTTACATCACTACCGCCTGGATACTATGGTTCATTTATCAAGTATAAATGAAATCCCATCATAATGTATGTGGCCAACTCAGATGCATGTCAGAGTGGCCAAATCCAACGCTCTTACAAGAAAATTGCCAACTTTAATATATCTGAGAACTCTCGCGTTTGCGACTTATCTATTGGCCAGATTTGTACTGGTAAAAACCGGCTGGAGAGGGGCCAAAATAATTAGTGCGTACAAAGCTAAGCCACACAGCTGTCTGCTGCATTCTCGCATTCAAGCTTATGGGATTAAAGTCGCTTCCATACTTATATTGGTCCCAATGACGTAAACCATGATTCACGCATTATATAGGATGTATGCAGCTGCCAATCCAAAGAGTCCAAAGTGTATATATCTTCTCAGGCATGTGTGAACTAAACTTTTCTATAAACAAATCGCTTTGTACGGTGCAACTTAAGCTACAAATTATAAGTTACGCGAACTTAATCTTGAGGCCATTCACCAAACTTGGTGCTGAAGAACTTCCACTCGTTTTGCTTAAGGAAGGGGGTGACGGTCTTTCGGTATTTCATTACAACTATTTACACTCTCCATGAGGAAACGTTAATATACTTCGGCTTGGAAGCACTTTGTCAATACTTTGAGCAATAAAAGTTGCTCTACATAGGAAATCAAATACTACCGACTCGGACACCACAAATCCATTATCTCACACTTGATAAAAGTCGGTTAAGAGGTGGTCCGTAGACATTCAGTATGGAAATAACCTGTTACTTGGTCCCAACAAGGATTTTTAAGCGCCAGATCCTACGCAATCAGCCAACTTGATTTTATAATTCTGTCTCAGGCTTGATTAATTCGGATGTCTAAGTAGCGGGGTTTTCAAGTTGGTTTTTGTTTCTTCTATTCCTTGGATTATTGTTTGTTACGACATTTGCTGCGGATATATCCATTTTGTTGTGCTCTCCTCGGCCTTTTTTTATTTGTACAAATCAAACTTCATAAAAGATATCAAACTCTGCTGAATGCATGAAATGCTCTTGAAGCGTCGCGCGAATGCCAAATGAGGTAAGAAGGCCAGAAACAAAACTAAAACATTTTGGTTAAATGCGAAAATATCGCGCAGGTTGATAAGTTGACCTCAGACACTGTCCTGTAAGAAGAGGACAAATCCTGCTAATTCTCGAAAGCAATGTGCGCTGTTACCTTGATAAAATCTCTGAATTTACTGTAACTAAAATACTTAAGGAACGTGTATATACAGATGTCGTGATGCTACAATGAAGGTGGCCTAATCCTGACGTTGCGGACGAGGATATTAAAATCACTGACTACCGCGTCATAAGCAGAGATAGACCTGGAATGCCACTTAATCTTGATGGTAGCGATAGCAGTTACATCAACGTACTCTGGTTTGAACCGATTGCCGTGGTGTTTACATACTCAACCTCAAAGGTTAGCTGGCTTTAGTTTAGTATAAACTAGCTTTTTGGGCAGCTTTCGTTCTATAGTCATTGAAAAGTTATAACTAGCTCCTTACACAACACCGTCCGGGTTGAACATCTTTGCCGATTAAGTTTCCACAGCGTTATTGTACAAAGTTGAAAGCTCCCTGAATCATTATTAGTGATTTCAACAAGAGTGACGCATGTTTTATTAAATCGCTTTGCGTTAAAGTTCGGTAAGATGAAACCAGACTAAACACACAGTAAGAGCTTGTCTTCACAATAAGACACAGTCACTTCCTACACTAAAATGGTTCTCCTTGGCATTCAGAACATATTCCATGTCATGTACTGCAAGTCCAAGTTATTCATTTCGACAAAGGAGTTTTGCAAACCCGACGGACACAGAGGCTGCTAGACGGCAAATATTGCGAAATTCCAAAAGACCTGGATATCAAAGGGCTTTGCAGTTTTGAAAAACAAATATCTCCTTTAGGAATGCGTACCTTTGATAGAATACATTACTTGCTGATTCAACCTGTACTTCCCTGTTGTTACCATCTACCTACTGATGGATTTTTTTTATTTTCTGCTACCGAAACAAGTTAGGAGAAGCGAAGTACATTCTTATAAATTCAAAAGGCTTGCGTAAATTAAAAGACTGTATTTGTCAATCCAATTCAAGATAAAATGGTTAAACCAGTTACGCATTGAGAAACGGATGGACTCTCACGATTGTCGCGATCTATGGAGACTTACGAAACATCTATGTATGCTAAGTTCCCGTAAGCGCATTGAAAACATAGATGTGTACAAGATCAATGCTGAATGTTGTTCTTCTTAGAAATGCATTTATTCTTTGTCCCCCTTTACCAACATAGGTCAAGTAAAACTCTTTGAATGATTTACTGTTCTCCAAGAAATCAAAAAATTGTAGGTAAATAAGCATTACTGGCTCCAATGTAATTTCAATGTATTGTTCTGAAGCACCGCGCAGATTATCTTGCGGACCCTCCGACCATAATTTTCTACCGACGTTTTTGGAGGGCAGCATCCATAGTTTTTGAAGCTCTGTTAGAATAACATCCGTTAAAATAAGGTATAACAAGTCGCATCCAATAGCATGTACATCGGTGATACTATAGGTTCTAAAGAAACTGCTTGCTTCTCAGATTTGTGCATCACCGATGCAGACGCTAAGAACAATTTGGCTTACAAACATGACCGCTCGATACTGGATGCGGTCTCCTGTCTCCTGCACTAGAGGAAAAAAGCAGGGCAGTTAGCCTCCTGTTTCTCGACTACAGCGATGCTTTTGGTAGCGGTGACAGATCAATCTTGCTTAACCAGTTGTCTACAACATGTGTTCTAGCAAGTGTTTGTGGCATGTTTAAAGACTAGCTCATCAACTGCCCTCATTTTTCCAAGATTAATGGGTCGAAGACATTTGCATTGCTCTCTGGTAGAGATGCGTTGCAGATCCATCCTCATACCTACACTATTTTATTTAGGCATTCATATACCCCATATCATCTATCTTTATTTAAACTAAGTTTGCTGACGACGTCGTATTGGGATATTACCTCCAACCGATTGGACGCCTTCAACTTGTCAAAATGATCTAGATGAACTCGTGCTTTTGTCCTCACCCTGATAACTAATTTTAAACTTTTCTACATATAGGGAATAAACATTCATTTTTCTTCGAGCTGGTAAGTTACGAGTTGTTTTGGACACCATTTCCTCATGGTTGCTTTGTGATCATTGTTTAGCCAGATCGTCCAGTATAATATTTCAAGAGCTTTTTTCTATCCGGAACCTTATACATGACTATTCACTTTGCCAGAATGTTTACTCAAGTCAGACGGTCTTTATTTTGTGCTACTCGGCATAAAACTCAGTACTGTAAGCTGAGTATTAGGTTTATGTGTAGGTTTATTGCCACACTGGCGCTAATTTTCGCTTCTGCATTTCACTAAACAAAGCCTGTGTGATTTTGCTTGCTCGTGCGCCCAGTGACGTACCACCACCAAACCCGCTGACCGGAACAGACAACTGAGGCAGTCCAAACGGCGTGAGAGGAAAACCTAATAGTGTATACCGACCACTGATCCATGGGCCAGAGTAGTTTGTCAAACGGAAAACCAGTGAGCAGCAAACCCTAGGTCAATCTTGGATCAGACAAACAGGGAAGAGAGTTCTTCTCGAAAAGCATGTGTTCTTTCTGTGAAAATTCCTGCGAAGCAAAAATGTGCACATTGCATGCAAAGGAGTTAACAACGTATCGACAGGTGGCTTGTGGTTCAATGACATGTTCAGATTTTGCAATAATTAAGATTGTACACAAGCTTACGATAAGGTGTGAAACGTTGGCTATTATTTTGGCGGACCAAAGGGAATGATAGCCGTATTGGGAAGGAAAATCTCAGAGCTCTAGTTGTAGATTAGTGTAGTACGTAGCCCGAATCCCCGACCTGTTAAAAAGCAAAAGCTGTCTACCTACAATTTTACACAGTCCAGCGAAATGCAAACACCGTTACTAAAAAGCAACTTGGAAAACAGGCCGGTTGAACGTCCTCTTAAGTCTCACGTAATGCTCCGAAGCAATCAGGGTAACGCATAAATTGTACTGTCACCTCCGTCAGTAGCTGGGCAACAACAATTGACTCCTACAGTTGGTGCAACTAACTTTGTTGCACATAAGGAATCTTGCTGTATCCTTGCCTATCTTCCACGGAAGACAAGCCTGACAATCTCACTCGACAAACCTACGCTCACAAAGAACTGTAGAACAAACAATTACCACGCAACCAAAAGGGGAGGAGAGTGATATGTTCAAACGCCCCAGAACCCACTGGCTTATCGATAAAATTTAGACAAGCCGACGAGCGAAACCGCTGAGCTGAAATAAGCTGCGCACTAGTACTGAAAGTTCATCCAAATAGTCTTAAAAGCCTTTGACAAAATCCATCATTTCCACATGTAGGGGAACACAGTTACTGCGAGTACTTTTGACAACCCATGCGACTTGGAAGCTGTTCCCTTAACAGGCCACATTCTACTGAACTCTTTTGTCGGCGCTTGCAATTTTCCTGAGAGGCCAATGACAAAATGACAGAAGCGGAAATCCAAACCCACTTCCTTACGTCAACATGAGATGAAAAAAGAGGTACCGGTTCATGGTTTGCCAGAATTGAAGCGTGACGATGGCAGTGAACGACAGAAGCACAGCATCGAATAATGGCGGTATTAGGCAGAGCTCTATGACATGCAGATTGTCGTGGCTTTTGACGTCATCAGTATAATTGCCTCCATAAACCACCAGGGTAGCAGACCAGCATTGTTGACGTAGACAGATCGAATCAACGCACTATAACGGACTGTTTTAAGCTGCACAAATTAGCAGCGGCGGTTGACTGGGACCTACAGAGTCACAGTTCAAGCAATGACGCGTGGAATAAACTGGAAGACAAAATTAATTGGGTAATACAATCCGCATCGAAACGTTTACCATTTTGAGCATGGCGCCGGACCAATACATGGATCCAATCCAAAACACGTAAGCGGAACAACAAAAGAAAAGAAATCTGGTTGTAACATTCGTTAAGCCCATGTGATGTTACAAGGCAGCATTACAAAGCATTCAGAAACTACTGCACGTAGCTCCATCGAGTTGATAAATACGAATGGCAGGAGACCATGTTGCTGATATTCACGAGTAACGCCAACCTACAATACAAATATTTGAATGGCAAAGTGAACCTTAAGCCCGAAATACCACCACTAATGACAGTCAGTGGCCTACCAACTACGGCTGTAGATTCCGTGAATTCTCTACTCCTGCCTTTTGGCTCGGTAGCTAAGATACCATGGAACCTTTGCCCTAGCATTTCCTAACAATTCTAACTGGTTTATTCAGAGTCCTCTTTACTCCAGCAGCTTTTGCAAGCAAATTAAGTCTCTCCTTAAGTACAGTGCCCCAGGGATCAATATGGTCTACCCAAAGTACTGAAAACCGTTTCTCGCAATGTAGCAACATCACTTCCTACCAATTTTCAGGGTCTGCGTAACGCCCACAAACGCCCATCTGCGTGGAAGAAATGAATTATCAGTAACAATACAAATGAGGTAAGCATTGGGATTCTGCCAACTACCGATCTATTACTCTCCTTCCTGTTTTTCCAAAGTCATGAAATCGGTACTCGCATATGAGCTGACGCGATACTTTGAAAGTCAATAGATAATTTTTAATGCCCAACATGGTTTCAGACGCAGACGATCTTGTTTAAGCCATTTGCTGATTACTAGGAATTCATGGACCGGGGCGGTTGATGAAGTAGTCTCCATAGGTGTGAGTTACTTGGATTTGTCTAAAGCATTCGACGCGGTCAATCACTTCTTTCTCCTTCAAAACCTTGCAGCCTACGGTATCAAAGGTTCCCAGCTCATCTGGTTAGAAAAGTAATCGCATGACAGCAATCATGGTAGGAACAGCTGGCACTCCATCTGCAAGCCTGTGCATCTCCAGTAGTTTAACACAATGATCCGTCCTCTGCCCGCTACTGATTTTATTATACATTAATGATCTTACGGCAGACATTATGTCTGCGGTGCAAATATTTTCAAATATTTGTAAAATTTGGAGATTAATGTGCTCAGTATTAGACGGTGTCCACCTCCAAGAAGATCTGACTCGGTTTAACAAATGGCAGGAAGGAACCAGCTCCCACTGAACACTGCAAAGTGCCACTTGCTGTCGGTGCACCGGAGCCACGACAAAACATAGCTTTTGAGGCAATATATCCTGCAACAAGTGGCTAGTAAACGCGACGTAGATATACTCTTGCAAGAGGGTGTTGGCAATTTGCTCCAATTTTTGAAAACAACTGGTGTGGCGAACTCGCATTTGATACTTTTGAGGCGAGCTGTCGGCACCATGGAGCGACGGCTAGTATCAATAATGATTAAATCCAATTTTTGCCCTTACGTAGAATATGAAAAGCAAGCGCGGTGTCCATTTTTAAAACGAAATATTCATCTACTGGAACAACCTCAAAACAGAGTCACATAATTAACGCGTGGACAATTTGGTCAAAGTTCCGTATTGCGTCTTTGTGTATTTGGTGTGTTCTCATCGGAATAACGACGAGTTCAGGGTCTTACTTTTCTCACATACTGGCTAATAACTGAAAGGGTCATATATGTATATCACTGTTTCCCTAGCCCCTTACAATAAAAGCCAAGGCTACCGGCTGAGACTAGTGACGAAACACTCCCATCTGACTTGTAGAAACTGCTTTTACTCACTAAGCATCTGTTCTCACTGGATTGCATTACCAATATTAGTGGTGAACGCACCAGACATGACGACATTTGAAAGACCCTTAGACTTTCATCCGGTGATAAAAGCTACACAATAGTTTGTTAAAGTGCAGTGATTTGACCACTGATATTTCATGAACCAAGTTGGAACATCTTAATTTTAATTTTCTTTTGCAAATTCATCTTGTGGGACTTGGAAAATTAGCTTTTATACCCACCATTCACGTTTGAACTATTGAAGTGTATATTGATTTTACGATCCAAATAGCTTATTTCCAGATGCGGGGTATTGCCTAGAGAGTCATTTTTGGACCTTATTTTCAAAACCACCTAGACGCTTGTACCAGATTTTCCATCAAATGCTAATCAGCCTTCTTCATCCAATACAATATACCCTAAAAAACTTTATCCATTTCCCCTACTGTCTCCAACTTTTAGCTTATCTTTTCTCCTAATGCAAATTACTGCAATTCTATGATACCGTACTTGTCGTAGTTGACAGCCGACCCAAATAAAACCATCAATATGTTACCCACTTTCTGTTGGAATAAAAAAATGCTGTAATTTTACATGTTTCATGTATTCGGAAAATGTAATTTCTTATAAAGACCATCCGTTTGATTTGAATTGCACTGGTATGGACCTGGCAATAATTACATTATATGTGGATAAGCAAATGCGTTCGTTACGGTCCGCGGTATGAGCTTATTACATAAGATTAAAGCTTACGATGTAATCCATCATCTACTCGAGTGGCTCGAATTATATGTAACCGGGCGCACGGCATATGTAAAATTCCACAGAACAAATTCATCCCCGTCAATGTTTCTAGTGGTCTCTAAAATGTGAGACTACTTTGCCCCTTGCCTTTTTCATGTGAGCAACTTCAGTGACAGCCTACGCCGTGGTAGGCCATACCTCTTCGCTGATGATATTTTGGTCGTATATTTCATTTCCAAAGAACAAAATATTTACTGTTGAAAAAATCCGCCGTTATGCAAAGGCTTTGGTATCATGGTGCCATCAGTGGCAAATGGCTTTCTCTTCTGATACATCAAGCATAATGACCTACAAATGTCTCATACTGGGTGACACGAACGTTAAATCGCATACTTATCCAATTCAATACAATGGCTATGGATTTACATACACGGCATTCTATGAGCCGCAACTTTTCGGAGAAAATGAAATATCAATTTGCAAAGGTTATCCGAACAACTTCCTTGTGGTGCCAAATGCATGCTTCGGGTTTAACCCTTTCCAGCAAGAGTTCGGCGGCAGTGTTCCAGGATGTGATGAGCTTATCGTCTGGCAAGAGTTCTCCCTATAAAACGCCACAGATATCTGCTTAAAAACAGTGTGAAGTGACGGAAGTGACTCGCCTCTAACTAAAGTCACTGCAGTTGCTTACCCAGCAAAATCTTATAAAATCCACAGATGGCAAACATTTCTTTATATACTGACGACTGGATCCAATATATGCAAAAGAATAGTAATACGGTTACAAATACATTAAACACACCAAACACATACATATATTTATGGATCAACTGGTTTGAAAATGCTGTTATACTAGTGCGCATTCTTTATTCAATTGTTGTACTATTAAAACGGTGATGCCTTTATTTGACGGTCTCACGTTGCCAAGAAGATTTATTTATTTATTTAGTTTTTTATGTAGGCAGCCACCTAAGCACAGTCGAGGAACGACTAGAAGATTTTCGGACTCATTTTTACCCACAATTTTAATATTGCACCTACATCTGTAGCAATTTGCACAAGTCAGTTTACAAACTGCTCGATTTGGCTTAGCGACTGTATATAAAAACGATAAGTCTGCAAAAGCTAACGCTTATTCAAGTACAGTGGTGTGGTCATCTGGAGCGCCAAACTAAATGTTTACGACGCATTCGCTTAAACCTATGTTTCTTTTTTAAGGTAATACAATAAACAGTTATATGCTTAGATCATATAGGACGTCATGTTAACAGCGATTCGGATAGTCCTCAAGTTGAGACTGACACAGATGCAACATCGATGACACCTCGTTCTACTCTATTTCAAGTTTACAACACTCATTTTAGCTTCGTGGTATATAAGCACCACTGGCTAACAGGTCTCTCACATTCATCGCTGTTGCAGTCTCAACACCTAGGAGAATTCAGTCAGCCCAGTCACACGCAAACATGTTACAGGTGATAAGAGGAGAAATCTGAGTAGCGAAGGAATGTAAACATCGCTGATTTGTTACTGATTTCATTCGGACTCACCCAAAGGTATTTTACCATATCTACTATTTAAGCTTTCACAATCAGCGCTGCCCACATGATGTTTCGTCGTTACTACGTACCGTCTGCACTGGTTGCACACAATAATGGCGTTTGCAGTGATAACAAACGCAGTAAAGGAGCTGTGAATTATTAGTTGCAGCTCTGTGTTTAATGCTGTTTGGCAAGCCCAACTTAATTCCACCGAAAATAAAGGTGTACCTTCTTACAGTATCAGACAGCTAAACCGACATTTCCGTAATTTTCGATTCTGCTGCTTTACCGCAGTAATTTACTTTAGATACTTTGTTTAGTCCCCATTTTCTACCTTGTCTCCAAGTTGCATAAAGACCTATTCATCAGTTTGCATGCAACTAACAACCTTTTTTAATGTTGCTTTTTGCTTTAAAATTCAGATACAACTAACGCCGACAGTCACGAACATGGTTCCATATCCGTTACGGTTAAAAAATTTTCCCCTTCCTCAGAGTCAATAATTGATGTTAGCTTGATATCAGCTCATGCAGCATTTCAATGCAATACTGATGGCTCCTTGTTTACCGCAGATAACGGCACAACGGCTTGAAATAAACATCCGCATCAAACAAATATGCAGCAGCCAAAATTGCTTACCACAGTAGTTTTGATCTCATGGCGTCAACCGAAATAATCCTAAATAAAAGTTTTTCATATGTTTCATATACTTGCGTTATTATATTTTGATTGTACTTTAATAATATTAAACTACCTAAAATCCACCCGGCTTAGCTTGTTTCGAATAGTCCTGTATTCAGCTCATTCGATAGAAAAAAATCGAAGGAACAAAAGGTTCCTCATTTGCCATCGTGAATAAAAAACGAAAAATACGTCGTTGTAGCAGCTACGCGAAACGATGTTTTAACCGAGGTTGGAAGCAATAAATAACCATAAGCATGATTATACTCTGTTTGTTTCAATCAACTCTTCTTCTATATATATTAGTTCGAATCCGTTAAATGTGTAATGCGCCAGTGTCTTCGTCGTAATCTAACAGGTAATTAGCCGTCGAGCGTAGCCCACATTTTGATGTCATTTCCTTTACTTTTGCTTTTCTATTTCGTCTTCGGTGTTGTTAGTTTAGCAAAACCTCGTACGCTTTTGCGCCTTCCATATAGTTGCCTCTCGTTCCGTTCTCTATCGCAGCTGAGACAGTATCTCCCACTTGGCCAAGGTATTTGACACAAGCACACTATCCTTCTATCTCCGACAAGTACTAGTCTATTGTCAGGTCGCCTACGAAGTATCACTTTGCATTACAGCCCCTCGGTCTACTACCACCCACTAAGCTCCGGAACCGAAATCTCTCGGAATCCGTGACCGGACGCGTACTACAAGTGCGATTCCTGTGTACTCTTGTATAATGACCTCTGGAAGAGCTCCTATTGCAAACCAATGTGTAAGTGGTCGTCAATTTTGAACTAGAAGGCTTTGTTGTTTAATGTCGTATTTGTACCTACTATTTGTTTTCGATGTTCTCGGAGCGGCCATCTATTTTCTTGTATATGCCAAGCAACCACTCAGCTTATTATCTGCCTTCGTCCGGCCACCAGCGCGCACTCACCATCTAGCCTTCTTGTATATTAATTACAACCAACCTAGGTTTCGGATACGCATCGCTTTGAAAACTCTAGTGAACGCGTATGTTATTCGCTATAGGTTTATCATTTGAGCAACGTTACAAGCTCTGAATTGGTCCCTGTCCATTCCAAACCTTAGTAGTTTTATTAACAACATTTTAATTTTGTTTATAGAAAGGGCAGAGTTTTCGAGTCAGTTTGGTTTTTCTAGTGGCACCACTGAAGTCACGAGTAATAAACCAATGCCAAGAGGAAGAATATGTAATTCGGCCAGATTTAACTAAACGCTGAATAAATATGCAACATAATTCTCAACTTTTCGAAAACGTTACAGACAGCAATCGTGCCAAATGTTGAGATGTTTTTCCTATTTTTATGCAAATGTGCTATTTGTATATTACTTTAATAATTTATTTATGCACAATTATTATTTGTTCTTTAAAATGATGCTCAATATTATTTGGAATCCGAATATAAAATATATACTTTTTGGCTTTACTGGTTTAGTTGATGAAAAATAATGGTTTGCTTCAATGTCGTAATGCTGTTTAGCGTTAGACTATATGCAGCTTTATGTGAAACCTTTGGTAAGATTTTACTATAACCTGTGATATACATCGATACTTCTGTTCTAGAAGAAATCCAATTAATTTTGACAAAGTTTTGGAATCCGCCTTAAATAGAGCCTTCTTATAATTTATGTAATATTGCAATTACTTCAGCTGTATTTAACAGTTAAGAGTAAATTATATAATGTTCATAATAAGTTACCTATAAAAGGGGCCAACAGGTTCCGGATGGTTTAAGGCGATTTAGCGAGTTATAACACAAATGTTTCTCATAAACGCTAAAATGGGTATCAACTACCTTACGGCACCGTAAAAATTACTTTATGAACGCCTTGCTTTACCGAATAGTAGATATTAAATGTAGGATTTTATTAAGCAATATGAAAAATAGGCAAATGGGAAGGATGATTTTACGAAATTATTACGTTTTAATATTAATGATATTGTCATATTTATGATTTTCAGTGGAATAAAATATAGAAAGTTTAGTTAATTGCGCCATAATATTTATTTATCCATGGGATGTTTAAATATTGACAGTTAAACGGCAACGTTACTTGTTGCCTTGTTACTTTGCCTCCTCCTCTTAGTAAACTAAAACTGAATTAACCATTTCTAACTATTTAATTACTCTATTTTGGTCGCCTAAATATATCAAGACTACAAATATGCTCGTTCAGTTATAACCATAGTGCAGATTGGATACGGAACACTGTATACTGATAATGGAAAGCGAAAATATAAAATGTTTGCAGTGTTCCATCGAAGGCAATCGGTCACATGGGCGGAATCAATTGGCTGACTTCTGCGCAGTGTCAACAAATTGAGGCTGCACTATGTCTTCTCCGGTTGCGACATGCTTACTACACCGGTAGTCTGGTAGGTGTGCGTCAAGCAATCTCTCAATTATTGACACTAATATTGCGACGACTATCGTCTCCGGCAATTTGTTTCAATATTTCACCACTAGACGCTCGAAGCATAGAGGATGAGCGTTGGGCTTTAAATACCCTACCTTTGGTTTGTACCGGTGTTCGCATGTGCTGCTTTGTGCGCAAACGTGCGGCAGTGGTTCCAAGATAGGGTAGTGGCCTAGTTGCAGTATCCGGTGCTTCATAATGTGATCAACTCGAAGCCGGCGGTATGACAGCGGATAAAGCTCTAGTATCCTACATAGGTCCTCGCATATCTTAACCCATAAATTGGGGATGAGCAGGTTAGTTACATGATGGACCCGTTCCAGTCTCCGCACCTCACCTATGGTGATCAAGCAACAGGCGGGTGTGCCTTACTCAAGCACCGGTCTTATGGTGGAAGTGAACGGACTTGTGGCATTCTCTTCAGACCAAGTGCAGAAGCTGCGTCTAGGTGCACAAAGCAGGCTTAGTCCGTTTGCTTAGAGTCTGTTTATGTTGCCGATAGACTTCAGTTCACGGTGTGTGAGTACGTTTAGAGCTGTTACGAAAATGTTGGGAAGGATTGGCGGCCCGAGAGGATTTATACACGCCTATTACTTACCCGCCCAAGACTCAAAAACGAAGACTTGACCATGTTGACCGGTAGGTCAAATTCTGCAGATCAACGGGATTGGTAATCTAAGTCCTGCTGAAGGACGATACTGTTGCCAAGAGAATTAGTAATCCTCTATATCCCTGGATAATCCGCAAATGATGCGCCGGGCGACAGAAGAAGGTATTGTTGATGTATTTGTACTCCAGTACTCTGCCTTGTGGTACGTCGCTAGTAGACGTGCACCAATTCGTTAGGTTGTCTTCGACTTAACCCATGGTTTTCTCTTAATAATGAAGACAGTGATCCACTGCTGCAATGCGCCGCCAACGCTAAAACATCCTAAGGCTATATGGTAGGACTTCATCGTTTCCTTTATCGAAAGCTTTATGGACATCGATGTAGATAACCTCCGTGGACTTTGTGCGATTCAACGCTAGCATTTATTCCAACCGCGTCATCAGCAGGTTGGGATTGCATGAACGGCCCTAAATAAAGCCATTCAGTGACGGCGTAAATCATTTAAATCGAACAGCTGGCGAAGACGCAGTTTCACAAGCTGGTGTATTTTGCTGAAACAGAGAAGAGACAAATCGATCGGTATATGTATACGTTGCGTGGGTCACTGGCTGTTGTAATGGTATTCACTACCGAGCATTTTCAGTCCCTCGGCAACGCACCTTCGGACATCGATCACTTGAACGCGTCCGTCACAGCTGACGCGATGATAGCCAATAATGGGTTTAAACTTAGCGAGTGAAGTCCATCAGGTGCGGCATGTTCTGTGCATTTAAGACTGTCGAGTAAAATACGGAGATCTTCTACACAGCAGTCAAGGCCCTTGAGTTCAGTAGGAGCTACACACGTCGAGCTGAGCATAGGCGCATGTTCCCTTGTATATACAGAAAAGAAGTGCTTCGCAAATGTGTATGAATGTTCAGGGATGCAGGTAAGGTGTTTTCCGTCAGTGCCCTTTAACATAGCTCCTTCACTTGCGAGCCTCAGGCGCCGCTTCATATAAGCAGAAACATTCTTCGGAGCCCTCTTCTTTAAAATTACAAGCTTTTCTTCAATTGCTGACTTTGTAGCGCTTTTGCACTGTCAGGTAAATTGCACGGCCTTTTGTACACCTCCTAATTTTCGGCAGAGCCAGACACGAAGAATTCATTCTACACTATGCGTCGTCCTCTAGATAATTAGCTATACTCTCTGTCGAAAAAATGCGGTGTCAATGACTTAGCTTTCTGCTTATGAAGCAATGGTTAACGAGTGCACAACAATTTTACGCTTACTTGTATAACAGGTCAACAGGCTTCAATAGATGAATCCTGCGGCAGCGGCCAGTCTACTTCACTAAAGCGTCGGTCTAAACCATTGAAGTCGATCTTCCGATAATTGTGGGATGGTTCTGGTGGACAAAAGTAGGGCAACGGCAGCACTAAGCTAGATAACACAACTGAGATTTCACAAATTGCCAGAGGCACCAGGAACTGAATTTCATATACACGTCGTTTGCAACTCCCCACTAGTATCTCCAGGAACGACGGAGCGGAATGCGGTGTAACTCGCGTCAGTTAGCCGACATGTGGTTCTGCACAATTTCAAACTGCGTCCTGAATTTGCAGTGCCTGGGGATAAGCCCAAATTCAAGCCACCGCCTTCGAGGAAAGTTGAAATCACTCATAAACTGAAAGCGGGGCCGACTCATGTAGCTTCTGGCATGCGGCAACTAATCCAGACATTGTATTCGCGGCTGCAACAAACCGCACTCACATATATTTTACCCTGCCTTAGGCGGATCGAGCACTAAAGCTGCTCGAACATGCAGTCTTCGCTAGGGCAGGAGTTTATCAGTATTCCGCACAGCGAAGACCAAATATATAACAGCACTCCGCCTCAATCATTTGAGAGTGTCTCACTGAAAGCCCGAGTAGCCACTGACCTGGACTTCTAGGGTAGTGACCCATGCAGTTAACCATTTTCAGACAGTCATCGTACTTCCGGATGACGTGCAATATTGAAGTGCAATACGTCGTCGCATTTATTCAATAAACCATATACCCTGGGTATGTCTACGCGTAGGACATGGTTGAAACTGGCAGAGGCGCATAGAGAGTGCTCGATCTTTGTTTCTGGTTGGGCGGACCCAGGGAACTATCCAAAATTTTACAAGGTGGCAATTTGTTTCTCCACTAAATGTTACACCTTTCAACTCCATAAGAGCGGTTTTCAGCTTCTCTCTGTCTAACCCATCCAAAGCGAACATAATATGGAACTTTAGACTTCTTAGCATTACGAGGCTTAATAATATCAGTTTCGGACTGGTTGTAACAAAAACTGTGGCTTGCAGCGGCCGGGATTTTGCATCCTTACTCTTTCCAAGCTGGGTGCTTTTTTCACCCGTAAACCCTACTCATCTACGCCTAGAAGCCTAATAATAAGAATCTGCAGAAAACCAAAGTTGTGTTCATAACGAGCCTGAGGCGCGTGAAATATTAAAATGTTATAATGCCAATGATTGCTGACAGACGTCTTTTACGTTTTGCTTCTCTGCAATCTCCATAGACCTTCAGCGCCTGCGCTATCGCACACCGGTATGTAAGTATTCCTAGGATGCAATAAAGGCATGCTTGCTTAGACTTAAGCAACGGATGGACATCGCTCTGGAGAGCCTGCAGCCGGTGGTCAGTTTAGATCATTCGGATATAGAGTAGCCGGGTTTCCGCTTGTTTGGATGAACCCACGGCGCTCCTCCTGATAGAAAGTCTCGTCCGCCGTGTAGGCCCGCGAGGCTCCTCGGCTGTTTGTGGGTCGGCATTTCTTGCACAATATTTGAAAAAGACATGCTGCGGTTCACAGTAATTTAAAATAATCTAAATACAAAATGTAATCAAGTGTGGAAATACATTTCGCATATGACGCATTTAACAGCCTTGGCTCCATGTCCAATTATTTTGCAACAAGTGCCACAGGAAGTCAGCTTCTTCATTACTGCTAGTTTACCGCATTTGACTGTAAAGGCGATAAAGTAAACAATAAACACACTATACAAATACAAGAAGGAAGGGGAATGGACGCCAACTTGATACACCATAAACAAAATCGTAAATGAAAATAAATTTGACACAACTAAGTACAAAAATCTGCTCTGCAGCAAGTAATGAACGAAGCAAAATACCCCTTCAAATAGAGCGAGAAAAGCCGTCCGGAGATAGCTATTCGCAAAAAATAAATTGCATTAGCAAATATTTGACAGGTTGTGCTCAGGGTGTAGAGCCAATTGTTTTTCCTTTGTGTTCTGCGATTCCCTCGAATTCACTTAATTCGGCTGGTTGCAGAATTTTTAGTACGGGTGTGTGTACAGCGGTATATACGCCAAATGCTGCACTAAAATGACATAATTGCTTAAAAATTATAGTAAACCTGTTTAGGAGCAGTGTATGAAATCATAAAACCAAGTCAATAAGAGCGCTTAGTTGAAAGTAAAAAGTGCAGATGTATCTCTATATAGATCGCTGTAAGAATTAAAACAATTATGATGTGAATTTTATTATATGAATCCTTGAAACACAGGCAATGGCAAACTAATGCATTGTGGTTGAAACTGTGCGTGTATATTGATACCTAGGGACTGCAATTACGACGACGTTGCGCCCAAATCCTAATGGTTTGGACGAAAAAACTGTGCTACCCAGAGAAAAAATAAGCAGGCTTACATGAACACATATCGGTGGAAAGTTAATATATGTACATGTTGTGGCTGATGTTACCTTCATGACGCGTTCACACAGTAGTAATGGTTTACCCAAATTAAAATTTACTAAGTCGTTTTAAGATGGATAAATTTCATTTTACTTTCGATGAATTGTTCTGCCTACCTGAATAATGTGCCATTAACTAGCGCAGGTTACTTACACTAATTGCGCTTACCTTCCTTAACTTTATTGCGTTTTGAGCGTTTTTGAGTAGATTCTGGATATTCTATACTTATCGCGGATTCAATGATAAACTTTAACAGCATGTGACAGTTTAGCAAAATGTTATGTCCGCGTAGCCGTAGGCTTTATATATATATATATATATATATATATATATATATATATATATATATATATATAATGTTACTACAAGTGATTGGCTCTTGCTTGATATCATTGACGTTGCTGCACTTGAGGTGCATGTTGACAAGGTGCCTACCTGTCTAGTACCCATTACATCATCCATATTCGGTCTAGGAGACAGATGGACCTTTCTGCAAGGGACCGGGGGGCACGGTCCTTGTGGTCGTGTTAAGCTCGAAGAGTGGTTCGATGCACTCAGTGTGGAGCTGACTACGGTCTAGCCACCGCTTGTATGTGATTGATTCCTAACTACTTCGTACTTAAATTTGCCTGTAAAGGAGGGTGGGTCGGCTCTTTTGATGAAACGTGACCACGATCCACATTCATCCCGTGTTTTTCTTTAGGTTTACACTGGATATAGGGTGGGTGTAACCAATAAATGAAGTGGAGGAGTTTAGACAGGTAGGTACCTTGCCAATATGCACATCAAGCGTAGCCACACATGGAATGTCAAACAACAGCCAGTTCTTTGAAATAAAAATAGCAATTATTGGTTCATTTTTCATCCATTTCAAAAATTTTGTAGAAGGCAAAATTAAAGCTTTTACAATGGCCCACCGCCATCAGATAAACAGGATGTGCTAGTGTGCCTTAACTATCCAATAGTCCTCAAGTGATCAGGAAGGTCGCAGTGAAACCTTGCTGTTCATGCAGCTTGCGAAGCTGATAATCCTTAAATTAATCTGCGCACTGACTACGGATATTCCGAGGCAGTTTAGTCGTTTACAACTAGATTAGAATAACAGACATCCTAGCGTATTCAGAGCATTATCGGTTAAACAGCCTCTCATTTGTGACCCCATGTTTAACCTCCCAGTTAAATTAAAATAACTGCAACAGATTCCAATTCTTGGAAGATCAATGGAACAGATCTAGTAGTCATGAGTTAAGTGAGGTTTGGAAACAATTAGTTAGTAAAGTAGTTTGGTAATGTGTAGCCATTGACACACTAGCTTCATCAGACCAGGTGAAACAATGTGCATTTGGTGTGGGATTTTATAGCGAACAGGGGTGCTAACCGCGTTACCTGAGACCTGAGCCATGACGCCATTACAGTAAGTGTTCGTTATGTCACCTCATATGGTTCGACCACAATGGGAATAGTCTGTGTTCCGTTATGCTTGTTAAACGGGATAAGAATGACAAGTTGCTTGTTCAGTTACACTCCATGGATGAGGGGATACAGTTTATTATTGTGTTGGAATCTTTTAGCTGCACAATACCAGTATTTTACTGCCTGGTTCACAGGAATGGGCTAAGTATAAAGACAAGAATATATCGCAAGCCAACGGATACTGACGGCGTACTCCACTACACTTCGGGTCAAGCGAAACTGGTTTACTCTAGGATAGCGTCAGCTCCGTTTCACAGGGTACAAACCTTGTGCATGATGGAGGAGGACAAAAAGGCTGCGCGGAAAGTGGCTATGAGCCAACTTTTAGAAAGCGGTTACCCACGGCGTCTAGTCAAACGCCAAATGCGTAAACTGCTACACAGACATTTAAGATCCACAGCCGAGTGGATAGGGACGGTCGGAGTTCCGTATAAGGAAAGCGCTTCGGAGGCAATTCGGAGGGTGCTAAACAAGAAAAATATAAGGGTGATCATTCAGCAAGATAGAACGTTACCTTCGGCGCTGGTAAACCTAAAGAACTCCCTTCCGAACAATAGGACGACTAAGTGGGTTTTTAAAATTAAATTTAAGGACTTTGCTATGTGTACATAGGCCAAATATCGACAGAATTAAACACACGAATTTCGGAGCATAGGAGGCGCATTTCAAGAATAGCAAGCAACGAGTTTGAATACCAGGCAATAGTAAGAGGCTCCGCCATAGAATTGCATACATTAAATATGGGTCAACATATAGACCACGATAACGCAGAAGTCATTAGGAGGGGTATAGGATCTATCCGTCAGCGGACGATTTCAGGGGCGGTTGAAATTGCCAAATCTGACGACTCTGTGAACAGAATGGAGGGAGTAGATTTCCAGGATGCGTGGCGGGCAGTATTAAGCCGGCCAGCTTGACGAGCATCGGTGCGTGGATCAGATTGAAAAGTGCAAACCGACCCCAATTGTTAACACTTTGGGCTTATCCGTCAATATTATGACTCACAAAGGAACACCAGAATGATTTCCATTGTGTTTGAACCACATGAGGTGACATCACGAACTCCTATTTAATGACATCATGGCTCAAATCTCGGATAACGCGGTTTGAACCCCTGTTCGCTATAAAATCCTACACCAATTGCATATTGATCCACCTGTTCTGACAAAGCCCCTGCGTCATGGGCGAAGCGATACCAAACAACTTTACTAACCGATTGTTTCCAAACCTCTGAACTACCACAATACCTTTCCAATTTCACTTCTTAGTATGTGCCTGGTGAACAGCAGTTCTCCACAGCGGCGAAGGTAGTCTAGAGAGCAGTTTTGCACTGCTTTGGGTCCGAAAGCGAAGGGAAAATTCCGAAGTCGGTAGACAAATTGTGACCCTTGTCTCTGGACCCTTTATATTGCAGTACATTTTAGCTTTGAATGGGGAAACGTTGCGGGGAGGCTGTACTGGAAACAGGTCGTATGTGTTGGGTGAATTTTAGCCAGAAGATCTTTGGTATCACCGAGACAATGAACTTCTTATTGTAACCCACATCTTATTCCGGCGGCCACTCAGTGTGTCCTGAATGGTTTTTATCTCAAGGGCAATAATTACGCCTAGGACTTTCTTGAGGCGGAAGCCCCCAAAAGATAGTTTTTAAGTAGATCAGACGCACCCATTAGGAGGACAATGCCTTTTGCAAGATTGAATTGTACACCATACTTGGTGGACCAGTAGTCTAGTAGATCCAGCCTGGTCCGTATATTATCAGTGGCATTGAAGCCTGAGAACTCCGACGAAAGCTTGATTTTATCAGCACAAATTAGACATTCGGTTACATGCGCTTTGGGATGGTCGCTGCTGAACAATTTAAAAAGTTCAATTACGATGACCGATAATTTTGGGACCTTGCTGATCATTAGCTCTGGCTGAGCAAGTTGTTTCATTCACTCACACATGCATAGTTCTGTCCCCCAATAAATCGACCATCCACGCGTACAGGCGCCCAATGACACAAGTTTCCTGGGGCTAATACAGAAACCGCTCATGTGGAATATTATCAAGACTTGCGTTAGTTCACAAAAACAATGTCTAGGCGTTTGCCGGCCTCTATTTATTTTGCCCATTTTCCATCGCCACCGGTAGCTTGCTGGTGCAGGAGCGTAACTGCTGAAATTCGCGCTATGTATTAGAGTTGATGTTCCGGTCCGAAGGATGCTTCTGCAAGCGTGTTTGTTTGTCTTTTTCAAGAATTTAGAAAATATCAATGTCAGACAGATTGCGCGATAGCTCTGGGTCAAGAGGATTTCCACCTATGTACTTTGGCAACACATTTCCCGTTTTCATTTTTTAGGTGAACGCCTAGCTTCTTTAAATAACGTAAAATTCTGGCGGCATTTGTGTTACCATTGACTTGAGAAAGAGGAGAGGCAACTAGTTTTGTCCAGATGACAAATAAGACCTAGTTCCAGCAATAGTTTCGCAACAGCTAACGCGTTGAATTCGTTGTTCTCAAGGCGAACGCTACCTGAGGCGTCGAGATTGCTGTGCAGTGGGTCATACAGTGCGTAAATAGATGAGTCATGCCGGACCAGGATATCTGTTCTCTCGCGGTTTTATTGTAAAACGTGATATGCTGTACAGGATGACAAAGCGGTTATGGCCCATCAGACATTGGGATTTTAGTTAATGTAGCGTAAAATGTTTAGGTCTGTACAAAGAATGTTCTGTCATGCTCTTTTCATATTATTGTCTATTCTCCCTCTGTTTGTAGAACATACGTTCCAGAACCTCTGGTATTTGGAATATTACGTGTCCCATTCAGTTGATATGAAACGGTTCCATAGTTGCTATCGCTGCTGCATTAGCCGCCGTATTTTCCGATCAATCCATGTAGGAGCACTTATGTGAAACTGTTTTCTTGAGGTTAAGACCAGTAGTTTCCTAAGTGGGTTCACTTTGTGGCGCATAAATGTCCAAGCGCTATCGAGGTCAAAAGTATATGAGTTATTTCAGCGCAAAATCCTAGCCGCCTTTCTAAGGCAGTTAGGATTTGTACGCAAGATGTTTCTGTGGTAAATCCTTCGATCTTGACAGTCAAATTACCGATTACAAATAAAGTGGAGATTACAATGATCACTCAGCCAATTGGTTGTATTTTGACCATTGCAAATATGTCAGAAGGCAAAGTAGGATCAACAGCTCGAGAAATTGAGGCTTCTCGCCTTGGAGCATTCTGCTTATCAAATAAAGGGTACGCGTATATCGACATAAAGCTTCACTAAATGTGAAGATGAAATACATTGGTTGTTAATACATTTTTGTTCAGTACACGATGTCAGAGAAAGATAATTTAAATTTGCTGCAACCGTGAGAGATTTGACTAATTTAGACACAATATGCTTAAGCGACGTAATAGGACGCTTATTCAGACAGATTTCATGATAATTTAAAAAAGTAAGCGTTAACAAAATATAGTAAGCGAATCACACGAAATAAACAAACTCTGCATGCACATAAATATGTATCAACATACAAACATAATATACTGTACACATATAAATATAAAGCGAAAATTTACGTATAATGAGACAAACATAAACATGATGACATCTAAAGGTAAGTGCGAAAAGATTTAGCAGACTCTGGGTAGAAATTAATGGAAACACAAATTTCTACTTACACAGGCAAAATGGCTTAATATAAATGGTATCATTCACTCCCTTTCAGAACCGGAGAGTACATATATATGTAGCATTCAATTAATTAGGCAGGATAAACAATTATCTGAATGCGATGTTTTACAATGTAATCAAACGAGGTAGGTGAAATAACGTTGAACAAGGTGTAGTTTAGATCTCAAGCTATACAGTAGAACTTAAGGCTGGTTACCATTTTAAGGGTGCTAGAAGGGACGTGAGCGCACCTTTTCAGACTTTTCGCAGTGATTTACTACAAGTGCAAAATAATACATCTACTAGAAACTCTAAAACGCCTAGTTGAGATGACGAATCTACTGTGAATATAGTTTAACCACTCACAAGTTTCCGTACTTTGTAAGGGACATCATGCAAACTATGTGCCCGCCATCGCGAAAATTGAAATATTGTGATTGATCCTGGAAGGTGACGTTGCTGTTGTTGTTGTATGAATCCGCTTGAGGGCTCCGAGGGCTTCTGTGTCCTCGGTGTACGTGGGCCGCAAGATACAAAGAGGGCTAAAAGGCAAAGGAGATAACTCTTAGGAGGCCGGACAACCACCTATTAAGAGACGGAGATGGATAAGATGTGGATGCTTTACACCTCGCGGCGAGCTGGTCGGTACGGCCTCAGCCGCTGTTGGGATCGAGGGTTAGGCGTCTGCATGCATGGCGTAACAATACATAAGAGTGTTAGCACCTGTACGATATTGAAGTCAAAATTTTAAGGTAGAGAGCAGAGACAAATAAAACTGCAATCTAGGCTACTCTCGACGACCGCTTTCCTGTTGGTGTGCTACCGTGTAGCTCTGACTATCTAGAGATATGGATCCAAATAAATCATAAGGTCACCTGTTGAAAGTTTTTCTAGCTTGGTTAAGAGATCGCATACGCGATCTCTTAACGAAGGTCGGAAAAACGATCAACAGTTGAGCAGCCAAGTCGGGCTACCAGTGTTTTACTTTATTTCAAATCGTAAGGTCTCATGCAAAGTCAAAGACCCAGACGTACATATATCTTATCTGTGAAAGAGGATGGAATTTCGGCGGTGCCTCTGAAAAGTGCATCTTCCGACACTTGTCTTTTTTGAACGCATCACTTGGAGATAGCCGGACACGAACGCGGGACAATTGGAAAATTAGCCTGAAGCTCTACCACTTTAACTGCTTGTCAAGGTGAGCAACGCTTGGCGCAACGGTCAATGAAGTATAAAACGACTATTTTGAAATACGTTGTGTGATGGAGTTACAATGCACAATTTCAGCGTGGACCGTTATTTGTATTATAGTGCATCTTGGTAGATTCGATTAATAACACCTTACCTGAAGAAGATGAAACTTGGTGTTTTCTCATCGAAAATTCCACACACGAATCGCAGTCCACATTGAGATTGCGCACGACAATCCAAACACAAAACTTCTACTTCGAAATTGCCAAAAAATGTAGTCTACAAACAGCACATGTTTTGCAAATGGCGTTTGGCCATTGTTGCAAACGCTTCATGATCAATCTAGATGATGTCCTTAGTGCTTTGATAACTAGCTTGCATTATTTTAACTTATCGTAGGTATGCCTTAGTGACTGGCTGTAATGGGTATCATACCCAAAATATCGATGACATGCTTTGGCCTAACCTTATGAGTAGAGCCAAATCTTGGACGTAGCGGACTATGCCTACTTGTGGACTAGATGCCAAATAATTATTAAGCAAGGCGTTCTTATGTAGCTAGTTAGAGTATGCACGACGACATTTTTGTTTGTTAGTAGTTGGTCCGAAAACAAGACCGGTCATACTTTATCCTCAGGTTGCATGCAAAGGCCTTTTGAAAATGCGATGGCAACAAAGCGTGCAAGCGCGGACACGTTCAAAGGTTTGCATAATACCGAAGTAAAATATGTGGGTACATGTCTACTCTAGTACAGCCGTACTTGTATTCGGTGTTTGCGGCCTTGAGGAAGGCAGTGTAAACGTACATTGTAGGTGGCATGCTAAGGGTTTAGAATTACTAAGACAGCAGTAGAAAAGGTGCGTTACAAACATTTTACATAAATACGGTACAAATAAGCAGGAAGTTTATGCAACTGCGTGCCTGTGGTGACCGCATAATGTTAATGGTGGATGACATCTGGTATATAATGGTGCGAGCACAAAGTTTGCCGGGATAGAGTAATCAGCCTAACCCAGGAATTTGTCAACCAAGGGATAAGGACTAACGCCATAAGTCTATTTGTATCATGCAAATGGCATATCCACAACATAAATTGAGGCTACAAAGCGTACGCCTTGAGTGCATGCTAACACACTCAATTCCATAATGAAGTTCCGATGAAGGTAAAGGCGGTGATGATAAAATAATTCGGTGTCACACATAGCCTTTTGTTTGTATAGCTGGCAGTATTTAGGCAGGTTAACTTGCGACCTTTGTGTAAACATTAACATGCATCCGAACGAATACTTAAAAGAAACAAATCTTTTTCTACTTAATGTGGTGGTAATGTGACTAATGTTACTCCAAGTTTCAGTCAGATGCGCTATAACGGCTTCGGGTCGCTAGTCCTAAAATTCTCAGTGAAGCGCGCAATACCATACAGAGTGCACAACATTCCTGCCAAAGTAAGCATCAGTGAAGAACAGAGGGTGAGAACGGAGAGCTTTTGTAACAATGCTCTGGCGGTTTTCGGTTGCATTGTCGTAACTAAAATGGATTTCGTCCTTCAGAATTCTCCGTAATCTAATCTTAAAGAGAGATATCTTGAAAGCAATTTATGTTCTAGTTTTCTTAATTTTGCAACCTATACTTGTACCATCATTTTGGGAACTCTCAGGAAACCTTTATGGCATTTGCCTTATTTACGTTGTCTTTGCCTTCTTCAAAAGTGATCTTCCTTCAGTCTCACGGCTTCTTTGATCCACTTCAGTTGTTTTTGCACACTTTATCGTACCTAAAACCAAAGCAGAATACAGTGGACTTTCCATACAAAACCGATTGTTTATCCATTAGTTTAGATCTTTCACACCCTAATCATCTGATCAAATATTGCAATTTCATCACAACCTTCTTTGATTTGCCAGTGAAGTAAAGTAAGCCAGGGATAGGCAGAGATAATAAATGTTGAATTTACAAAAATCCATTTGTAACAAAGGAGAACACAAATACATGTTGAAACTAATACAGAAGGAAATGGAAGTACGAGGGTGAAAGTTATGCAGAAAAGACAAATGCTTTCGATTTACCAAGCAGCACTCCATGACTTGACTTTGTGATTGTGGCTGAAACCTTGAGCGAGGAAAATCATCTGCCTTCGTGCGATCAATCAGGCGAGTGATCGAGTAGACAAGTGTATTTTTAAACACCGAGCTAATTGCACAGAATCTCAAAATTGTGAATAGAGCGCTAATATGCTGAACCAATGTGTTTACCTATTCTTGACGTGGCCGGCAGAACAAGGTACGCTACATGGTGACAGAGGCAAAGGAGCTGACGCGCCGGACCACGTTGGCTTTTGTGGACTGATGTCTATTCCACTGCCGACTACTCTACAGATGACGGAAAACGCGCTACGTGACAGGTGGAAAACGTGAAAAGCGGATTGTATGGAATTCGCGGGGTTGATTTAGTTGGATGGATATCCGAGACCACACCGGATGGCCACGTCACATTTCGCTAACGACCAAGAAGCGTACCCTATAATAGAGGTGTGGAAGTTCTGTGACCATGATGGAGTAATGGATCTTTCCTAAAAGGTCGACAGATTTGAGAACTCTTGTGATGGTCGACTAACGTTTCGCCCTAGTTGCAGCCGGGTAACCGATGCTTGTTCATTGGACAGTGAATATCAGTAAGCTAGGAAGGATTCCGCATTAAAGTTTTTATACAGACTTGGGGAACAAAAGTGCCTGTTTTCGACGCCGTTGACACAAAATCGACCAACATCATCACAGCATGACCTTACAACCACTGACAGCATGCTACTTTCGGAAAGCTGCATCAGTATATAGTGCAGTACGACACACGTCATTTAAATGATCGAGAGGACCGAAGCTGCAGCCAAAAGGAAACATTGTCATAAAAACTGAAATAAAATAAACAACTTTTCAGTATCAAAGAGCTCAATGTGGGTCCTCGCCTGATGATTTTCGAATGAAGAAAAGCGCTATCTACCGAGATCGAGACAAATTCCATTCCGCGTTTCTTTTGTCGGAGACGAAAGATTTGTTGACAGCAGCTAACGTTCTAATGCAGCTTAACGTTTCTGCGACTCTCATTCAGGTTGAGCTGACGCTTTCCCGCAATGGACATGGATATGGAATGTTCAACATAAAAGTTGCGAAAATCACACAAATAAAGGTTGTGCTTGTGGTTGAAAACTGGGCGAAAGAAAACACCTGCTTCAGTCGATTCAATCAGGCCATCTGTCGAGTCGCCGGGTGAGTTTTCAAGTCCCTAACTAGTTGTAAGTTCCCACTAAATTGTAGATGAAAGGCTTGTGTGCAGATCCTGTGTGAGTTATTCACCGGGACGTGGCCGGGGCGTACCAGGCCCGCAACAAGCGTGACAGTCGGCTTTTCGCTCTAATCCTATCGGGCGGCGGAATGTAATGCTTCTTAATATAAGCACCGATCAAAATAGCTAGCAAAACTAAATAGTCAAGACAATTGTAATTAACCGTTGCTAGTTAAGATATCGTATGTCTGCATTTGGTCACTTCTAAGCCAACGGAAGTGCGTTGATGTCATACTCAAATTAAATTTACGCTTATGGTAACTTTGTCTCTATATCCTCAGCCAAAATGGCACCAAATCCGTAAAACAATTTTTTAGCTCCCAGTTTTACCCGGAAGAGCCGGCGCTAACACGCTTGTGCAGATCATTTTATATGAGGCAAAGTGAAAGCTGATAACATTTTTACAACCATGTTAGCCATTATGTTTCTTAAGGCACATCGATTTGACCACAACTTAAGTTACCTCTACTGTTGTCCCTGTGTAAACACAGCTTTTCTGGTGTCCGTAACCTTCGAAAGGGGTTTTACAGGCCGAAGCCCGGGATCTAGCGTAACCGTTGGCTATATTCTATCAGCGTTGTACGAAGGAGCACCACTTTTCAACAAAATGGAAAAGACCGGTCATCACTCCAATTCGGAAAGGAGGTAGTCGCACTGACCCAACTAGTTTATGCCCTATAACGCTGCACCCCGTGCTTCCCAAGTTTATTGTGTCTATCATGGCTGTTACACTCAACGATATCTGGAAAATCACAAGATGATGGCACCAGAGCAACATGGCTGCCGACTAAAGCGTTCATGTACTTCGAACATCCTATTTGCACGCCATTGCTGAAATGAAGCAGCTGATGGTGGAGCAGTAGTCAATGTCATTTACCTAATATTCTCAGAAACGTTTGATCGTTTAGACCACCAAATGTTCCTCTATAAAGTTCAGCTTTATGGCATAGGTGACCAATCGCTAAGTTGGGTAAGCAGTTTCTTGCACCAACCTCGAGTGAAAGTGAGTTTACAGAATCCCTGTCAGACGCAATTGAGTTAGAGTGCAACGTAAAATTAGGCTCAATGCTCGTTCACCGTTTATGCTTAATTTTCATATAGAATAGGGCGAGGGAAAATATTCCCGCTTTCTTATGCTTCGCGCATGATATTAACTTATGGCGAGCGATCAAAAACTCCAGCATGAACTCAACACGATTTCGACTTGGTCACCTCTGAATGTCCCACCGTACAATTTGAAAAAAATGACACGCAGTTCCAGCGCGTCACAGGCATGAGTTCATGTCACAAGTATCGCAAAGCAGTTCCCAGGAACGCGACCTTGTTGAGCTCATTCAAAGTTACTTTAACTCTTGAAAGCAGTCAGAGGCATTTGTGTAGATAGCCAACCAACACTTGGACTTGCTGCGAAGTGCATTCGGGAGATGCGACCCCTCCGCTTTCCCTATGATGCACAATTATTTGTTTGGCCGTCTTGTTGAATAGGTCATCTGAGCTTAGCAACCTTGGTTAAAGCGCGGTTTAAAAGTTCTAGTGGATCCGCAACTCAGGCTCACATAATACGTCAGGAGTCTGCGAAATCTATCCTACCCTCAAAAGCCTAACTCACTGGGTGTTTCTAGTGGCCGCTACAGAAGGCTGCGCGGCCATCACCTATTAGTCTATCAAATATTAAGTGACCCTAATCAGGTGTGCCGTCACTAGATGAAAAACAGCCATAACACCAATCTTAGAGCTAATCCCTTAAAATCGTGTGCACACTATAGCCGCCTGAAATGCCATTGCAATTATTGTTCCCTTTGGGATATGTAATATTGGAACTATCTTCCAAACTTCCTTGTTACCTACGCTCAATTTGGATACTTTAAAAAAAGATTGTATCTTGCCCCTGGCCCCCATCACTTGGTTATGTAAACTGTTCCAATTTAATCGTCCCTTTAAATTGGACTAATTTGGTACACAAATCTTAAAAAGGCGGTAGATAGGGTGTATATGCGTTGGTACATTTCTCGAGAAGTACAATAAATTAACTGTCCTCCTTTTATCTTGTCGTTTGAATTCAATGCCCACCTCCACTATTATTCAGCAGCTTCTCCTCTCGATAAAAACTCAAAGAGACAAATCACGTACATTTCCATAATTGTAATGTTACCACCACCATCCTGCGGAGCTTGCCAAGCAACTACATTTTTACCCAACAAAAGTCATTGTTCACTGATTCTCAGTTTGAATTCCGAGTGTAATTTAGAATAGATTATTTGTCTCCATAATGCAAGCTATATACACGGAGGAGTTCAAATCACCCGTTTATTTACCTCGAAGAGAAACGAACCATATTAATTACAAGTAAAGAGCAATTTGCTTTATTTGAAAGCGGTAGCCATAAGCTTCAAATGCAATATTCCATAGCTAATTATACTCTATAAAAACTGACGCTTAAAATCGTGTCCAAAAAACCCCTATGCCTTCGGAGTGCACTGACACATGTTGTCCAAGGCAGTGTAAGTGTCCACGGGAAACTGTCTACTGAGCTCCTAGCGACAACTGCGTTCGCAGTGATTGGGCTGTACTTCAATCTAATTATCAATCAAAGCCCGGTAACATTATGGATAATTCGTTCGTTTTAATCTCTACAACTTTGGATGTACTACCGGGTAACCCAGTACAAAATATGTACTATCCTTAGGACAGAACTTTTTATGTATGACGGAGTGGATATTCACAAGCAAAGCTGCATACACTCGCAATTATTGCGTTATAATTCAGTCGCAGCCGGAAAACGTAGATTTACTCTTTGCCTTATAACCTTGCGGCAGTTCCGTGGCAAACGTACAAAAAGGAGCTTTTGACTTTGAGTTGCGCAACGTATTTCCAATACCCGTACTATACTTGTTAAAGTGCTTGAGTTTGCCAAATATTTAGCACACCATTGTGTAAAACTGTCATTTTTGCTAACACACGTGACACTGCGCAATGGGACCCTCGTTGCATCGGGCATTAGTGACCGATCATTGCCTAGCAAGCAATGAAGTTTAGCCCTGATATAACGGAGAAAATCCGGGCACATATGCAAGCTACAGTTTAATTGCGGATCGCGATCTGTGACAAGTAGTTCAACAATGTAGGTGAAAGTATCCAACGTGGCATCAAATCCAGCGGAAACTATGCTGGCCAGGTGCGTTGTGATTTTATCAAGCAAAAATTACCCACCCAATTTAGCAAATTATTTCCAATAATTACCTGCGAAACAGGTGAGCAGATGTGAATAGCAACAAAAATATAAAATTTTTGTCCAACATAAACAAATTACCTAACGGTGCTTGTTTGACTTTATCCGACTTGGCAAGGTTGTTTAAATAAATATACTGGTATGAGCTCCAGACCGCGACAGTACTAAAAGTAGGCTGTTGAAAATGAAAACCCAGTTTTACCTACCACTCTGTTAACTGGATTAACCCTGAAAAGGATAAACATTTGCATTCAAATGCAGGTTACGTTAGCTTCCATACTTTAGCTTGTAAAACTGCTTTATCAAAAGGAGCTAATGGTGGAGCGGTATGGGTTTGAAACTTTAAAGTTAGCAAAATATCGTTGAGGGTAAACAAGTAATAATAATCACAACTAATAATTCTTGCATCAAAATCCTGTTCGATTTTAGCGCGTCACCAATCAAGCAGACGTTGAATTTTTTTGTGTACCAGAACAGAGATTAATAAACAATCAGTTTAATGTTGAATGCTTTCTCAACACTTTTTCCAAAAGTCGTAATTAAATGTGATAATGTAAATAGTAATTTTAATAGAGTGGCGGTCGACTTGAATTCAAATTAATGTGCGCGTTAAAATCTCATTGCAATAAGGTATTGAATGTGCTTGAACTTGAAATATTGTGAAAAACAGATTGGTACATTTAGTTATGCCATTATTTTCCAAAGCTGGTATTTGTTGCAAGAAGTATTAAGTAAATAACGACACCATCATTGGGCATTATTTACCACTTTTTCCATCCAGATACTAGTAGCAAATTTTGTCAACATTTCGTTTTTTTAGTTATTGGAGTTCAAATGCAAACTAACGTAATGGCTTTATATCATGCAACTGCTTGTGGTCTGGTAAGCTGTTTTGCCTTATGATGTTTTGACGAGGTTTACGTTTAACATAAACTCAACTATTTGAACTTCCTTGCTTTACCTCTAGCTGGAAGCCAAAGCAGGAGAATTGTGGACGGATTGTACATTTAATGGCTGCGTCAATCTCACTACTTTGGAGTTGGCACAATCCCTTTACGTCATAGTCTTTCGATTTGTCTTGGTCAGGGAACAATTAAAAGGCTACAGTGAGGAAATGCATTATTTTGCAAAGGCAGCTTTGATCAATTCGTGGTTAAACAAAGACCACAACGTCTGCCACACGATAAAAGGAACAGAGTGGATGGAACCGGTTCCAAAATTAGGTGAGAAAGGTTAAACATGAATTTAAATATCTAGAGCTATTTATGAGCAAATTTATAATCCAATAAACTACTCCATAGCATAAGACAATACATAGAATGCAACTAAGTTAGACTTCATTTTAAGGCAACAGGTACGATTAGGCATATACATTAAATCATCTAGTGATGCATTTGCTAAGCTTTTACTTACATACTGCATGTATCTGCCAGCAAATACCTATTGTGGCTAGCATCTTTTTCATCTTTAAAGATATGGTATCAATAAAAGTTAATATACCAGAATTACTTACATTGGTAGTTTGCCAAATCTGCTAAAATTAGGTTTTATAGCGCAACAATTGCTGTAACTCTTAATAGTCAGGTCATAGTTTCTGATAGTAATTTATTTACACAATTTAAAAGAATGCCGTCGGCAAATATTTCCACTAAGCAGAAGTTAAGGGTTTGCATTATATCGCTGTTTTCCTCTATTACACAATATTAAAATAAAGTCTTGTGCATAATATAATGTAGGAATAATCTCCGCATTTAAAGCATTTTATCCCGGTTTCGCAAGCAGTGATAACTGCAGTTAGGTTAGTTTTATTAAAAATGCACGAAAACAACAACCACATGAATGCTTTTCTGCATACTCCGGCATTGTTTATAGCGTTTGGGAAAATAAGTCTTCGTGTTATAAAGGTGGATAACGTTCATAGGATAACAAAGGATGCATATACACCATAAAATTTATGTAGCATTAATTAATGTGCTTAGTGACGATACGTTATTTTTCTGCTAAAATTATTTTGGAATTCAATTGAGTGAGAAACTCAGATTGCTTTATTAGATGGAGTGCATAGTAAAGCTAACAACATAAATCTCCCTCGTAAATTAACTAACTTCAAATGCTTATCGCAACTTAAATTAAACAATAAGATTAACACATATAAAGATGAATTGCTAAAATATGCTATGTATTTTCCTGTTTTTGGTTCTGTGTAATAATGTTTGTAGGATGCGCTATGACGGTTGACTTAAGAGTTATCCTTTAAAAGCTCTATTTTGCATAATTGAATTATTTAAAAAATTTAACCTTTTAAATTACCTATAAAAACGCTTTTGACATAAATTCTCAATAAAGTAAAATAGCTCAGTTGTTTAAACATATTCTTCAGGAATTTATGCGCAACCGTTTAAATGCACTTCAAACCGCACATGTAATAAAGGTAAACAGCATTTACACATTAGACACTTGCATGCATCCCTGCATGTAATAAATTTCAAAGAGGAAATACCAAATGTTTGTCCAAAATAATCGTGTTCTTCTTGCGTCTGAGCAGCAATGCTCAATTTAAATTTGCGACTCTATAAAACTTTCTAGGTAATAGTTTTTGCACAGCAACGGATCTTCGCGTATTTGTGCGTATTGTAAATTGTTGCTTTTATAATCCGCACAATGAAGATCTTCTTTTGTAATAAAAACCTCAACTTTAATTTTTAGATCCTAAGTATTGCACACCACGCAATAAATGGGCAAACAGTTATTGGATGTGAAGTCGTTCAGTCCAAAACAGAAAGAGAAAACGACCGATCCGCCTACTTTTACCTTAGATTAAAAGCACCTCCCATCTCATCACTGCTATCGATAAATTTGTTTAGAACATTACGTTCTGTTGCACACATCATAATTACAAAGTGATGGCGTGTATATCAGTGGAGTCAGTAACTACAGACCAAGGATGGGGAAGATTGAGTAAACAAAATGTTTTTAACTTATTTTGTAATGCATGTGAAGCAAAATTTTCATGGCACTTGCTTCATCATTTAGTAACTCAATGCAAGAGGATTTGTTTGTGGTCAGATTTGAATGAATAGGTAACTTTGGTAGCAAAATGCAGAAAATGTTTATTCCTGAGACCCTTTTAGCAGCTGAAACCGACAAGATATTCAAATTAGGTAAGTATTTAGCAAGTACCAGCAAGATGTTAAACAATGCAAGAAAAGGAATTAAATCGAACTCTATGGCTTAATTTCAAAAGGGGTGGTAGCGTATGCTGAATATTTGTAACTTGACTTGCATTGCATTAGATTAGATTCATTTCGGGACTTAGCTTATAACCGGTCTCTTTTTTATTTTGGAAGCCCCTGTAATAAAACACCTGCCAGTGATACATACTATCAGGTACACAACAGTTTTACGTATAAGCCGTAGGTCAGTGTCCCTATATTTATCGTCATGTATGTTCTATTTTCGTTGCTGTTTCATTGCAGTCGAGCCAAATGATTTTGTAGGTGATAATTATGGACGCCCATCTGAAGGTTCTGGCGCTTAAACAACAAAATGGTATAAAGCACAGTTCATAATAATAAATTGCATCTACTGTTGATGCACTTGTTATTATGAAACATATGCCTATTACTGTATGGTTAGATTAGACATATCGTCAATATGACTGAGCATCTGTCGCTGTTTCAACATTGCATTAATCTTTGCTCGGTATACTGAATTTTACCGTGCATTACTTTACTGCGTTTTGCATGTATTCACTGTTTTCGAAAGCTAGTGCATTTCTTAATGTCTGTCATCAATGCGGCACCTTCCTCCAGGTTCATCTTACGAGTCCGGTTTTCCCCGTAACCATTAAATATATCACTTTTCTTGGTAACGAATGATTTTAAAACACCGAACTTTCCCACTAAATATTTCTCGTTCCGTTTTTCGTAAAACCGAGTACATTAACATGTTCTCGGATGCGAGTTCCAAAGAATCTATTGGCTGCTACAGTTCGAGTAAAGACGTAAGCAAAACCGCAGTTACCGAAATATATTCAACGGAATAGTTTTTCTCAGTGTGAATATTTATATTGCGTTAGTAATGTGGTTAATAGCTATATTACAGGATCTCAGTGTCCTGGATATTTCCTCAATTGGCTAATTAATATTCTATCATTTAAATTTAAAGTGTGCTCCAGTTACTTGGGATGATTTATGTACACACAATTTTTTATAAACAACTATAGCGATCAGCCATGTTGGCAACCATGATAGGCAAAATGTTTGTAAATGGGTGAGTTGCACTTTTCACTATATGTCCTGTAGTTGCATGCACGTTGATAAACTATCAAAGTATGCACATTTTCTAGTGCATATATTGCAAACATGGATGATATACCCTTAACTTAAACATCATTAGATTTATATAATTACTGGATTGGTATATGGATGCCTTTAATGCTTCCAAATGCAACATCAGCTGACCAGCTAAAGGAAATGCACTCATATAAATTTGCATAGACATTGTATATAACACTTGTATGCATAATCGCCAAGCAAGATCAGTCGTTTGTATTTCACTTAATTATCTTGATTTATTTGTTAGGAAAGTAGAAACACGCAAAGCTGCATTAACTCCCCTTGGTTTGAAGCAAAATGTGGATCACTCAGCGGTGAACTACACATATCTCTAGATTCTAGTGATAAATGATTACATTTAGCCAGAGTCCACTCACCTGTTGTTGCTTTTATTTTCTTCTGTTCAACGCTAGTGTGTGCACCTAAAGAGCGTTCTGTATAACTCTCGCTTGCAGTCCAGCTAAAATACTGGTATCATACGCTTTTAGACATTTAATATTATACGTAGAGTATGAAGCAATAAAGAATACGGTTCACTTGCACTTTAGTTAAAAATATGAAGAAAAGAAGAGTATGAGTAAATAATCAGACATTCATTTAAACATTATATATTATCCGTACGTTCTAAATAATTTTGGCTTGCATATATTTGTTACTAAACAATTTAACGTATATTAAAAAACATACAAGCGCATCAAAAAATAGGATTTTTACTGCAGGATCCTTCCGTCTTCCAGATGTCTTGCCTAAGATGTTACTGGCGAACATGGAGAGCGACCGTTTTTCTGAGGTGTTAAACTAAGCCGCGCGCCTTAATGCTATGCAAATCTTATGAAAATTATTGCGACTGCGTTGGATTGTAGGATGACAAAGCTTTTAATCAAGCTACCAAACTGGAATGGCAAATGAAATCATTATTACCAATTTGAAGCAGAATTATTACAAGGCCTCCCAAATGACTTTATAGTTCAAATTCACACACCTAGGTGGACGCTTTTTTAGATTCCAAGATAATTATAAGCACATCGGTATATTTTTGTGTGCATTTGCAGTGCCCTACTCAGCGGAATTACGCCAAGTCTTGTTCCGTAATTTGTCCCTTATATCGATTACGATGCTTATGTTGCTAACGCAATAACGCATTAGTCGCAATTTAAAAGCGAATTGTAACGTTACCGCTGGTCAAGGTTTTGCTGAAATCGACTAATTTAGCACTGTTAAAATCCTTCTTTGTTTGAGCATCAATAGGAACAAACTAGCAGTCAAATGCAATCTATCATAGAGAAATCAAGCAAAAAATACAATATATTGCAGGTTGTAGAAAATTATACATTCGCCATTCGAACTGGACCGTTTGACAACTGTACATATCAAGTTGACCTTGCATACAGAAATGCAATAATTTTAAACTTGGATATAAGGAAAACACTGGATGGTATACCCCTTAGTTCAATGAACGGTGCAGAGATTGCCTGGCTTACAGAATCTTTGTTTAACTTTAACATAGCTGAATGCATCCGTTACGATCCGGAAGATTTATATGTGGTGTTTCAAAAAGGTAACGCTTTTTTTCTTAGCATGTCAATTTACATAACCAAAATAATTCATAT
Organism: Dicrocoelium dendriticum; assembly: GCA_944474145.2. Taxonomy (NCBI): domain Eukaryota; kingdom Metazoa; phylum Platyhelminthes; class Trematoda; order Plagiorchiida; family Dicrocoeliidae; genus Dicrocoelium; species Dicrocoelium dendriticum. Next base: position 116,893,610 of record OX104068.1, on the reverse strand, counting down.
TAACTAATATAATTAAATAAATAACTGTCTAATAATTCGGTTTTTTTAAAAGCATATTCTTTGAATTTACTCCCAAAACTAATAATATGAAGGAAGTAAATAAGTTACTGTTGGCAAAATCGATTATTATTTACGAACAATGCAAACCAGCATGGTTTCGTGACGTTTATAAAGGTTTTATCAGCGGCATACCATGAAATATCAAGTTTCCAATTAGGCAGAAATACAGATATATAACATTCGTCGTAGAGAAGAAAATATAAATTATTCCAACTAAATAGTTAAGTAAGTACCTAAGGTATTTATCCCACCTCCGTGCTCCTCAACTCACGGGCCACGAACAGGCACCGACCCGCACAAGAAACAAAAAATTATAATTTTGGTTCATTTCTTCTGGTTTATTTCTTTCGGGATTGTGCAACATTCCAGGGACGAGAGATTAAATTGGCGTTGAGTAGTTGTTAGCGGAAGGGAAGGTGCAGCTTTGGTGGAGAAAAGCAGTGCATTCCTTATTTCCATTCACCGGTACTTTCTCAAGTATAACAATATTTTGTGCTTTGTTCTTTGGTTTTGAGCTTTTTTGTCCATATTTCAAAACTAATTTTAAGAACAGAAGACACCGCTGGCAGCATATTTCAGTGACAATATATAGGTCGCAAAAGTAGCTTACATGTATGATATATACTGCCTGTTCAATGACTGTATACATTCCTTCATAAGAAAAGGACAACTCTTGTTGGTACGCAAGTTAGAAGCATTTACTGTAAATCTAGATTTGTAGGAAGGCGATTGAACAGGGGAACCTTTGATATGTTTTAAGTATTGGACGGAATTTTAGGTCAGACCGACCCTCAGCGTCCATTTTCTTCGTTGGTGCACGTTTACCTCTATTTGCCTTTAAACGGTCCCTGCGATACTGCACAAACACAAAAGACCAAGGAACATGTAAAGAAAGTATTTGTGATTCTGCTGTCAACAAACCAGACAAATCTAGCCTGTAGGTGTAAGAAAAATATCGGCTATTAGATGTTGAAAATGATGGCAGCCATGAAACTGCTTTCGAAACAACAACTTTGCCGGTGTCCTGTATGACGGAGAACAAAAGGATTGCCATCAAACACTTATATGTACATCGCTGTTTCCGACATCCTGTCTGTGTGAAGCGGGTTATTCTGCATGAGAGCAATCAGAACAAAACAGCGGATTATGCTGGACATAATCAACAGACTTAGGGTGCCATTTTCGCGTATTACCCTCAGATGGAACAGTCTTTCTACATAGATCCGAACCTCAGGAATCTCATTGTATTAGTGACCTACACAGTTAATGTTGTTAAAAATTTTACGTTACATTTTGTTGTAGTTATACTTTATTTTTAAGACATTTTAAATGAACTTATTAAAAAAAAACTAAAATTGAAACAATCAACCCCCACCTCAGCTGGTCCTGGTTAAATTATCAAAACTTTACCTTTACGCGGCAAGAAAATGATTGAGGACCACTGTCCAATATCGCAAATTTAGTTTTGGTGTAAGCCAACAGCCTAACAATTAGGTATTGCAAGCTCTCTCAAAAATGCGTCTGAATTCTAATACTCATTTTCCTATAACGTTTATTGGAATTCTGATAGCCTATGTGGGCATTAATTAAGTTAAGTTTTACATTTTAAGGCATACAAAACGAATACTACGGTGAGTATTACATACCTGCGTTTATTAAATGAGGAATCTGCAGTTAACATCAGCAAAGATGGTATCCGTGTAATTTAAGCCAGTTCTGGAACTCCTTGGCGAAGTCATGCGATGTGTAAAACGTAATAAAGATTATATGCATTTACTAGGAGCCGGATAACGGCAGATAGTTTAAAGCTTAAGAGGTTGAACAGACGAAGCAATGGCATATTTTAATCATGTATACTTTCTTCAACAAAAGTGAACAACCGTTAATGGTACTTTAATATTAAGGCATTTACACAGACAACGGAACGTTACCCAAATATTCAAGTGATACGATTAGTGAAGATATTTTAAATAACGCAACTTTCTTTCTCAAGTGAAGGTGCATGCGTACAGTTACCAGTTGATAAAGAAACCATAATTTGTCTGTGGTAATAAATTGCTGTCTATAAGACAAAGTAGCTCACCAATGAAAAGGTCTTGTTGGAGCACAAATATAGATGTATGCATTCTCCATATAATACGTGGTCTTTCTATTGGACATAGACATTAATCTGCATATTATTAAATAGGACATCAAAAGTTAACGAAATGTTACTTTACAAGGCCTGTAATAATGCACTCACCGTGACGGTTAATTTTAGAGCAAAGTTCAGCAGTATACCCCATATAACAAATGTGCTCTATTATCTAGAAATGTATTTGTCGGGTCCAATTGATGAAGATGTCTGCGAAAAAGTAAGATATATTTTGTTATACAAATGTATTTGTCATATATACATAGTACCAGAAGCTCGACGTGTATATAAAATTAGTTCGCAGGTCATTGAGCTGCGCGCTTTGATTCCGATTATTCCTCAAGAACATAGACAACATCCTGCGCTTGAAGCCCCCGTGAAAAGGTGTGCAAACGGCACAAACTTTTCAATTTCCACTCAATGTTGGCCACGAGTACCCTTGACATTTTTCATTGCTCCGTTGTTAATAAGTGTCAACAAAGAATTTAATATCTTAAGGCGATAAACCATATAAATACTATTCACGATGGAAACATATGTTTGTCATAAATAAGTTAAACTATGTATGATATGCTGCTGAGGCATTGGAAACGACATTGCACCGAGTTGTTCGGAATGCGGGTCCGCTCATAAACAGTAAGAGATATCTTCCCATAGTCCATAAAATGCAGATGCGTAGGAGGACAACTTAAACTGATACAAACATACAGATGAAGGATGCATCTAATACAAGCAAAATATGACAACCTATTATCAAAGGTTAACGGAGGAAAACGCTAAGAGATGGTTAGTATAATTTTTTCCAATTTGGATAACACCGCCCAACCCTTAAGCTTATGTAAAAATAACAGCAAACCTAAGTGGTATATATAGTATTTTAGTTTTTGGAAAAATTAAAGTAAACTTATATTACGCCATCATCACCATAACCGATAGTGCAAGAAAAGATAATTTGGTAAAATTCTATAGAATGAATACCGGGCCGGAACAAACATAATGGAAAGTTGTATCAACATAATGTTTACGGCACAACCTGGACCAAAATCATTATATGGTTAGTTTACTAGATGTAGTAGAAATACCTGCTTGGCAAACACAAAACATTCACGAGAAAAATAGAGCCAAACTATGAGGCCTAAATTGAGTCAAAAAGGAAGCCAATGTTATGCAAAAAAACTACACAATAGCTAACGTATATGGAGATAGATAGGCAGATTAAGAGTGGGATCATCAATACAGGCAAAACTGAGCACTGTACTCACTTTTAAAAATAATGCTGCAAAACGAAGGTGGTTAGTTTTACATACAGAAAATATCTCTATTCCGCAAGGGAACTTATAAAAACCCGTACTTGCGTCGGCGCTTTTGTCAACCGGTTAAATGCCAGTAAACTCACGCTAAGCACTTCTAATGAGATCGCCAAAAGTTCAATGTAATCATAACATGGTATGCTTAACTTCTTCAATTTAGTAGGTTGAACAAGTTAAAAGTGAAACAGAATTAAAAATTCAATGTAGCATGACGATTCTTCATATATTAGGCGGGTTAATTGTGCACTGACACTAATATACCATAGTAAAGATTGAATGCTATAGCTTGGCCATATAGAGTAGAGAAAAAACGATTTAAAAAACCAAAGGGGAAAAAAATAAAACAAGAAAGAAAAGGAAAATCAAACAACCTTATAAGAGAATAATCAAATGCCACTTCAATATTGGGAAATAATCCAATATCCACCTAAACGCACCTAAACGGCCGGAACTGAACCGTAATTTTATTGTGCCAGATCCACCTTACGTTCACAATTTAGTAGTTCAGTGGTTAATTCATTGTTTTTAATGCCTACCTTTACCTGTTTTTTCTGTTGCATATTCTACACTCTGCTGTAGTATGTAAATTTAAATTATCCAATTAGAAATGCAGAGCTTCGTAGTGCTTCTCAGAATGCAAAACTTATACTTTAAATGTAATGTCTAGCTAACTTGTTTAACGTTAATATGTTGCAAAATCAACATCCTTTTGTATATATTCCAAACCGCCATGGCGTCCAGTTGTCTTTGGGCGACTAACTGAATTCATCCACGAACTTTTTCTTAACTTTTTTACCACTCCGCTTGAACCTGTTCTTAGCGGCCCTACACCCAAGCAACAACCTTGAGTCAGTCTCAGTTGTGTTCGCTGTAGACACGAATGTCTTTACTCGGTTACGTGTACTTTGTTTGGATTTGGTAACAGTTTTATTCTACTTAATCACCAAGTACAGATGTAAGAATGGATATTAGCCAAAATGCTTTTATGTCGTTTTTTTCATTTGCAGGAATTTTTCTCAGACAGTTTTATTTGTTGAGACCAAGACATTGTAATCTATACTTTTATTTAGCAGTCAACTTTATGTTACATGAGTGTATACAGTTTATTTTACAAATGCACGTCAGTGGAAGATAAAATCATTATCTGTACATGTGTACATATAACATGTACTATGGTATCGTTTTTTCCAACCTTTTAATCTTTCAACGATAACGCTTTCATTTATTCTCACTACGTTTAAAATAGGTAAGGGAATACTACAAAGAAGATTACTCAGAAATGTTTTCCACATGTGGTCGAGAAATTTACATTAATTCACCAAAATCTTCGGGAAATTACACCTTGCACGTATTAAAATCTATCAAACCAGTTTATTTGATTGACTACACAAGTTATGTTGACTCACATCGTAGTATGATTTACGCGTTCAATGTTCAAGGATGTAAATATAACGGCTTCGTTGCAAGTCTCTACGGTAAGTTTCGGCATGCTTGAAACTACAGCACTCTGTGTGAGAGTCTTTAGCATTGTCACAATACAGTTCTCTTAAAAAGGAAATCAACTAGTCATAAATTACTGACACGTGGCAAATCTAAACAGTGTGTTTCTTATGCTTACCTGTTTGGTGCTTTAAACCCATGATTGGCGGAATGAAACAGGATTATTGTCCATGATGACTGACTATCGTTAACACAGTTCTATGAAATGTATTCCATAGAGACATCGGAACATCGAAGTTTTCCCAATTTCTCAATATGTTAAAACCAAACCTCGTTTGGTACAGCCAATTAACTCGGTTAAATTAAAATAAGAAATATACATCTGCTCAAATTGTGCACCAAGGTTTCCATATGGTCTGCCAATATATTAAATAAAATTTGTAGGACAAGAATTTCAACATGTTGATCCTTCAGATGTCGCATAGTTTACTATGGTTGTCAGAAAAACTGGATAGGTCACTTTGGGTTTTGTTGTGGCCATAAAGGAAGAGTAATGTAAAAGTTTATTTTAAAAATACAGTAATCAAGCATAGTATAAAATGGTCATCAAAATTTATCTCGGAATGTTTGCAACACTGTTTTTAAAGAAACCGTGCAACTTTTGGGTTGTTTGGACAAAAGTTTATAGGATACGTAACCGAAGTTTGATGGTACCTTAACTTATGGATTAAGTAAGCTTTTAAGCACCGCAGTTTAAACATTAATGTATGCCTCCTTGCGTATTAATTCGGCATCGCGAGTATAAGTAAACACCTGCTGATTACGCGTCACCGCATAGAGCATTTATCAGCCTTCAACCTTGTATTTCGTCACCCTTATCCCCGCTTATTCCGTTTCTCCCCTTGAGTGGTCGAGGGGATAGCTTTGTGTCTCGACATGACTCATTTCACATTTCAGTCTAGAATGTACACTCAAGAACAGGTTCTGGCCATGGGATCTCCAATATCCCCCGTATTAGCAAATATATACATGAAAGATTTTGAAAATAAAGCATTACCCAATTTCCGTGGTGCCCTGAAAGTATGGTGGCTCTACGTGGATGACACTTTTGCGATTATAAAAAGGGATAAAAAGGAAGAATTTTTAAACTATTTGAACTCTATTGACACTGCGATAAAGTTCACCATGGAACTTGAGTCGCAGAGCGGTACACTTCCGTTCCTTTATTGTCTGGTACATAGGAAGGAAGGCACGTTAAAGACAACGATGTATCGCAAACCAATGGACACATATGGGGTACTCAGCTATAGTTCAAGCCACCCAAAGCACGTGTACGCGGGAATCGCCTCATAAATATTTCACAGAGCAGGAGCTCTGTGCACGGAGGAAGAAGATAAGAAAGCAGCGCAGAGGGAAGCAATGAAAACCTTAATAGCTAGCGGATATCCGAAACGATTGGTGAAACGACAGCTAAAGAAATGTCTCAACCCACGCGCAACTCCAACCGCAGAGTGGAGAGCGACAGTGGGTATTCCGTATAAAGAAGGAACTTCAGAAGCGATTCGGAGAGTATTGAATAAGGAGTAGATAAGGGTAGTTTTCCAGAAGGGTCGAACGCTACGGTCCACACTTGTGCACCTTAAGGATACACTCCCTTTAGATAGAACAACTAACTGTATTTACAAAAATCCCATGTAAAGATTGTACACAAGTGTATATAGGCCAAACAGCGAGGGAATTACGTACAAGGATTTCAGAACATAGGCGACACATATCATGACCTCCGCGAAATGAGCTAGAGTATGGAGCTCTACTCAGAGATTCAGCAATAGCAATGCATGCGCTAGACACGGGGCATAAAATTGACTTCGAAAATGTGGAGGTAATCAGGAAGGGATTACGATCAGCCAAACAAAGGCTGATTGCTGAGGCTATAGAAATAACCAAGGCTAACAACTGCGTGAATAGAATAGACGGAGTAGGGCTGTCCAGTGCCTGGCGTCCAGTCTTACTCCGGCCAGCTATTGTAAGCATCGGTGGATGGATCCCAAGTCGGAATGAACTATCGACCCACCCTCCGAAGAACTAAAGCCAAATTCTATCAGTGTGCAAGTTCCCTGCAACGGTTCAATTAAGATTGTTAACCACAATGTAATTATCTACGGACCGGCAATTTCGTTCCCCCACTTGACTCTGACTGAAACAAACTACAGTGTACCCGCGAACATATTGACCTTTGACCGTTGTAATCATTCATAGATGAACTGCAAATTGATTTGTCTTTGTATGTAGTTTAGCCATGATCGCTATAAAATGCCAATGTTTAGATAATTCACTTCGCCTGATGAAGCATTTGTGTCAAATGCGAAACGTTGTGTATCACCATAAATACATTAACCGGTCGTTTACCAAGTTTTCTGAAACCG
>OX104068.1:116790896-116885744 GCA_944474145.2 Dicrocoelium dendriticum | reverse complement strand
TGAATTAGAGCAGAACGAGGCGGCATCGATGTTGCATCTGTGTCAGTCTCAACTTAAGGACCACCCGAATCGCTGTTAACATGACGTCCTATATTATCTACGCACATAACGTTTAGACGTATTACCTTAAGGAAGAAGCATGGATTTAAGCGAATGCGTCACAAACATGTTGTGTGGCGTTCCAGATGACCACGCCACTGTAGTTGAATAAGCGCTAGCTTTGGTGGAATTATCACTTTTATAAACCGCCGCTGAACCAAATCGAGCAGTATGCAATCTATCTTTTGCAAATTGCTGCAGATGAATGTACAATATTAAAAGTGTTGGTAGAAATGACTCCGAAAATGTGCTAGTCGTGCCTCGGCTTTGCTTAGGTGGCTGGCTATTTAAATAACTAAATAAATGATTTAATCTTCTCGGCTACGTGAGACAGGCCAATGAAGGCATGACCATTATAATAGTACAACCATTGAATAACGAATGTGCACTAGTATAATAGCATTTTCATACCTGTGGATCCATAAATGTAGGTATGGTTTGGTGTGTTTATTGTGTTTGTAAATGTGTTGCTGTTCTTTTGAATAACTTCGATCGAGCCGTCAGTATCTAAAGGAAGGTTAGCCGTCTGTGGATTTTATAAAATTGTTCGGGTAAGCAAGGGTAGTGACTTTATTTAGTGGCGAATCACATATGTCAGGTCACAGTGTTGTTAAGCAAACATCTGTGGCGTTTTATAGGGTGAACCCTTGCCAGACAAAAACCCACCACGTCCTGGAACACTGCCACCGAACTCTTTGCTGGAACTGGTTAAACCCGAACCACACAGCTGGCACCACAAGGAAGTTGTTCAGATAGCCTTTGCAAATTGCTATTTTATATTCTCCGAACAGTTACGATTCATATAACGCCGTTTGTGTAAATCTATACCCATTGAATTGGTATGCGATTTAACGTAAATGTGTCACCCAGTATGGAACAATTGTAGGTCATGATGCTTCATGTACCAGCGGAGAAAGCCATTTGCCACCGAGGACAACAGGATAATAAAGCCATCACGTTACGGCGGATTTTATCAACAGCGGATAATTTGTCCTTTGGGAAAAGAAATATGCGACCATTATATCGTCAGCCAATAGGAATGACCGGCCATGGCGTAGGCTGTCACTGATATTGTTAACATGAAAAAACAGGGGGACATTGCACGCTCCGATTTAGACAACTAGAAACATTGACGAGGTGGATTTGTTCTGTGGAATTTTACAAATTGCATGCGCCCGGTTAGCTATGATTCGAGTCACTCGAGTAGAGGATTGCCTACATCGTAAGTTTTAATCTTATATCATGCTCATACCGGGGACCATAACGAAAGCATTTGCTTATCCATATATGGTGTAGTTGCTTCCAGGTCCATACCAATGCAGGTTAAATCAAACTAAGCTTTGTGCACCCGGCAACGTACATTCAAGGCAGGTTGCACTGCCACTGCGGATGGTTTATATATGAAATTACAGTTACAAATAGTTTAAACTCGTAACAATATCAGCATTTATTATTCCGGCAGAAAGTGCGCAACATACTGATAGTTTTGTTGGGTCGACTGTCAACTGGGACTGGTACGCTATCGTAGAATTGCAGTACCTTGCATTACGTGAAAAGACAAGCGAAATTTGGAGCGAGTAGTTGGAAAAGATAAAGATTTTGTTAGGGTAAAATGTAGTGGATGAAGAAAGCTGATTAGAATTTGGTGGAAAATATGTACAAGCGTCTAGGTGCTTTTTGAAAATAAGGTCCACAGAAGACTCGCTAGGCAGTACCCTGCATCTGGAAATAAGCTATAAGGACCGTAAAATCAACGTACACTTCAATAGTTCTAATGTGTATGATGGGATTAAAAGCATAATCTTACAAGACCCACAGGATGAATATACGAAAAAATTTAAAATTAATATGTTCCAACGTGGGTCATGAAATATCAGTGGTTAAATCTTTACAATTTAACAAACTGTTGTGTAGCTTTTACCCCTAAGCTGAAAGTCTAAGGGTTTTTCAAATATCGTCCCGTCTGGTGCGTTCACCACAAATCTTGGTAACGCATTTTAGTGAGAACAAATGCTTATTGAGTAAAAGCAATTTCTACAATTCAGATGGGAGTGTTTCATCATTAGTTGCAGGCGGTTGCCTTGTTTGTAAGGGGCTAGGGACAACAGTGATGTACATGGATGCTTGCTTTCAGTTATTATACAGTACGTGAGAAAAAGAACTGCGTGAACTCGTCGGGTATTCCGATGAGTACACATCGAGTACACGAAGACGCAATTCGTAACTTTGACCCGATGGTGCTCATAAGGTACAAAGTCGTCAGCGAGGTGACGACAATTTGGGTTTACTTGTGCATAGAGTAAACAGTAAAAGCACAGCAAGTAACGTGGAGTCGGTATGTGCAGGCAGAGAGTAGCTTTATGTACATATCGATAAAATATTGAAATACGACTCTAGTTAACTTGCCAGTGTGTAATTGTGCACAGTGCCTTTGTTCCTTTGCGATTGACAAACGCACATTGCAATTTTTTAAAGGAAAGAAAAGGCTATGTAGGCGAAAGCGCACTGCCTCCAAGAGCATTGTTTTTGGTACTCTTGAGCACTAAGTTACAATTGCCTAGGCTCCTTATAGAACGACAGCTTCTGCAGTTATTCGAAGTTAAATGCCTCCCAATTTCCTCTTTTGGGTGATCAAATAGTTTAGTCAGCGCCCATTCCAGTTGTTGGGGCTGCTCGAAGATGGACGAAGATTAAAGAGTCAAGCGAATAAATGCGCAAATGGGTAAAACTTTCAAAGTGTCTGGAGTCCAACATTTTCGGATTTTGTCTAATAAGTATAAAATAAGTGCGCAGAGACTGCCGAGAGATACCTCAAGGCAATTAGTGACGAAGTTCTGAGCCGCATATTATGCTTAACAGAGCTAGTCGCTTTTAATGTACCAGACAACCTTAACGTCCACACGATTAAGAAGGTATTGATGGACGTTTGTGGCCTGAAACCTAACTTCAACAGTAGCACCAGCTTAAAGAAATGGGCCGTTAAAACAAATGTTCTCTGCCATTCAAATTTGTTACACGGTTCGGCCCGAAAATTCCTTTCTTGCTTAAAAGCCATCATGTAGTGCACGACGTTTGTCGAATTAAACCTAGTCGCTATACTAATTGCCACGCAGCGAAGCTACGAGAAATTAGTTGCGTCTAAAACTAATAAGGGACCCGTGAAAGAGCTAATGTCTTTATAGGCTGTTATCACCCCAGTTGCTCTCGTCCAGTGTACTTAGCTTTCTTAAATAATATAGGGCAGTATGCGATCAAGCAAACGGTGCAAACCAATAGCTCGGTGTCACATGTGCTGCTTTCGGATAGATACCCAGGACACTAAAAGTCCGTGGGAAAAATGTAGCTAGCTTATTGAGTGTAGACTAGGACGGTAAAACAAAGAAACACCGTCTTCAAACACAATAAACGAAGTAATCTGCGAAATAATATCCGATGAACCGAACCGCGATCAGTAGGGGCTAGATTGTCCCCTGTCCAGCATCGACACACTCTGGTTCATTTAGATAAACGACCTTGCACGTGGATAACACCAAATTTCTCGCCTGTCACGAAACTCTCCTTCATACAATGCTAGTGATAGCCAAGTTGGGAGTGGCAATACATTCAGGTTCCGTCTGTGACACTGAGACCCATAATACCCTTGTGTTTAAAGTTCTGATGAGACATCTTTGGTGGTGTCAGGAGGGGCGGCCATGGGAGGTAATAAAATCACAGATAATTTGAAAAAGAATGTGCGATTAAACAGATGAATCAGTAGATGCGTGGCACCAATCAAATTGACTGCAATGTATAAATAAATACTACGCACTATTATGACAAATGGCAAGGAAATATAAAATAGAACCGAGCTGCAACAGCTGTATTTTTGGCAACTGCGGATACACCCAGGTGGGGCTCTTCATGCCTAGGTTGCGAATATCAGGCTTTTGCAACCAATAACGTTTGTCCAGCGCCCGGCTTATCCCCATCTTCGAGACGACAGGCACGGTGGCTAAAATATCAAATACCTGAAACAAGTGGTACGCCCAGAGTCGACATCGTGTCTAAAGCGTTGGAATGTTTGAGTAGCATGGCACAGCGCAACTATCATGAATAAAAATTCAAACAAGCCGATAGAGGTGATAAAGACTGCTTTAAGAATGTCGTTTCCTTATACAGGTATCTAATGATTGGCGTGAACCAGATCGATATTACTGAATATCGACTTACCTGCGATGCATACATAAAGGTCCAGCATGTGTGGGATGAGTACCTATGTTATACGGTTAACCGATTCAGCGCGCAGTAATCACAGAAAGGGCGCCAGTAACCAGATTTCTTAGGGCCTAATTGCAAGGAAGAGGACCTAGGGCTGTCGGAAGTGCAGATTATTACAAATTCTGGCATGATTTCAAACCCCGCCGTCGATACTATTAGTTTCTCCTGGGATAGTCTGCGTGGACGGCTTGTGACGGGTAAGCCATTAGTTCGTATATGGTGCTTGACTTAGAATGTCATGGGCAAAGCTGCGTCCATAAACTGAACGAGCTTGAAATTTTGGAAAAAGCGGTTGGCGTAGTCTAGCGAGGTTTGAGGAGATGCGTAGACTGCCGGTACAGATGCGATTTCGGTAAGGATGCCATGTAAATTAGTTACGCTTTTATGTGGTGAATATTTTCTGGCGTTTCGCATCGATCAAACGATCTGAATGTTTGGGGAATTCAATGCCGATGATGGCAATTGGGACTGTAGCGAGAGAGAATACCCAGTGGAAAGTGCGCCAAAGATCGAGGTCCAAGGTAAACAGCAAAAGACCGTATTTAGACATTAGCGTGCCATTGGCGGAACTTAGGCTGGCCAAGCTGGCACTGAAGCGACGTTGTCCGCGATGCTTATTTGTCCATTGCCGACGGACGTCTAGTCGCGGATGTTGGTGTAGTTGCGCCGGCACAATGCTGCTTAGGTGCTTTGGTTTTAGTCTCTGGCTGGTGCCGTTTGATGAGGCGATCTGTTAGATCTGTTATTCATGTAGGTGGCATGTCCCTTGCTGCAGCAACTACAGCTTGAGTGCGTTCAGGAAGGCATTGTAACCATAGCTCGCAGAGGACCCCTAAGTCCATGTTGAACTTGCCGATGAGCCGTTGCATTCCACTCAACAAGGTTGAGGGAATCCTATGATCTAGTTGCATATCACAGAATAGTCGCTGCAAATGGATGTTGTCTGAATTCCAGATAATAGCCTGTATAAAATTCTCAAATTATATAACTTGAGAGGAATAAACGTGATGACACCTGTGATGGTATGTTCTGATGAAGGCGAGCTATTCGCTGACTATACATAAAACCGTCAGAAGTAAGCTTACGAATTTGAAAAAACGGCCGCTAATTGCAGCAATCATAACGGAGGTCATTCTCCATAAATTGCGGAGGAGCTAAGGCCACAGAATTTACCATGACAGCCTCAACCGTGGCAACCGCGTATGGAAATAGTTCATCCTCTAGTTACTCTATTTCACAAGAGAACAAAAAATGTGGTAAGTAAGAAAACAATATGATCACAAGTAATGACTCCCTAAAATCATTTGAAGGAGTTCACCAGAATAAAATTCAAAATGTTGGACGGCGTGTCCTGAACAGAGGTTCCAAAGTGTTAAGTGAGGCGTATGATACTAGTTGGTAATCAATAACACATAAGAGCCGTGGCAAATACGTGAGTGTATCGTAGTCGGAATCGACTGAACCCAACGTGTATTGGGCCGGCTAAAATGTGAGAGGCGAATTAACCAGAGCGAGAAGCCGTGAAGCAACTTGCTCACCAAAGCAACGCAAGTAAACCAAAACGCCTTAAGTAAAACAAGTGGATGTATCGCAGGTTACAACAACAGCAAAATTCAGTGTTGCAAAATATTGAAAGGACGTTATTCCCAGTACAATACAAATCAAATTTTTACCCACTAACAGGTGCTGCACTATTGCGCCACTACAAGCGCAGAAAAAGTATGTCCACATTTCTTCCTAGTTAGTTACGTTAATATCTGGAACAAATTATCATTATGGTTACGAGAGATTCACATTCCACTGGCTTTCAAAAAATAGGTCTAAAACTATATACCTGGATAAAATAAACCGCTCAATCAATGTCTGCCAAACGAATGATCATCACTTTTAGCCTGACTCAGTTGGTTTAGACAATTTCTCGGGTTGTTCTACAACATTGTTTACAATTCTTTTAACAACGTGTCATATAACCATTATATGCTTATTAGTAACTCTTAACAACCGAAATCCCACTCAGCCTTTACGCCCCAGAGCCGCATTGCTCATCACTCTGCCATTCAATATTAAGTTGATAATTCCCGAAGCTATCCTACTTGTCCACACCGTATCTATGTCAACCTTTATGCTAATCTTGCCTTGACTTGTTTTTTGCACTCTAGATGCTTCTTCATCCCTGCGTAATTGGCACATCCTTATCTATTTCGGTCGACTTCTCTACCGGGCTTATAATGGCCTTATTCATGCCAGACTACCTTACTACCTATAAACCGCGGATTTCTCTGCTTCATAAAGTCTGTTCGCTGGCATAACCACCACACTCCATAAATGTTGGTTTTTAACCTTAGCACTACATCAGTTTAAACTTTACCACAGCCTTTAAATCTATACTTTAGTCTATGCCTGTTGTACATAATGCAAACTTTATCATGCCAGCAATGCTTATGGCAGTGCTGGCTCTGTAAGTGTACTCTCAAGCATACTAAGAGCCTCTTGGTCTCAGATGGCTCTCGCATCCCCGTCTCTCCAGCTCTGCTGACTTCCTGCATCCTTCTGCATGACTCCGATCATCCCCCAGAATTTCCCCTTTAAATTGCCTACTCCCGTATCTCTCAGTGTTGTCTACACCATGACTTAGGCAACCATTAAGCAGATGGTGTGTTGAATTACGTTTGCTCTCTGAATATGTCCGGACCAAAGCATTACCTTAGTTACAAAAAGCGTACGCGCGAAATTTGAAACGGTTGGTTGTAAAGAAATAGAAACCGCGATGGTTGTTTGAATCGACCGCCATTGTTATCCTATTTCTTCCCTTTTACTTACAGTTGTGTACAAACAGAACAACAACGAACTCTTGGAATAACAGCTCGCTAGACTGCAGTGTTACGAACGAACAGCTTATTTATAAAGAGATTTACGTGTACCTTTCTTCCCGAGCGGATTGTAATGGTATCGGTTACAATATAATCGTTGGGTCTCATCTCGTGTTCTTCCTCGCGTCGTGCTTCGGTAGTGCATGAACTTCGTGACAGCGTGTGGCCGTCTGTGGAATGTAACGTGCCCGTTAGCTTGTTCGTCGCGCACTAAATAGTGACTTCTCGCTTTTTCAGCGTCAGTCCTTCCTTTATCACTCACCACCCACCTCGTTCAACTATTAACATTTGGTGTCGTGGAAGCTAGTGCGTGAAAGATAGTGCGTTAAGCCCACCGAAGCTAAACTCACAGTTGCAAACAATTGCCTAATATTTTGTATCGGATTTCCTACTGTTGCTGAGACAACCGTCCGTTTTTCATCCCAAGGATGACTTTGAATTTAGGCTTACCAGGTGTTTGCTTACTTGTCTGGCATTTCTGTAAAAGACGTTGGCAATTTCATTCTGTTTCTCGGGCGATGAAGCGGTCCGCATTTTTGGAGCGGTCGGTGTCTCTTCTAGCAACCCTCCTCTGAAACTGGAACGCTTTACTCAACTTATGTATTAAGACAGTACCACCGGCCATCTCAAAGAGAACTTTGCTGTTGGAAACCAGCTACCTTTGCCTTTTCACGCGCTTCTGACCTTAGCATTGAAAGCCTTCCCCGAGTTTCCCCCGCCGATCGCGAAAAGCGGCTTTGTGAACGTATCTGCATGGGTTACAAGAAAATCCCTAAGGAATGCGCTCTTCCGTATGCTTCCGTGTACCTTTTCGGAGCTAGTAAACAGCGTACAGTTTCAAGGATTGCTGGATTTGTTAGACAACGACACTACTTTGAGTGAGGTACACAAATGTTTAGCCCTGCCAACTGCCCACCAAAAGCTGTCAAACTTCGAACGGAAAACCCCAACCATCTTAACTCAAGCGAACCAAAACTGCTGGCACGCCGTGAACATAATCCGCCAGTCAAGCCACGAGGACACCGTGGTAGGTCCAACGTTCTGGTATATGCTTTGGATTGTAATGCATTGGTTACACTTCTGGCTGCAGTAAGTATCTTCAATTTTTCTAGTATTAGGTTTTTGCTTGATACCGGGACATCATGTTCTTTGTTACGAATGTGGTGGCCAACCGACTCGGAGATCAAGGCGCTAATTCCAAGAGACGTCCGCATGTGGTAAAAGCTAATGGTGCCAAATTAACTGTCGATTTTACTTTACAAGCCGAATTGCGTCTCGATAAAAATGTCGCTACTCATTAATTTATTGTTTCTGTCTACCTAAATGGGGATGCCATCTTTGGCATGGACTTTCTAGCCGAACACGGGGGTACCCTTCATCTTTCCAATGTGACTCGGTCACAAAAACAGTCGCGCGACGCAGAACGCGCACCACAATTACATCCGTCCTGTTGCCTACTAGCCAGTCACTGAGAGCCTTCTCCGTTTAAAGCTGGTGTAATCGAACGTTTTCCTCTCGATAAGTCCACCGGTGGAGAACAAAGGTTGCCTCTCTGGGTTACTTTACAGAAGTATGCAGATCGTATCAGAGACCGTCAGTTTGGTCTTACCAATAGTATTTTGATTGCGGTTCATGCTGCGGAACACGATCCATGCCGTGAACCATCCCGCGCTGTACCCATTCACTACCAACCTGAATTGGACAGCATGATTCGTGACACGTTGGATAAGTGGGTTATGCGTCCTTCGATATCACTCCGGCCTCTCCGATCGTGCTAGTTAAGAAAATGGATGGCGCCTTACGATTATGTGCAGACTACTGCAAACTGAACGAAGGGAGGCGCAAGGGCCCCTTACCAATTCCCCGTATTCACTTCACGTTCGACACTATTCATGACACAAGATGGTTCTCGACTTTGGACCTAGCCTCAGGATACTGGTTGGTGGAAGTTCGACCAGCTAATCAGGGTAAAACAGCTTTCATTGTGCCATCCGGATTGTACGATTTCGAGACGATGCCATTCAATTTGGCCAACGCCCCAGCTACGTTTTAGCGGTTGATGCAAAACATTCAGGAAAGCCCTGCATCTAAAGATTGTTTGAATTACTTGCATGGTACAATTATTCATCGTTGGTCTATCGAGGAAAACAAAGATCGTTTGCGGGCGATCTCGGAGAGCTTGCGTCTTGCAGTGCCCAAATTAAAATGATCAAACTGTCATTTTCTCGGAGGCCAAGTGAATTGTATGGGTCACGTAATCACATCAGATGGGATCAAAACAAACCCAGAGAAAAAGGTCCAGAGTTAAAAACTTGTTCTAAGCCACAGCATCTTAGGGATTTGACAAGCTTTTTCGGACTTCCCTCATATTATCGACGGTTCATTAAAAACTTCTTTACTATCCCTACGTCTCTACGCCGTCTAACTGAGAAAGGGCGATAGTTTGGCTAGACCGACGAATGCAAACTTTCTTTCACGACCCTAAAAGAGTTGTTGTCGCCGCCACCGGTGTTAGCACCACCGAACGCGTCGAAAAACGCATGAACATTCATACAGCCGCGAGAGACTGAGCGATTGGTGCTGCGCTGTCCCAAAAGGCAACTTCCGGGTAGGCGGTGATTGCCTATGCAAGTCGACGTTTGGACAAAAGCGAAATTAAGTATAGCACAACAAGACGCGAAATAATAGCCCTGGTTAAATTTCTGAAGTATTTTCGACCGCACCTGCTGGGCAGGCCGCTTCCGGTCCGGACGGATCACCAACCCCTTCCTAGATCCCGCATGACTGCAACAAAAGTTGCAAGAGTACGATTTCACACGTGAATACCGACTTGGCACTTGGCATGCCAATGCGGATGTGCTGTCACAGTAATCGACACCCGATGAGGTAAATGTATTGTTTCAAGGAACCGACGATAATACAAGGTGGGCTCAGGATCAAGCTGATGATATTTACATATCAAATATTTACAAACGACAGGTAGAAGTTTCACCGAAACCTCTGGCAGAGCAACGCAAGCACGCTCACTAGAAGAACAGGATTTATGGAGTCATTGGAGCAGTCTAAATGTACTTGATAAGCTTTTATACCGTATGGACAAATCAGGTCGGAAACTAATCACACCAACAAGGAAAGTTCCTGGATTACTGCAGGGCACCCACCTTGCAGCAGACCTTGCAGGTCACCTGAAAACAGAGGCTGCAATGCGCCAACCTTGCTGGTGACCGGGAGTCTACACAGATGTTAAGTACTGCATCGAATGGCAGCATGTTGCTGCTGTCAAATCATATACGCCAACACATCGTGCCCGTTGACACCCATAATGACTACCGCTCCTGGCCAACGAGTAGGAGTGGACAATATGGGGCGCGGAATAGAAATCATCCCATTTTAGTTATGGTCGATTACTTTACGAAATGGTGTGAGGCTGTGCCGATCAAGCGTCCAGATGCGAAATCGACCGGTTCTGCATTCGTTAGTGATTGAGTCACGCGTTATGGTACACCGTTAACGCATCACACTGACCAAGGTGCCGCCTTCGAAAGTTACCTTGTACAGGAAGTCTGCGCCTACTCTGTTGGAAAGACGCGAACTACGCCATACCATCCGCAAAGTAACGGGCTCGTTGAGCGCACGAATTGGACGAAAAGGGAATACTGCAGGCTTTTATCTCCGGCGTCAATCAACTCAGTGGAATGAAATACTTCCGCAACGTAGAATGGCCTAACTAGCTTTGGTACACGAGACTACAGACTACTCGGCAGCCTTCCTAATGCACATTCAAGTGCTGTGACTTCCACTAGAGTTATTGTCACCAATTCCCCCGGGCGGGAGCTTGCTCCATTTTGGACTATGAAAGAAACCTACGTGAGCGCTTTCGGTCAGCATTCGTCAGTTGAGAGAAGATACAGGAAGAGGGCAGCAACTTCAGAAGGTATGTTATGACATATACAGTAGAGGTCTTGCTTACCACGTAGGAGGTTGCGTGTGGCTGCTCTGACCGAAGCCACCTCCGAGCACGTCTAGCAAACTTCGTCGACAGTGGCAAGAGCTACAGGAGATCCTATTCATCCACTCACCTACTGTGTGCGTCCTAGGCAGCGTCGCAAAACCCAAATGATGACGTCGTGACTGTACATTATAAACAGCTGATGCCAACAACACAGAGCTCAACGGATGTCTGAACAGAGGTTATTCCCCAGGAAGTATTCCAGAGGTCGGAGAGACTGCATAGATTGCGGCTGAAGGCGGGATGGCCACTAAGGCCATTATCGAGACATTTTGGGCAGTGTCTACTGCGGGAGGGGGTGATGAAAGAAAATTAACACCGCGCTGGTTGTTCAAATAGACCGCCATTGTTACCATATTTCTTTCCGTATATTACAGGTGTTTACGAACAGAACAACAACGAACTCTTAGAATAACACTTTAATCCATTTCATTGTTACCAACTAACCGCATATTTATATAGAGATATACGTGTACCTTTTACCTCCGGACGGATTGTACTGGTATCGGTTTCAATACAATCGTTGTGACTCATCTAGTGCTCTTCCTCGCGTCATGCTTTGGTAGTGAATGGAAGTCGTGAAGTGTGTGACCGTCTGTTGTGTGTAATGTGCCCGTTATTTTGTTCGTCGTTCACTAACTCGTGAGTTCTCGCTCTTTCATCATCACTCCGTTCGTTATCCCTCACCAATCACCTCGTTCTACGTTTACAGCGTTTACGTTGCGTTCCATTTTTCTATACACTTAGTTGCATACAGTGGTGTTATAGCCTATTTTGTGTTACTTAAAGGTAGCACATTTCTACTACGAATTCGTGTTTTCCATTTTTGGACGGCTGTCCAACACAATTTTTCACTGTCGTTTGGTGTGTGTACTTTTCTCATTTTTTCCATATATACCCATGTGTTTAGCTGTTTTTATTTCTATTTGTTACAACATAGTTGGCAAACGTCACCTGCCTCCCATATGTGTCAATAAGCCGGGGAAATCCCCAGTGCCTTCCACCACCAATGCTAGTACATTTCAAACAGGGGAGTCCAAAGTTGTACTCTCGGATCCCCCAGCCGACACTATGCAAAGGACTTTTGTTCTCGAAAGCAAAGTGAATGGGCTGAAAAGTCCATTTATGACTATTACGAAGACCTTGACTAGTCTATACTTGTTGACCACGTAACCAAATACCAAAATGTTGTAAATCTGTCTGATATCTTCGCAACTGGTGTACTACTGATCAATATTGCACATGAAGTATGTAAACGCATGTACTTAATGTACAAGACAAATTGCCTCAAATGCAAGTGCTGCATACACTTTTAGAGGCTTGCCAAATGCCACATGGTCGTTGCACAGCTACCCGCTTGCGTAAGATCCCTGGCTGAACTTGCCCAATCGTGATCAAGTTTTGCAACCATGACTTTGTTAAAGGGTTCGCTGACGCCCGAACTCGCCTAAGACAGCAGCCTAATTTCGGGCCAATCTTGATAAAGCCGGACAGAACACCGCTGCAGAGGTCTATTCTATCTAATTCAAACAACCAAAAGAAAAATGCAAACAACATCGTTTTCGGTTGTGCAACTGCCTAACACTCATTTAACTGCAACTCCTATCGCCTACTCATTGATGGTTTATAAAATGGATATGGATATAACGCAATGGCGTTAGGTAGACCCCGCCGTACGAAAGCCTTATAGTAACAAAGAACGCATAAATAGCACCGAAACTGGGACTGTATCAATGACAGCAACAACCAGTGCAGCCGCGTCAAGACAAACCGTCAGCGTTCAGTTAACCTGTCAGATATGTGTGACAGGGAAATATAAATTGAGAGCGTTGACTTCTTGTCAACGTACACGCCCCTTGCCAGTGTAATAATGACTCCACGCAATCTCCCACTTGTCCGACTGCAACTTCTAGCAACCCCACCGACGCTGCGTGATTGCTAATCCTCCTCGGTTTCCATCAAAGCCACGACAGTACAGCAAAGATACAACACGCAAATGTTCCAAACTGGCCAAGACAAACTCCCTGTGGTTGTCGAATAAGAAAAACACGCATTCGGTTCGAATAGGCATAGCAAACCTCCCACCCCTATTCCGGGCCGAAGCTTACTTATGCGTGCACCAATCTGAAACAGCATAGTCGTCAAAATTATCTACTCAACTATAGTTGTCAATTCCAAGCAAGTCGGGTTTTGCTGTTAGTCGGGCCACCATGCCACACAGACAAAGACCACATAGATATTTTAACATTAGAGGTGTCACAAACACCGCACCTTCCCTGTCTTATGAACCCAGCGAATATGTATCTCGGTCGCCACATGCGATCATTCCGCGAATCGCCCAAACATCTCTCATATCCCATTTTTATTAAACGCTGCTAGTTGCGGTCCCCCAATCCAAGTATGCCCAGGTCACGCGACGGCGCTGTATCACCTAACCTGGCTACAGGACATGCTGCAACTGACGCCGTTCAGTCTGTTCTAGCCACTTGAACGACGTCTTTGACCCACTGCACTGCACTTGACCACGTGCCTGCTCCCACAACTCAAACATATACACACCCGAATTCATCTTCCCTTCCTCTTTAACATACTGTCCCTGATCACCGCCAGCCTTTTGCTTTACCCTCCAATAGTGCACCAATCATACACTTCAGCGCATGCTTACAAACAAATCTCTCACCCCAACAGGTTTCGCCAGGTAAGCTGTTGGCCGACTCCCACATCCAGACCAATCCGGCCGAGCCGTATACCACCCTACCCTTCAATATCTAATCCATCAAAAATAAATGCACCTCATTGCTCCGCTCATACTTCTGTCCAGTCCGCATGTGGTGCACGCAAATTATCCGTCTAACGCCATGCTGCACATTCCTGAGTACACGACTTGCTGTAGCGAACGTAAAGATCAAAGTGGTGGCGGCTAGCTTATATACGTCAGCAACAATTTCCACGTGTATTCTTTCCAAACCATACCACTTGGAACTCCCGAAAATGCTATATGGATTCTAGCCATAGAATGCCAAGTTGACATGCTGATAGGCAACACACACGATCCACCGCATCCGGCTAGTGCTGCAGCTGCCGTATTGGGTAAGCTATTTCACCAAGTTTCATTACTTCACGCCCGTCATAAAATAATCGGAGGAGACTTCAATATGCCCCGCAACACTTCGTTTAGTCAATCAGCGTCATCCAGGTCTAGGGCCTTCGTAGACACTATTTTCACACATGACTGGACTCAACTTATGCGCACATTCACAAGAGAGTCCAACACCCTTGACCTAATACTCACCAACGGTATCCCGCAAGCAACTGCCAGCATGTTAGCTAACATTCCGGGCAGCGACCACAAGGTTTTGAGGCTATCATGCAAGCTTCCCAATTTACGTCATCATGTTAACCCGGTGTAAGCTGCTTTTAGGCCTCTCCAGCGTATGAATCGGAAGATCTACTCACTTCTCCATGCCGCTCCTTGGGCCGCTCTCTTCCTGGCAACTAGCAAGGACACTGCTATTTGTGGACTTTACAATAACTTTAATTTTTGCCTCGATATTCAAGCCCCACCGCAGCGCTCGATCAGATCTCAAACTCCCGATGACGCCCCCACGCGCAAAATTACCACTAAGCTCAAGAAAATGCGCTCTCCCTACAAGAATACTAAGGATTTTTACCTCATAATTCATATGATCGAAACTCTAGTCGAATGGAAAAACACGCAAAGTCATGTACATACCTTAGCTGAGCGCACGGCGCAGCGTAGATCGATCAAGGCTAAGTCACTTGTACGACTTATGAAGCACCGCAGTAGCCATAACGACTTGCTAATTAACTCACTCGCGCCGCCTGAAAATTGGGTTATCATTGACGCAGCAGAGTTTTGCGATTTCATTAAATAAATAAATAAGTAATATTTTATTCTTAGATTCATAGGGACACACCAAATCAGGCATGATCGGCGTTTACAGGCAGCTGATTAACACAACGATGCATTGGATTCATTCGTGTGTAGTGTAAGCCATTAAGGCACTATACGTGCAGTGCAACGGTACATGTATTCGGAGGGTATCTTATTATGGAACGTGTCGGGAAAAGTTGAAATATGAGTCTAATCGACTTGCCAGTATGTAATTGTGGGCAGTGACTTTATTCAGTGGTGAGTCACATCCGCCACGTCGC
Source organism: Dicrocoelium dendriticum (assembly GCA_944474145.2). Taxonomy (NCBI): domain Eukaryota; kingdom Metazoa; phylum Platyhelminthes; class Trematoda; order Plagiorchiida; family Dicrocoeliidae; genus Dicrocoelium; species Dicrocoelium dendriticum. Next base: position 116,870,333 of record OX104068.1, on the reverse strand, counting down.
AGTGTTTTTAAACAGACATTTGTGGCTTTTTATAGGGAAAAGGCTTGCTAAGCGAAAATCCACCACGTCCTGCGACACTGCCGTAAAGCATTTTGAAAAATAATGTATAACTGGCAAAGCCGCTTGACGACTGATTTCATAATCGGTTATTCGCAGTCGAATAGCTTCCAGTTTCCTCAGTTGGCTGAGCAGATAGTTTGTTCAAGGCCGCCATAACTATTGCTGCCGGTTGAGGATGGAAACATCACGAATAGTTGTCTTGTTTTGTGTCCAGGTGAGCAATTTTTCCAACTTTGTTGTCTGGATTTTTCAGTTATATACTTTGCGGGAGGGTGAAGATGTGTCCAGCTCTCCATACTGGACAACGGTTGTGATGGTGATTTCAGTGGAGTCTTTGGCATACTGCAATGCTCCATGTATGTCCTTGTCGGTTATTACGTCTTTCGGGCGAAATCAGTTCCTCAGTCCAACCCCAGATCTCCAAGGAGTTCCGGACCTCGGAGAAAAGGGAAGTGAAGGACAACCGGAAGAAGGCCGCAAGAAAGAGCGTGGAGTTAAACATTGTTATATTTTTATGTTACAACCGTTGGAGTTGAGACAAAATCATGTACATTGTGCAACAATGATTATGCTGAAGTTGCCTTTTGAATGTTCTATAGAATCAGTATACCATGGGTAGATGGCCAACGTCTACGTAGAAAAGTGCGTTGTACCAGTTAATAATCCACGAAGTGTCAGTTTACTATGAAGCAAAAAACGCGTCAGGAGAGGGGAAAAAAGTTAGAAGACTAGTTGTGGTTGAATGGTAATTGAATAACACGTAGCCAGCCTACTACGCTAGGATGCGCAGAATAAGAAATTTTATAAAATGAATAGTTTACCGCAAGAGAGATCCAAAGGTTAATTAGTGGTAAGGCAGCGGAAAGATTGGATGCAGACATTACAAGAGAATAAAGTTTATAGAAATAAGGGGTGGCTCCTAACATGCTCTAGATAATTGCAGTTGCATGGGGCCTAAGACCACTAGCTGCTTCTAAACAGAGGTGCCGAATTTGAGACGATTGACAGATGGTGGCGCTAAGAAAGACAACCAGTGGCCAGCTGTAGCCATTCCAATAGGACGCATGGTCGCTAGTGTATGACTACAGGGTCACAGAATGCATCAACAAACCAGCAAAGGAAATTATTACGGACATTTTAAGAGAATGTATTATAGACAGACAAGGAGTGTATCCTAACCAGCTCAAAGTCTGCGCGGAGGGGCATGGAGCCAAAGACGAATCGCTGCTAATTGGTGAGGAAAATAAGAGCAGCGACAGATAGTAGCGGTATGAGAGAGAGTATCAGTGGCCAGCAGAGACAATCGGATTAAGCCTTCTTATTACCAGTGGATACCTACAGTGACAGCGGAAGTCAGGGAACCAGCGCAGGTATGTGATGCAAAAAATCCAAAAGAGTAAGGGTTGGAGAGATAAGGAGTGGCTACTAGCGCAAAAATGTGTGCTACCTACAATGAATCTCTGCGGCTGAATAGTGGTGACGTAGGTAATACGAAGAACTGATAATGGTACTAAGGGAGGGAGAGTATTGACGGCTGGAAATAGCATTTGCGTAAAGTCTTCTATTTGCTAATGGATACCAACAGTGTCCCAGAATAAGTCAATAAACAGCAAATGTATGTGGCGCAGACAATCTCAGAGAGTACAGGTTAGAGGAATAAACGATTGACTTTCAGCAGGCTCCAGTATGCGCAGAGATGGTTGGAGCCTACGAAAAATGGCTGCTGATAAACAGAGGTAAGACGAAGAACAGATAATGGCGCTAGTAGTGAGAGTATCAGTGATCACCAGTGGCATGTGGATGAAGCCTTCTTGGTTCTAGTGGATACCTACAGTGTCCCAGAATAAGTCGAGAAGCAGCAAATGTATGTGTCGCAGACAGTTCCAATGAATGAGGGTTGGAGATTTAAGAATGTGGCTCTGAGGAAGCACCGGATATGTGCAGAAATGCATGGAGCCTACGACCACAAGTTGCTGCTAAACAGAGGTGCTGAGGTTAAGACGATCAACACAATGGCGCTAGGAAATCAATCGGTGGGCAGATATAACCTTCCATTAAGCAGTTTGGTCACTAATGGATGCCTACAGTGTCACAGAATACATCAACAAGCTAATGAAGGTAAGTGATACAGACATTCTAAAAGATTACAGGATAGAGAAACATGGAGTGTCTCCTAGTAGCTCCGGATATGCGTAAAGATGTATGGAGCCTACAAAGAATCGCTGCAGAAAACGTAATGAAGATAAGAGGAAGGAAAGATGATGGTGCTAAGAGAGATAACCAGTGGACAGCAAAGGAATTCGCATTAAGCCCTCTAGTTATTATGGGATACTTACAGTGACCGATCAAGTTAACCACCAGCGAAAGTGTATGCTGCAACCACACATGAGATTAAGATTTGGAGAATGAGGACTAGCTCCCAGCGCAGAATTCTATGCTAACTACCATAACTTGCTGAAACTGAAAAGTAGTGACCTAGATGGTACGAAGTACTGATAATGGTGCTAAGGGTATAGAGAGCATCGACGGCTATCAATGGCATTTGGGTGAAGACTTCTAGTTGCTAGTGAATACCTATAGTTTGGAAATTATTGAGAATACCTGTAGCTCGGGATGTGGATGAAAGGATTGTCCTGTTCTCCGAGCTGGGCATTTCTGTTGCAGACGTTTCGTTACCAAACTAGGTAACATCTTCAGTGCAGCTATTTAGTGCTGATTCGCGGAGTCTCGCAAACCAATGCCAGATCTGAATGACTATTGATTGTTGCCTGCTTCGAATGTCAGCCTTCGATCGGTTCACGTGTCCGTCATGTGGGCACCTCTTCTCCTTGTCGATCTGGTGCCTAATGCTGGCTTAACCTGCAGAGCTTCATAGACACCCTCCAGCTCCAGGTGTTTGTTGATTGAGTTCCGGCCAGAATGCCAGGCCTCGAGGAACTCACGCGCTCTGCGGTTTCTTGCTCTTCCAAGTATTTCAACGTTCTCCAGATCGAACTGATGGTTCTCGGCATCCATGTGTACCGACATTAAGGATTTCTCATCGTGGCGGCGGATGGCCAGACTATGTTCGTGCAGTCTTGTGCCAAGTTTTCTTCCAGTCTGGCCTACATAGTACTTCTCACAGTTCTTGCAGGAAATTTTGTAAACCACACCCGATGTTTCTTTCTTAGACAGTTTGTCCTTCACCTTAAAAAGTTTATTTCGTATGGTTTCCGTTGCTTCGTGTGCAACAGTTATCCCGTGAGGCATTAGAAGCCTCGCTGCCATTTCAGAAATCCCATGGATGTAAGGTAGGATAATCGTTCTTCTTTCTGTTGCACATGTGGACGCGGGTGGTGACTGGCTCTTCGACATCAGGCAGCGTAGAATAAAGCTTCTAGGGTACGAATTTCGCTGAAACATGTTAAATAGGTGGTCCTCCTCCGCCTTCCTCAGTTGCGGCGTGCTACAATGTGTCTGGGCCCGTTTGAAAAGCGTCCTCACGCAACTTCGCTTGTATGTGGTCGGATGGTTACTGCGATAGTTTAAGATCTGATCGGTGTGGGTCGCTTTCCGATAAACTGTTGTTTCCAGTGACCCAGAAGCATGTCTTCTCACGAGCACGTCCAAGAATGGCAACTGATCATTGTTCTCTTCCTCTTTGGTGAAATGGATGCCGGAAAAATATTGTTGATTAGTTGATGTGATTCTTGTAGTCTGGAGCGTTTGAGGATGACAAAAGTATCATCTACGTAACGTACCCAAAGTTTGGGCTCCACTATTGGCAATGCCTTCTCTTCCAAGCTTTGCATCACTGCTTCCGCTACCAGTCCAGAGATTGGCGATCCCATTGGCGTACCCATTATCTGTTTGTACATTTGACCGTTGAAAGTGAAATGTGTGGTGAGACAGAAATCAAGCAACTCCATCATTTGTGTGGCTTCAATTCGGTTGCTGGTATTTACCGCTCCGTGTTGTTCAAGCAGAGTCCTCATTGTTTGCCTTGCCAGTGTCGTGTCAATTGATGTGAACAAAGCTGTAACGTCAAAAGAGACCATTATCTCGTCTCTTTCTATTGTTATTCCCTTAAGTTTTTCAAGAAATTGTTCTGCCGAATGGATTGAGTGCTCTGAGCCTGCGATTAGATGTTTCAACCGTTTCCAAAGTTCCTTAGACAGCTTGTAATTTGGTGCCCCGGGTAATGACACGATAGGGCGAAGCGGTACCCCATTTTTGTGTACTTTAGGTAGGCCGTAGAACCGTGGTAGAACTGAATCCTCGGGTTTCATCTTGCTGTGTTCTAACTTCGTGATCTGTCCCATTTGTTCCAATCTTTGAAGAGTTTTGTTGATCTTGCTTTCCAGACGTTTTGTAGGGTCTTCACTTATCGGCTGGTAGGTGTTCACATCTCCGAGCAGTTCTTGTGCTTTCTTCATGTAGTCAGTTTTGTCCATTATTACAGTAAGACGTCCCTTGTCGGCCGGTAGTATAACAATAGTCTTGTCTTTTCTGAGGTTTGTCAGTGCCTTTCGTTCGCTTACACTGAATATGTTGGTTTCCACTTTGTGACTCAGAGCGGGGATGACGCTGTGTCTAATTGCATGTTGGGCTTCAGTTGTGATGTTTGATGTGGTCAGCGTTGATTCAAGTGCAGCAAGGAAATCAATGGGATTGGAATCTTTGTAATTGACTTGCAAACCTCGCACAATAACTGCTCTTTCTGTATCTGACAGGGTTCGTTTGGATAGATTCTTAATCCATGCGTCTTCTTCGTTTGCTGGATTTTGTTGCGAGATTCTGTCCAACTTCCTTTCTAGTTTCTGCTTTGTTTGGAATTTGGTCTTATAAGTACTAATGGCAATCGCTTTCTCAAGCTCTCTGGTTAACTGTTTCCCGAGGTTGGACAAACCAATGGCCTTTTCTTGGTCGATTACTCGTTGATACTTTTGCCATCGGTTGTGTCCATCCGTGATCAAGAGACGCAGCATTCGTCGTCCATGTTGTTCTGTGATCTTCCAGGCCAACGGATTGTTGATGGGTGGACGATAGGGCATACTTGGTGGTAGGACATTGGCATTGGTTTGCGAGACTCCGCGAATCAACACAAAATAGCTGCACTGAAGATGTTACCTAGTTTGGTAACGAAACGTCTGCAACAGAAATGCCCAGCTCGGAGAACAGGACAATCCTTTCAATACCCATAGTGTCCCGAAATAAGTCAAAAGCAGCAAATGTATGTGATGCGGACATCCCCAAAGAGTAAAGGAGAGTTAATTGGTGGCGCCTGTGTCCGATATGTTGGGTTGTCCGATTTGGAGGTGCTCTGGGCCATGTTCCCAACTTTCATCCTACGGTATATTGGTGTTAAAGAGCTTGCAGTTAAACTGGGTTGCAAGCTGTTTATGTAGTTATTATCGGAACTGTGCAGTATTCTCGGCTGCCATAACTTGTAATGGTAGCCTGTTCCAGACATGAGCGAATCTGTAAAGAAAGAAGTTGTTACGCACGTTGGTGCGGGATGTAGGTAGGGTAATGGTTAAGGGTCTATGGCGGAGTGAGTACCGAGAGTCACCGTTTCGTTAAATAAGTACTGTAAGGTTCGCATTTGGTTTTCTTGTCGTCTGGAATAAGAAGGTGAGATTGATTCTCACGCTTCGTAACCATAGAGCTTGAAGACCAAGAAGTTTAAAGCGCTCGCGGTAGTTGAGAGTAGAGGGGCAAGGCGCACGCTTTGAAAACGTGCGTTGTACTTTCTCAATTGCTATTCGGTCACTCTTTCTGGAGTTGGTAAATATTATTGAGCAGTATTCCAGAAGTGGTCTAGCGCGTACCTTGTATAGAGTGCGTCTGGATTCGTTTACTAGCATTCTCTCGCAAATATGATCAATAAGGGATCTAGCTTTCGCTACACTATAGGTAACTTGTCCTGAGACATTTAGTCAGCTTGAATAGTTTACGCCGAGATCGTTTATGGTTTGACAGTTGGCTAGTGAGACGCCATTCAGAATCAGCGCACCAGGCGGTACAGTGCATCTGCAGGACAGGGCGCTGAACGTTGCAAGATAGAAGTCAAGCTTCCATGCGTTACACCAAGAGCGTAATGCTTTAAGGTCATTTTAAATATTGAGGAGACCGCTTCTTATGTTACCTGGATCATAGGAGAATACGACTTTGATATTGTCGGCGAACAGGTACGCCTTTCCATAGGCAAAGACTTGAAATACGTTGTTGATGTAAAGTAGGAAGAGTATGGGGCCCGGTACACTTCCCTCGAACACACCACTCGTAACTGGTTTCGGCGATGATTCGAAATCTCCTAGTCTCACCGACCGTGTTCGACAGGAGTGCTAGGAAGAGAACCAAGGATCCAACTGGTCCGATATACGGTAAGAAGTCAATATAGTTAGCAGTGCATTATGAGAGACTCGGTCGAACGCTCTTTTCATATCCAAAAAGATGATGACTAATGCTTTCCTGCAGTCAACCAAGGCGGTAATATTGTTCAGTAACTCCAGCTGGCATGTTTTACAGGATTTAGATAGGAGAACTTTATGTTGGGATTTGTTGATGAGATTACGAGGAGTCAAGAACCAAGGAGCTCTTCCACGACGATCCTCTCCAGCAATCGTGAAGCTTATGGGGTGTGACTAATGGGCCTGTAGTTTTCAATGTTTTGGCGGCTTCCCCTTTTTGTCTTTGACATGACAACTGCATGTTTCCAAGCAGCGGGAAGGGTTCCATGTTTCATGGAAAGAGTAAAGTTGTTAAGAATATGGATGGCGATATCCAGGCCACCTAGAATTAGCAGGGTCGATGGAAGGCCATCAGGACTTTATTGATGCGAATAAGAAGGAGGAATTCTTAGGTCCTGTTGTACTTTGAACGTAGATTGTTGAGCTTGACGGGTAATTTTCTAGGGGGAGCTGCATCATGCGTTGGCTGCATTGCTTTTTGTTTCATTATAGGTGCAAGTGTATTCAGGCAGTAAGTGAGATTCCTATTTAGTACGAAACAGGCAGTGCCCGCATCTGTAGCCAGAAAAAATACATCTCAGCTGATGGATCTTAGAAGTAGAACGCAGTTTGTTTAGTTTACGCGTTTGAAGGGCCGAACAGAACACGCTGATCTAGCCACTGGGAGACGAGTGATGGGCAGTTGGAAAGAGAGCTTTACTGTTTTGTGATCGCATCCAGAATGATTGTTAAGCACGGTAGCAGATGCATGTGCAACTCCGTTTGTAACATGTAAGTCTAAGGTGTTATTGTGCCTAGTGGGTGCATGTACGTGTTGAGTCCGTCCAAACGCATATGTGGTGTCCACAAAGGCACGGCATTTTGGTGGCGCAGGTTGAGTTTGTCAGGCCACTTGTGGCATGTTGACGTCACCACCGATTATCTTATAGCGGGTACGCAATGGGGATATTTCTGTGAAGAGGTCCACTAGACTGCGTGTACCGATTGTGTAGTGTGTGGAGGGTTATACAGAGAGCCAATTAAAATATCGTGCTGTTCCCTACTAGGTAGTATTACAAGGTAGTATTACAAGACAGCTAGTCTAAATATTCTACTGAATAATAACAAAACGTCAGAATAACCAACAAATGTCGAAATCGGACAGTTTCACACTTCGCCTTTATCAGTTCTAATGTGTTACTGCCAACTACTATTTCAAAGTTTAGAGACGAGCACATTCTCCCCACTGATTTTAACATGAATAATAGCAACCGGGCACTACGTTAACTGAAGCTGTCAAACAACCCTGACCCTGATGGAATCCCATCTTCCTAATCATTATTCAAAGTCCCGGATATTCCAATCCATTGCTTAAACGTTTCCACCCTCTCCATGACAAGTGGAAACAAGCATACCACATGGAAGCACTCGATATTCGTTCCACGTCGCAAACGAAGCTGTCGCCAAAATATCGACAACTATCGTCTTATAAGCCACAAACCATTTGCTTTCAGAGTTATGGAAAGGAGAGTCAAGGAGGGTATGCTTGCTTTCCTACTGCAGCGAAATCTCATCAATAGGTTCCAACGCGAGCTTTCGCTGGATAAAGCTTGCCAAGCATGTCAGTTGGAAGTCTTGAACTACGTGACACACTCCATTGACTCGGGGCAAGCGCTAGCCATTATTTTCTTAGACAGGAAAAGGGAAGTTGACCGGTCTCCACACAATGGATTGCTGACCAAACTAACTGCATTCAGTGTCGCTATCCATCTTCTTTCTTATAAATAAATAAATAAATACATAGTTTCTTCTCGACTATGCGAGGCACGCCCATGGAGGCATGCTCAGATATGTAGAAATGTACTGACATTTTATGGCAACTGTAACAGTGACAGTAGAAAATTGTTCATATGTCCATTATAAGAACTGTACAATAGTGAAAATGTTAATTAATAATTTTGTTGTCGTTAACCTGGGACCTCGACTAATTATAGAATGAGAATCCTGACTAGCGGAAAAACCTCCTCGTGGTGCCAGCTGGTTGGTTCGGGTTTAACCCGTTCCAGCATATAGTTCGGCGGCAGTGTTCCAGGACCTGGTGGGTTTTCGCCTGGCAAGCGTTCTCCCCATAAAAAGCTACAAATATCTGCTTCACAACACTGTGTCGTGGCGGTCGTGACTCGCCATAAAATAAAGTCAATGCCTCGTGGGTATCAGAATAATCCTTTCCAACGCACGGACCTCCATCTTCTACTCCAGCATTGCCGACGACATGAGAGTCAAAATTAGAGCAGCACAGTTACAAACAGGAACGTTACAGTTACACACACACACGGTTAAATAATTACCTACCCCCTACATAAACACACACCAGTACGGCAAACATAACCAATACTTGCACATTCTTGACCACGAATTATTATGTCAAAATGATCATGCCTTTTAAGGCGTGCCTCGCCTTGTCGAGAGTAAAAACTTTATTTATTTATTTATTTTGAGAGCACACAAAAGAAAGATAGGAAAACACAGTGGGGTAGTGCACAAGTAACGCAAAAGTCAACGGTGATATCGTAGAAAGCAAAAAGACGACAGTATATGCAGCTGTAGAAGCTCCAGTGTAACGAACATACGTAGAATGGTGACGCTTGTTGACCTGCCAGTGTGAAGTTATGGGTTGTGACTTTATTCGGTGGCGAGTCACATTAGCCAAGTTGCAGTGTTGGTAAACGGATATTTTGGATTTTTATAGGTGAACGCTTGCCAGCCGAAAACCCACCACGTCCTGAAACACTGCCGCCAAACCATTGAATGGCAAGTTGTTACTGGCTATGTTACTGGTTGAACGTTTGTTTGCTCGGTTATTCGCATTCAGGTTGCGTCCCATTTTCCTGCCGGCTGATGTGTTAGCCGGGTGCCTATTGCGTGCATTAATCCTGTCTGTTTGAATATGACGTGTTGATCCACTGCAGAACCACGTGAAGTCTCCGAGTGATATACATTATAATATGTTGGATTGTTGTTGAAGTCTTGAAGGATAGAATATTGTTCCATAGAAAGAATCGCAGATTCCCCGGGGTATGTAGTAAAATTGAGTAGAAACTTAGGAAACCACGGCCAATTTAGCGGTCAACGCGGATTAAAGAGCTCATAATGACCAATTGTCCTTGCCTTGTATCACAGGAGTATGTGCCTTCCGAAGTCCAATGTAGTTATCCAGGCAACCCTGGTAGCACATGTCCAGCTCCTGTCCAGTTTAGCATCCTAAACGTTCCTATGAGAGCATTAAGATAAACTGGACAGGAACTACTACCGTAAGACGGCTAGAAAGGGATTTTGTCCAGTTTACGGTGGGCCAATGAAAATGATGCTAGCGTTGACCAATGGAAACTCACCACTATGCGTGAAAATCCGGTAGGTCCAGATTCCGTCATTGCATACCCTGGGTATCCGAATACGGACATCACACTACTAGTCACTTAGCGGCTAACTAATATATGGACGGTTCGTAGCTAACGTTCACCCAGTACCTATTGCCGTAGTTGCTGGACGTGGGAACCCACCTAGGCGGCGCTTCAAGCTGTTGGTCAGGAAACGAAATGGATCTTACCGCGCACCTGAGAACATTACAAGGTGATAGAAAATGAAAACCGGGGTCTAAGGATGCAACCCTGCAACTTTGCAACCCTCAACTGAAATGCATTGTTGGCCCTGATTAATCCTTTTTACTATGTCCCCTTTCTTCCTGTACATGCCTATTCTGCCGATGCTTCCCTTTATTACTTAGACCTAAATTCTACGTTTTTCACTCTTTGAGCTGATTTTCTAATCTCGTCTCAATGGTCTCTTTGCTTCTGACTATTGTGACCTGAATAACCAGGGATAGGCAGACTTATCAGTCTGCTTTCCCGTCTCAGTGGTCTCTTTGCTTTTGACTGCTGTGACCCGATTGATCAGGGATAGGCAGAATGGTCTCCTGTTTTCTGACCTCTCTCGGGCTTCTGCGATCTAACTGTTCTAGTCACTGCCGACGCAACGCTTTGTTACCCTCACCTCAAGAACGTTGCTGGTCGTGACTAATCGTTATTATCATGTCCCCTCTCATCCTTAACGTGTCCATTTCTGCCGATTCTCTCCGACAAAATTCATAGCTTACTATTACGCCTTTCTCCGTATGAGCCGACTTTCTAGTCTGGTCTGAACGACCTACCTTCCGACTTCTGTGACCCATATGATCAGGGGTCGGCAGACCCAATGGTCTGTTCATAACTCGTCGGGAATATCGCTGACTTTTCCACTTATGAATGAAAACGTTCTTTTTCTCATTTTGTTTGCATTCCTTTTTCTACTGGTCAGGCAACTCTCCGGGTCTGGCACTACTCTAGCGTTTGACCATCCTCCTGCTTTCTGACTTCCTTACATTCTAAACGTTAACGATTTAGGCATTGTTGTCCTGGTGCTCTGTCCCCCTTATCCTGAGACCGTTCCTCGGCATGCAACTGCCTTTTCATATAGTCACTTGCTTCCCAAACTGCTTCTCTGATGACACTCATTAGTTTATTCCCACCTTACTTTGGAGGCCTAGCTTCAGCTTGCTGACTTACCCGTGTTTGACTGTACGCTCTCCTGTTTTCTGACATCGCTCGGACTTCTGTGATCTAATGATCTAGAATCTGCCGACGAACATCTGTTACCCACACCGCAAGACCACCGCTGGTCGTGATTGAACCCTATTATCATGTCCCCTTTTTTTCCTTAGCATGTCCATTTCGGTTGATGCTCTCTGTCAGCACTTAGACTTTACTAATACAACTTTCACCCTACGAGCTGACATTCTGGGCTCGTCTCAACGATCTCGTACCTTCCGACTTCCGTGACCCTAATGATCAGAAACCGGCAGCTCCAACGGTCTGCGCACAGCACCTGGAGCATATCGTTGGCTTTCTTTTTCTTTCTCTTCTCACCCATAGAGCCCTTTTTTCACACTCTAGTCTGACTTATCTGGTTCTGGCTGTACGGCCTCCTGCCTTCTGACCTCTCTCGGACTTTGAGTTCTAAATGATCTAGTCTCTGTAGACGCAATGCTCTGTCTCCCCCGCCTCCAGAGCACTGCTGCTCATGGTTCATCACTAGTATATCCGCTTATTTCCTTAACACTTCTATCCTGTTGACGCTCTGTTAACTTTCTGACATTTATAATACGGCTTTCTCTCCATAAGCCGATATCCTCCTCTCATCTCCATGGTCTCCTGCTTTCCGAATAATGAGTTCATACTTTTGAACCATCGACAGGCCCAAAGGTCTGTTCGCAACTCCTCGAGATTTTTGTAGGCTTTTCCACTTCCCCTTAAGTGTCACCTTCACGATTACATTCTTTCATTTTCGCACTCTGTCTGCCTTCCTTTATCCATTGGACGGATAACACTTCGGGCCAGGCTCCACTCTTGCCTCGTTTGACCAGTCTCGTACTTTATAACTGTTTCCAGAAATCAGAGACGCAAGTGTTCTAGGCTGTGCAGTCACAACACACCCTGTCCCTTAGCCTGAGTTCTTCGTTTGATATGCGAACAGGATTTTTATATAGCTTCTGTAGTCCCGCAATTTTTCTTTTCTTCGTGACATTCACAACTTTTATCCTCACTTTAATATGACTGCCTAGCTTTATCTTGCCGACTTATCCAGTCTCATCTAACGCTCTTTTGTTTTCTGAACCAACCCAGACGTCTAAGATCTAAGTGATCTATGCTCGGCCGACGTACCGCTTTGTGACTCTCTTTTCGTGAACAGTACTGGTCGTGATTTATCATATTTATTCTACTCCCCTTACAAGCTTAAGTTATCCATTTCTGCCGATTGTTAAATTTTTAGCAATAATAATATCGCTTTCTCTCTATGAGCCGACATTTTAGGCCCGTTTCAATGGTCTCCTCTCTGACTGCTGATGTCTTATCAATGAGTAAGCGACATATCCAATGGTCTGTTCACAACACCTCGAGACAAACGTAGGCTTTTCCACTTCTCCCCAATATTTACTTCACCTTTCAGACTTCATTCTTTCGTTTTCGCGCCCTCTTTACATTCCTTTTTCAGTTGCACGGCAACTTTGCGGGTTTGGCTCTAATCTATCCTCGTCTGCCCAGTCTCCTTTCTGATTGCCTCCAGACATCCGAGACATAAACGATTTAGGCTCTGTATTCCCATCACTCTTTGCCCCTCATCCTTTGTGCTTTGCTCACCATACTATCTACCTATTCCGGCCCATCGCTCCGCCACATTTACCCTAATTACATCACTGGGCATTATTCATCCTTGTTGTTGCTAGCAAAGATGAAGCATCAGCAGATGCACGTCGGCAGCTTTATCACTTCCTCTCAATAGAACCTCTTTTACCGACTCTCTGCTTACCTTCCTGTGCTTTCTGTTGCATTCCTTCTTCATTCGGCGCTGCCTGACACGTGTTTGTCCTCCCCGACTTCTTGCAGTCCTACCAATTTAGGATTAAGGAACTACGCCTCTGTCACTTCTTCTGAGTGATATTCCTTCCCATTATCTGCAACCTCGTTCTCCTCACTCTGGTTCTCACCGATTGAGCAGGTGTCTATTTTAGGACTCCCCAAACGCTCCTGCTTCATATTCAATCTTTCATTCTTTACTGATCCGTGTTCTCCTCGATTTTCGTCGTATTTCGCCACTTATGACATACGTGTATACGCGATATTTAAATAACAATTATATGCATATGGGTACAATAATTCAGGCATCGTTGCAATTGTTTGACTGCATTCCAGATGCATTCCTTTCTTCTGTATGTGTGGCTGTCTCTGCTTGTTTCCTTTTCCTCCCAAGTCTGTCACGGGTAAGGCGACACGCACCCAAGTAATTATCCTCCGTTTCGACAGCAATTCAAGGCACACAGTTCCTTTACCTGGACATGAGCGGTAAGTTATCAACTTCTTTCAACTTACGAACCGGACGAACCAATCAATATCTTGCGCTGATACAATTCTTCCGCAGCATAAATCACTGAGTTCAATTTACCTAACAATACCTCTTCCACATATCTCTTGACTGGAGGACTTTCGACTACGGAAGGCACATTCTCCTGCCAATACAAAGCTTGAACAATCAGTTATTCTAAGCTCTTCAATCCGTTTGACCTCTCAAATAGCCGTGGTTTCTCATATTTTTTATCAATTTAACTACATACCCCGGAAGATCTGCGATTCTTTCTTCGGAAACTATCCTATCCTCCAAGACTTCAACATATTTCAACGTATATTCTTCGAGACTTCACGTGGTTCTGCAGATGATCAACACATTATATCCAGAAAGAATGCTTAGTTCCTGACCTACCGATCTGGCACAGGAGAGGTGGCAGGCACGCAATGGCCACTCGCATAACGCATCAGTCAGCAGAAAATTGGGACGCAACTTGATTGCGAATAACGGAGCAAAAAGCGTTTAACAAGAAACATAGCCAGTTACAACTTGCCATTCAATGGATTGGCGGCTGTGTTTCAGGACGTGAAGGGTTTTCGCCTGGCAAGCGTTCTCTCAATAAAAAGCCACATATATCCGTTTACCAACACTGCAACGTGGCGAATGTGACTCGCCACCGAATAAAGTCACAGCCCAGAACTTCACACTAGCAGCTCAATTAGAATTATCATACTGGTTAGCTTGCTGTTCAATTATCTTCCAATGGATTACTCAGGATTCTCAATCTAGTATTAGTCGAGGTATGACTTCGATATATGGCGAATCATGCCTTTATAGTGTTTATGGATTATGTATGTCAACCTACCTTGTACAATGCCGTTCATATTTATTCGCCTGAATGCAAACAAACCACCTGCGCCGGTGTAATTCATCTCCGCGGCAACTGTTCATATCATTAGCCGTTCCATGGTGCCCCGCACGACCATTTGCACGTCAGCACCGTGCACAGCACACAAATGGTTTACCTGAAAGTCGTGGAATAATAAGACGAACTTACGAATCTGTTTTTGAAATCTTGGTCCTTCCGCCTTTCATCAAATCTCTTAAGCTCACTGAGAGAGATGAATGGCAGAGAAAGTTCCGGTGCAACACTTTGGGACTGTCGTTGCAGCATCTGCAACATTGCTTCGGACATGCGGCGATGGCCGACCAGTTCTGATCGCATGAGACATAAATCATCTAAAAATAAAGCTGAGTGCCATGCAATGCATTTGTGACGTTTTACATTTGATGGCATTCAGTTCCTGCAGCACCTCCTGATTGCATGGTGCAACGTCAGCAACAACAGCGGGTGCGATTACTGTTTAATAGGGACCGAATGAACGCGATACTTACGGTTGCTTGTTGATGGCCCTGAACGTGGTGGACTAATGTCATTGAAGAGAGAAGTGGGCGCACGTGCGTATGTTGCTGCAGCAGGCCTTTTAGGTTTGGTGGGACGCACGGCATCTTCGTCATCGGAGCTAGAACGGACGGGCCGGCGTCTAGGGGAAATAGAAAACACCATACTAACATTGCACGCTTAGCTGGAAGGCCCATCGGAGTTGTATCGGCTGTGGATGGCAGCATGCCGCGCTCTGATTGACGTTGCATTTCTCGGGCATGCTGGAAGCTAACTAACCAGGTGGGTTAATGTAACAAAGACTTACTCGTGCTAAGGATGATGGTCAGTGCAGTGCTGGCCACATCGACATCGGGCGCAGTGTGGTTTTTCACAGCTGCATAGTAGTGCGTACCCCGCACGGAAGGTATTTGGGCGTACGCACCTTCTTCTCTAAGCCATGTATTACTGACAATAGTTATCAACGCCTCGGAGTCAAGGAGTTTGACAACGCTGTATCTTTGAAAAGCCATCGGTGCTGAAAAAGAAAGACGTTAATAGTTAGAGTGTATAACTGTGTGGCATAGGGTAAATTACAAGGAAATCGTAAAAGGGAAAAGCGATACATTTGAATAGAATATGACAGGCTGAGAAGCTACATACCTCTGTCGACAATTGCGATGCACGGAAGATGTACGCCGTTGAGGAATCCATGCTATGCGTGAACAGACTACGGAGATTCCTAAATTCCCGGCATTGCACGACCATGTTCCAAGACACATTCACAGACACATCTGTTAACACTGGGTTTGCCATCGATGGTGACCACGTTATCCGGCTTTACTGTGGAAAACAAAGCGCCTTGGAAACGAGCCGCCTTTTGACCCTTATATGTGCACATCTGTACATTCCCCCCAGAGCTTGTGCTGCTGAAAGTAGGAGGAAGCTGCTCCTCTTCCGGCGTACGCCACATGATTTGAGCAACCGGACGCGGGGAATTGTGAATAATGCGCTTGATGGAAAACATTGAGATATAGGTTCCACCATAAACACCAACGATAAATGGCTTTGTGACTACTGGCTTGATGACACGACACAAGATAGGCCATATGTGCAACTTGGATGCATTAAAAGGTTTAAACCCGTCAATATGCAACTGACAGTCAAAAGTGTCATCAGCGGCGAGCGAAAGAGCAGAGCATGCATGCATTAAACCTCTCAGCAGACTTACTTGACCGTAAGTGCCCGGTGCAACAACTCGTATGCGGGAGTTCCGTGGTGATCGAATCATCGTTTGGTAATCCTTTGGCAAAAATGGCATCCACGGTTGCACATGCCCCAACAGTGGACGAACAAATGACCCTGGTACCTGTGATTTTGCAATCAATTTTCTCAAGTTATGGACCAATTCATCGGGGTCCCTGTCATCTTCACAACAGTTGGTAACGTTAGTAGATGGCTGAACTGTGTAAGCAATCTTATTTAATATATGTTAAAGATTCGCTTACCCTTCTGTCGTTTAGCTGCTGACAACAGAAGCACTTCTTCGTAGCTGTATCCTGACACCATTGTTTTTGCTGCACGGTAAATGGTGCTACGAGACGGAAACTGTGCAGTTAATTGATAACTTTGTCTACGTGACATGCTGAAAATGAACACATATGTATTACACAATCTATAGCCGGAAAACCTGATAGGTGCGCCTGCGGAAACGCAATTTCAAGGAAGCTACACAATAGCGCAAAACCAAGCTGTATCAGCGGCCAAGGTTACGAAGCCGAAACTGGCCAAATAAAACGACTTGCAGATGCATTTAAACCACTGGGGTTATGGTCAAATAATATCAAATATAATGCATACCAACTATTAATTTATTAACGAATGTCAAACTAAATGCATTTAGCTGCTAGTAATGCATTAATACTTGAACTGGACATTTGTCCAGTTTATGTCCAGTTCGTTACGTTTACTGTTACGTTTGTGCTACCAGGGAAGAGTAATGTGGAAGAGATAGCGTTAGCAAACTGAACCCAAAGTTTCAAGTCTCGGAAAATTTGTATCCGTGCATGATAGCGATTAGTAAGTTGTAAAATGATTGATAATCTTACGCTCTTGTCGAGATAAAGGAGCTGTGTGGCTAATATTGTTGTTGCAACGATGGACAATTCCTTGGGTGCGTGTCGCCGTACCTGTGACAAACTCGGGAAAGAAAGGAAACGAACAGAAACAACCACCAAGACAGAAGAGACGGATGCGTCTGGAATGCAGTCAATCAACTGCGGCGAGAATTGGACTATTGTACTCCTAAACACGTAATTCTTATTTACCTATCGCACATACTTGTGTAGCATAAGTGGCGAAATACGACGAGAGGCAACCAGAACACGGATCAGTACAGAAATAAAGATTGTTCTAAAATAGGAATATAGATGAAGAAAAGAGAGTTTGAGGGGTCCTAATGCGCATATGCTCAATCGGTTGGAACCAGAGAGAGAAGGTCGAAATGTGAAGAGTATGGGAAGAAATATCACTCAGAAAGGGCGACAGGGACGCGTTGCCTCAGTCTTAAATTGGTAGGAATGTAAGGAGTCAGAGAGTACAGACGCATGTAAGTCAGCGTCGGATGAAGAAGGAATGCAACAGAATGCACATAAAGGAAAGAAGTGGTCGGTAAATCAGGTTCTATTGATGAAAAGTGGAAAAGCCGCCGACCTTCTTCAGGTGATGCTTCATCCTTGTTAATAAAAATAAGGATGAATAATGCCTAGTGATATAATTAATGTGGGGGTAACAGAGGCTTGCATCAGCTATAGCTAGATCAGTTATATCTCAGAAGTCCAAAAAAGATCAGAAAACAAGTGACCGTTCAGACAAAACCAAGTTAGTCAGCTAGGTGAAGATAGGCCGCCAAAGATAGCTATGTATAAGGTAATGAGTGCCATAAAAGAAGCAGTTTAGGACGAAAGTAGCTAAACGAAACGGCAGTTAGCATCGGAGTGATTTGAACAGACCGTTAGGTCTGCTAAAACGTAATCATGAGGGATATAGTTGTCCAAATAAAGAAGACCATTAAGACAAGCATAGGGTGCCAGCGCATAGAAAGCAAGCCGTATAACGCAGATCTAATTACGGAAAGGGAGCATCAGCAAAAAGAGAAATGTTAAGGATGAAAGGGGAATACAATAATAATGATAAATCATGACCAACAATGCTTTTGAAGTAAAGGTCATAAGTCGGTATGTCGGCAGAGAATAAATCACTTAGATCTCAGAAGTTCGAGGTGGTTCAGAAAGTAGTAGACCATACAGATACGTCCGGATATGCCAGCAAGGTGAAGTTAGGCCGCCAACTTAAGGTGCGAATAACATTAATGAGTGTCATAAGAAAAGACACTTTCGAGACACGGCGGCTATATAGAAAGCCAGTTAGCATGACAAGGAAAGGTTTCGGTATGAAGGGAACAGCTTGTTTGGAGTGTAGACCCTATAGTAGTAACGTCCCGGAAGTCGGGGAACAGTGAGAAACAGGGAAATGGTCAACCGAGGTTAGATAGAGCCATGCCCGAAGAGATATCCGTCAACCTGTAAACGTAATGCAAACAGAACGCGAACAAGAAAGCGCTCTATTGAGGGTAAGTGGGAAAGCAGCCATATTTTGGAGCGATGTGAGCAGACCGATAAGTCTGCTCATAACAGATCATTAGGGTAACAGTAGTCGGAATCAAAGAGACCAGTGAGACGAGATTAGAATCTCAGCTCAAAGAGTAAAATCGGTAGAATTTAGGTCTAATTACTAAAGGAGAACGTCTGCACCTTAGGCATGTACAGGAAGAAAGCGGACATAGTAATAAGAATGAATCATGGCCAACAATGCATTGAGGTGAGGATTACAGAGCGTTACGTCGGCAGAGCCTAAGTCAGTTAGATCTCAGAAGTCCAAGGTGGGTCAGAAAGCAGGAGACCGTTCAGACTAGTCCGGATAAGCCAACAACATGCAGCTGAGCCGCCAAATAAGAAGGGGATGAAAGTTATGAGTGTCATCAAAAATGAAGCAGCTGGAGACGAAAGTACTATATGAAAGGTAGTTAGCAGGCCGAGCGAAATTTCGCAGATTGAGAAGAACAGTGCTGGGACGTCAGAGTCCAGATCCTTAACGCCTCGTTGTCTAAAAGTGCTCAGGAAGAAGAGGGTTGTTCAGACGGGGCTATGTTAGAGCCAGGCGCGAAATGTTATCCGACCAATTGAAAAAGTAATGCAAACGGAGGGCGCCAAATGGAAAGAATTGGGAAGAAGTGCAAAAGCTTACAAAAATCTCCAAGTGTTGTGAACTGACCTTTGGATCTGTCGATGTAAGTAAAACTAGGCGATACATCTTTCAAAAGAGCACCCGTAACCAGCGGATTATTTCAAAATAGTATAATTGACACTGCTGTTTCTGTTACACGTTAATGAAGTGTTCCGTGTCGTTCGGTACGGCACTCCATACATTTTGCCGATGATATAAAAGTCCTATTTCCGGTCGGGCCTATATGCATACCGGAAGTTGCATGCCGGAGAACCGGTTGTTCCATAACCGGAGTGGGTTGTATAACACGGATGTACGGGTGAGCATCGTTAATCGGAAAACTAATTTATTAGGATAGGATCACTCACCTGTAAACAAGGGAGACAGTGCGGTGCGGCAAACGGATAACATCGTGAGACCTGGGGTAAGGAAATGAGCAAGAAACGCCGTACGGAAGGCACAGCAACGTAAAAGTGCATCATTAACCCGCAAACGTATAGGTTGCCGTATGGTCATTTCTTGGATCAATCACGAAGTAGGTACAGGAATGCGGTATATTGCATGTAGCAGGCGAAAGGCGAGCAAACTGGTAAGCAAGGGGGTCTGTGACGTTTTGTTGTATAGTTTGATAACCATGCCAACGTGACGGATGTTCACTAATGCCATGAAACTGCCACTGGTTTGGGATTATTGTTGGCACTCAGGAAGGCTCCATTGGTTCTCTCACTTGTCCGCGTGACCAGTGCACAGAGTGCTATTATATGTCCAATACCAGTGGTGATACACGGGCAAAGTAACAGGTAAACATTTCGGTTTCGCGATGGTAAGGCCATGTAGTTGCAAAATCGGCAATAATATAGCCGGTGGGTAAACCCTCACGTATGGTGGTTACTTAGCTCACGAACGCCCCATGACACCTACATAAATGTAACCCGGAGCTAAGTCTCTACTAATGGCTTCATATGTCTTCAAAACGTGTTCTTATTTGTCCTAATATTGTGCTATTATGTTTGTTTCCTTAAGGCGACTAGTGTTAGGGATATCGTTGGCTACACAATCGTTTACGACAGTCATTTAGTGAGTCCATATTGGCGGCCCGGTTGTGTCATTTGTGTTGCCGCTAACGAAGGCGGTGTAATGTGCTTCACACGCCTCCATGAAGGTTGATTGCTGTGCCCATGCATCTCCCTTGTCAGCTGCGTTATTATGGCTAATATAGAGGTAGTTGCTATTAAACTCACCTGCCTTTCTGAAGGGCGTATGAAGCCTAGATAAGTACCACCATATGGGCATCCAAATGCGCACTGACAAAGTACCAACCATAGGTGCGGCGAGCTACACCATGAGTATTGAATGTGGTCATATGGATTCCAGAGCGGACATCCCTGAACATACGAGGAAAGCCACTGATTTGGGATAAAGTGGTGCTTCCAGAAGCATGCATGAAATGGGTTTTGCTAATGCCATTAATTCCAGGTATACGCTGTGCACACGGATTTTAACGTTTATTATCTTTGCATGCAAATGTTTGACATTCTTTTGGCTGCATATCCACTTCGATATGGTAAAAACAGTAAAACATAGCGTCAGGTGCAAAGTGGACGTCTGTAGAGATTCCGCATATTCACGTAATCATGTGAAGGGTTTTCTGCGCTCTTGACCAAAAGCACGCAAGCACTGAGGAGGGATTGGTTGCACAGTGTGCCATTAACAGGTAAAAAATATGCGTACGTGTAACGGGAAGTTAACTTACGGGTTCAATTTACATAGGTTGCGTAATTCCTGGTGGTCAGGCTGCATACGTCACAACATATCTAGTAAAAAAGACCAGTAAGTTTGGTGAGGGGCACATGATCACGTATCATATTTTGTCACCTGGCAACATATGACAAGAACCGTGCGCATGACCAACCAAGTTCACAACGAAACGAAGACGTGTGTGTCACTGGGATTACGTTTGCATGGGTGTAAGGAATTATCCTTGGAACCATATGCAGATATTTTCTGCTAATTGAAGGGCGTTCGAATCGCCCCTAACCGGCAAAGTGACCATACTGAAAATGCTCGGTTCTTTGTTGTCACCGACAGAGAAGTGATATGATAAACAAGGTGCAGTGTAATAAAGCCGTAGATAATTAAGTCGACGATTACGAACCCACCCATTGAACCAACGGCCAACTGATGCGGCGCACGTAAGACGATGCGATGGCACTACGTGCTGGTAATGAGGCACCACAAATCTATGGGACAGAAGGTGGTCCTGGAAAGGGCCTGGGGTGGTTCACAAAGTTATGGGAAAGTGGATGCCGTTAACAGTGTGGACTAAATAGGGTAATGGGAAGGTCGTTGCGTCCATTCGTGATACCTGAGTACCACTTATGCTATATCCAGGGTGGGTTGCATAGCCCGGAAGCAGGGGCGAGCAATGGTTGACTGCGAAGTGATGCATTAGAGCAGGGACACTTACGTATAGGCATGGAAGACACTGAGATTGGGCAGGCGGGCAAGCTTATGGGCAAAAGGCGCGGTACGCATGTTGTTGGAATGGAAGTTTTAATCATCAAATCTCCCGCTTAAATGGTTTCCAAAGGGAATGATGTCAACATTCATGAAAGATGTGTATCAAGGTAGCATACTGAAAACAGCAGTGGACTGGGGAAAAAGACTCACAGGGGACAATGTGATGGAAAGGAAGTGTTTATCACATATCCACCTAGTAATTCGGTTTCCAATGGGGATTCGTGTCAACGGTCAGCTATGAGGTGCATCAAGATGGCACACTGAAAACAGCAGTTGCCTAGCGTCTAAGGAGCGCATGAGACATGGTGCTGAAAACGGGATGTCAGTCACACGACGGTCGTATACATAATAAAGGAACTCAACTGTGAAATCATATCCAATGAGCCCAAGCCTGATCAGCTCGAGACTAGCTTATACCCTGTGCGGCGTGGGTCTCATCGCCCTCGGGTTGCGGGAATCAGATTGTCAGAACGTTAGATGATTATGCTTTAGCGTAATTAGGCTTAAAATTACTCTTCGCCCTTCCGTCCGCATTCCTCTGCTCCTAGCCGATTCTTTGAATTTCCTCTTCCCCTTGGAACGTTGCTCTACCTATTTTGCATCCGCATTCGGTTCAAACCTAGTTGTCCTTAGTTTCACCTAAGATACCTTTTGCATTTGGACTTCTACCATCATCATCGGTTTACCTGTTTCACTCCAGCCATCGCACCCTTCGCTTAAAATTTGTAAACACGCTTTGTTATCTCCGTCTCTTGACCCTACGCGTGCAAAACCCTCTTCCTACCTATTAGTTGTATTCTG
Source organism: Dicrocoelium dendriticum (assembly GCA_944474145.2). NCBI lineage: Eukaryota > Metazoa > Platyhelminthes > Trematoda > Plagiorchiida > Dicrocoeliidae > Dicrocoelium > Dicrocoelium dendriticum. The sequence continues at coordinate 116,847,920 of OX104068.1, read as the reverse complement.
AGTCACACCCGCGACGTGATGTAAAGGGCCGGCTTGCAAATCATGTATACTAAACTAAAGTACATATATTTTAAGGTATAATAGGCAAGGTTACGCGCCACCAGTCCTTGTTAGTGCTTTTTGATTCATTGACGTCTATCTGTTCGGCTGCCTCTTAACCGTGGCACTTTTTCCGAGATTTCCACAGTTACGTCCGCCAAAACAACAAGGTTTATGCACTGGGACTGGTCGACCCATCCTCAATAGCCAGCGGATTTAAACGCTTGATTCTTTCTCCGAGAGATAAAGAACCCACACATTGTTCCAACTGGAGCACTTTCCGCCATTATGGAGACGCTAACTTTACGGGGTCTAAACAAATGGGTTTAGCTCCCCTCGTACTCACAGTAGAACAACTTGCTCACCTGGATTAATATATTTACATGGATCCCCTGTTCCTCAACCGAAGACCAGCAACTCTGGCTTGATTACCTTTACTGCCTCAAACAGTCAGATTCTCCAGTCACCTGGAGCTTTACTGATGTCATTTCACGGACAGCGATGCGCTCGTATAGGTGGCTTTTCCGATGATCTTTAATGAACTTTCTAGTTGGATACGGAGACAATTACATTTAATTACGTTTGATGGAATTCCGAATCCACGTTGCGGAGAATGGCATTTTCGCCTGTTATGGACATATTCACCCACAAGCAACAACTGCACCCACCGTCCCCATGACAATTCCAGCGTGGATAGCTGGACACGGTTTGTGAGCCGAACAAGAATATAATAGAAAACGATGTGATCATTTAACAATGTGTTTACTCACCTGCAACATTTTCATTCGACTCTTCGAATCTTGCATCATTGACCGGCTTCAACAACTGCTGCCGTATCATCACTAAGCCATCCGGCCAACCAAAGAATAGGGTTGGCTGTCAACCGACTGCGAATAATGGAGTGCAAAATCGGACTATACGATGCATAGCCGACTAACATTACAGTTCAACGGAAGGTGCGGCAGCGTTCCAGGACGTCGTGGGTTTTCGCCTTGCTAGCGTTCTCCCTATAAAAAGCCACAGATGTCCGCTTAACTACACTGCAACATGGCGGATGTGACCCGCAACAAAATAAAGTCACAACTATGCATTTCACTCTGACGCAGTCTTCAGCTATCTACATTTAGCTTGTGCAACTAATTTTACTATAGTGAATGCTTTGATGGAGCACAGATCATTCCGGTTTCGTAATGGTCATTGATTGCACTAAACCTTGTTTGGGCTCCTGTGCTTACGGATGACTACATGGCGAAATTACCCCCAACTTTTACCTTAACTGATTTTTGCGCGCCGCAGGGCCATCATGTTCCTTGATCTCACTATTACGTGACAATATGCTTACTCATATGGACTACAGCTTTTCGTTTATAAATTTCATTAAGACTTCCTATTTTAACATTCCAAAGAAGCTATGCTTGGATGCATTTTTGATCACGCCTTTACAGGTATGTCTTATTTTACCCAGAATATACCATTTATTTATTTATTTATTCCCCGTCGGTTTTCAAGCGGCCAGCTTAGCCCGATCTCAAAGGTGACTGGCAAAGGAGGTGAAGCACAAGCGTGTACGCGGAACATTTGGCACGCCCACAGCCAGACTGCGAATCGAAAGGACGAATCCAGAAACATTCCTGAGGTTCCATTATATCCCTTCTGCCAGTCGACTTCATGTAACTTCGCATTCAACGTAGGACATCGCAGCTCAGAACTCATCCTGACGCCGAACAGCAAACAAAACGGGCAGCAAGCTGTCACACGTACTGACCATGTTCATACAAATTCTACTAAAGTTTAAACAGCTTCTCCTGCCTCCTTCGTGTAGTCAATGTAGTTAGGTAGCACTGTCCACTTGATATCCTTCATAATTATCAATGGCAGTTTGGTGATCCATTTACTTCACAGAGGCATATGCAACTTGACACTAAAAACGAGATCAGATGTGTACCTCTAGAACAGGTGCTGCACTACTGCACCCCTACCGTGTAAGAAAACGGTGCATTCGCTGTTCCACCCACTTGCTTCACCTAGACGTGCGGAAAAGATTGACATCACAGTTAAGTGATTTTCACAAAGCGCTGCTTTATGGCAGTAGATTCAAAACTGGGTGGACTTGTAATGTAGAACGTCTGTAAACGCCTGAATCAGAGGAACACGTTATTCAGAGTGAGTCAGATGGAGCAAAGACAACATATTGAGCTGCTCTGGAGCATTGCTGTGCAATCGTTTTTGCTGCGTGAAATATAAACACCTCAGACATGCAGGTCACCCTTAACCAATGACGCCCCTCTCAGGCTGGTATACATAGCGCTGAGGCTTAGGTGCGTCTGTCATCACTTCGCCATTCCTAACTTTATAGTAGCACCATCCTCATTGTTATCCGATTAGATGACGGTGCCGTACTACCTTACGCGTAATATACCGCGGACTTGTCTCCTTCAGTAAGTCCGACCGCTGGAATATTCACTTCACTATTAAAGTATCGGCTTGTTAACCGTGTCCCTGCATGAGCCTGTTTATTCACTAAGCCCTGAAATCTGAACTGTAGCATTAGTTGAGCGTTATCAGGCAAATGTTGTCGCGCCACCAGTGCTCATGGCAATTATAATTCCGCCGGAATATGTCTCGCATATTGAAAGCCTCAAGTTTACTGACGCTTTTTTCAGCATGGTCGCTGCAGTGCTAATCACCACCGGCATTCAGCATGAGTGACTTTCAAGAATCAACCAGTTTCTCCTCTTTAAACTACTCACTCCCATAGTCTTCCTACTTCCCCTGACCCGGAAACTGGCACTGTAACGAAAACCGTGCCTTAGCCTGACTGTCACTACCCGGATATTTCCGGATCAATGCAGTATGTTAACAGTTCTTAGTTCCTGCCACTTGCCAACATTCTTCTAAGCAAGCCTCCACATTTAACGTTACGGTACCTTTTATACATTTTCCTAATTTCTCTCCATGCATCCTAACCTAAAGGATCGATCCATCTGCCTTTTGAGACGCATCATGCTCCAACATTGTATCCAATAGGCAAATCCTTAATGGCAAAGGGCAACTCTCCAAGGTTTGCCGGGTTCCGTTAGCAACCGGAGGCTAACCTCCAAGCTTCCGATTCAGTGGCTTCCCTTTATCCATAACTGCGGTAACAACCATGCACAATATAGCCTGCAATACTTGCCATTAATTTACAGTTGGTTGCAGGTTATCTGTAACCCAATTTCACGTTTGTTATCATAATACGAGGTCATTTTACTTAAACTGGATATTTAGCCGGCATCTGCGTATCATTATCCTACTCCGGTGAGCAGAATGGCAAATTTATTGCCTAAAACCAACACACGTCGTGGCGGTTAGCTCCTTAACGCCGAATCCTGCTAAAGCTGCTGAGACACTAGGATATCCGCAGGCGTCAGCCAAATGTGCGGTACGTTAACGTTCAGCCTCCGGTGTAGATTATATAACCACAAAAATGTGCAAATTAACTTAACGCAAGGATTAATGCTGGAAACCAAGTCAATAATGTAACTTGCTGAAACCGATAATCCTCAAAGGCTTGTGCTGACTCAATCTGCACCCCTCCAGGGAAGCGGCAGAAGCAGCTTTCCAAAGAAAATTCTTAAAAATACTGTGCGCCTGATAGTTTGTGTAAGTAATGTTAAACAAGGGGTTCTTAAAACCCATAGCCTTATCATCTTACCGCAGCAAACAAAAATTTACGTTCTGCAACACATTCCGACCACGAAACCTGGTAATCGCGCAAACGCGTTGCACACAATGACGCGGTCTGCTAATGCGTATGCTAGTTTACAGGATAGCATCCCAGGAAGCGAACACAAAGTGGCACATCTGTCGTTCAGTTTAGCAAATCCAAAAATTAATACTACCAAACGATCTCCCATGTCCAGCCTAATGCAATACGTCGACTGGATCATCTTTTCAACATTTCTGTGGTCAGTGATTTGGGACTGCTTATTCCTGCTGTTGTATACGAGATCTACCTAATTCTAGAATACTGCATAGATTACTTAAACCAACCCATCCCGACGATTTACGAAGCCATCACTGGGTGTAACTCCCATGCATTCAGCGGATGTCAAACTCCAGAAAATGCTAGCCAAATATCGAAAGACACATGACTTCTTACTTCTCATACGTATTAATAAGTTCCAGATAGAATGGAGTAATCAGCCGTCAGATGCTATGCTAGCTGACGAACGCATGGCTCTTTCTGACAAAACCAGCTCTAAATCACTTGTCCATCTAGTGCAATATAGAAGCAGAAGAATGTCAAATCTCATAACATTGCTAACGGGGTCGGACGGCATAGCAGTTACTGACCCAGGTATCCTGCGCGAACACGTTAACAGGCACAACCGTGGATCATTCACTGACGTCCACGAGAAACATCCCAGAGTAATACCTCGGCTAACTAACGACGAGCTATCCACTTTCGACTTTGACATATGCTTGATTACTAAGACAATAAACTCACTCAAGTTGACTTACCACTTTGGTTCGTATGGCCTAAAACGAGAAGCAGGAGCGGTACGCTTTAGAACGAATAGCCGAATATAAGGCCAACCTCCGATGAGTGGAGAACATCAAAAATAACGCTAGGAAAAATTTATTAACTGGGGCGTAACGCTATCTAGTGCTAAAAATAAGGAACCGGAAGATAGCTAGCTAGGGAAAGGTGTGGTCGCGTGCGCGAAGAGCAAAGATGGCCGCGGAGCCGAGGAGCGTCGCGCCGTTCGAAGGCGGATGCTATGTTGACTCAAACCAACGCGAGCAAGGTTCAAACAGGCGAGGGGCTAATTTGCTATGTACATCGAGAAAATATAATTTTGTGATCTTGTAAAATTTTACGCAGCATGTGGCAGCCAAACAGGGGAATCTGCAGGTCACTACAGGCCTACCCTCTGCTCTTCTGAAACAAGGTGGTTCTGATATTTCGCTTTTACTCCTTAACAAATTCACGTTATCTATGTGTAATGGCACTTTCCCAACAGCCTGAAAGCATGCGGTCCTTGTACCAAGACACAGAAGTGGCTGCCGGTTAGACATTAACAACTACTGCCCCCCAGTCATACGCCGTTTGCATCAATGATGACGGAGAGGCTGGTTAAGGAAAGAATGCTTGATTTCTTGCTACCGCGAAAACTTAGTAACAGGTCCCAACATGGGTTCTTGCCGACTAAGTCATATCAGACTTGCCATTTTGAGTTCTTGTACATGGTGACAAGTAACATTGTCACTGGGTCTGTGCTGATCATAATCTTTCTTGGCATGCGGAAATCCGTTGACGTAGTCCCACACTCTGGCCTGCTGAGCAAACTTAGATCCTTTGGCATCTCCAAACAACTGTTGCTTTGGTTCACGTCGTATCTTGATAATCGCACACAGTCGGTTTGACAATAATACAAGGACTCCGAACCACGACCAGCAACCAATGGAGTATTTTAGGGCAGTGTCTTAAAACCATTGCTGTTCCTCCTCTACATCAAAGATGTATTTGACTCCTTTTTACACGGTAAACCGTTTCTATTCGCAGATGACGTCAACATAGTCTTCACATTCGATTCAGCTCAATTACCTAACGGAAAATCTAGTGTACAGAGCTACCATCAAACGCTTGAGCATTGGTGCAGTTTGTGGAAAACGGATTTCTCACCTGCAAAATGCAAAGTTATATCACATATTGGCAGTGTGCTCCCCGACGCACTGAAACTACATGGCTCATCACTTGCAGGGTGCACTACAGTCAGGGACGAGTTCACTAAACTTCGCTGAGCCGGTGAGCTATAGCTCTGCAAAAGGTCGCTCATTTATCGGTACGTTTTGCAAATCGATGCTACTAGTGGAATCGCGGCTAGCCCTCTACAAGTCCAGCGCCCGAACAACTTTGGAGTACTGTTCAATTGTCTTAACCAGTTCGCGCAAGAGTGACCGTACAGAAATTGAGAAGATGCAACGAAAGTTTACCAAACGTCTACTTGGTTAGTCCACACTTAGTTATCGAGACAGATGCAAACAGCTTAAACTGGAACCACTTTGGCTACGCAGGCTCAAGATCAATCTTGCGTGTTTGTTTCAGATGATACAAACCCAGCGGTCAATACTGATTGGTTTGTTCGACAAGTAGACAGTGATCCTAACCCCATTCGAACTAGACCGTTTTCCATAACCCTGCCTAGAGCTCGACCCAGCATTCTTTCCAACTTCTTTCTTCATAATTACGCCATCGCATGGAATCGGCTGCCGATGACCATCCGGACAGCCAAGACCACCCAAGAGTTTCGGAACTCTTTACACAGATTTCTAAACACTACCACAATATCTGAATTCCTAGGAATATGCATTCCTGACGATGAGCTGTGGAAGCATGGACCTGATCGCTACTAAAGCATAACCATACAAGAAAGCCACAACGCTTGTTGCCATAAAATTATAGGATATCCTGTCCCACCTACAGCTTGTCATTATTCCGACTAACTTATTTATTATCTTCTAATAATCCAAGACTTCTGAATACCATTGCGTGATGCAGCTCACTCGCGTCGTTAGCATGCATTCCCTTTAACAACGTTTCCATGAATACTCTATTCCCTTTTTGTTTAGGGTTGCAGACGTATTACACAAGCTTTCTCCCACTCAGCGTGCTGTAGCACTCATCCCCTCACGATGCAGCGCTAAGCTAAGTAGCTGCAGCAGCTGGCCGTCCTAGGCTCTATGCATCTCTGCGCATGCCCGAAGGTTGCTTGGATCCGTCACTTACTTATCCCTCTTCTCTCCATCAAACATAACCCAAGTAGTCCGCACGCAGCTCCTCCTTTCTAGACGTACAATGATCTGTTGCTCGCTACCTCTTTGACACCTACTTATACCGAAGTCCAGCTTTCTCACCGGCTTTCCCGGCACAGGCTTCCTTGCTAGATGCTTAGCTGCCACCTTCTCATCTGCGAAACCTAATTAATTGTAGTTAAGCTCTCTCAATGACTTCTTCTGGCTCAGGCTTCGTTAGTTATGTACCATGATTTTCTCAGCATGGGTTGATTAGCTGCGCGTCGCTGTGTCTTAACCGCTTTTGCTCTGAATTATTTATCCGCCTTATTTTATGGTTGCGCTCCTTCCGTTCACTGTTTTTCCATAATGAAACCTTCCTTAGCTCTCTTCTGAGGGGCAAACATAACTTGTGTGGTCTGTGCAGAGCAGCTCCTAACCTCTCGTTCCTAGACGTTCAATTATCCTTTACCTGCACCTCGCTAAATGCTCAACTCTCACTTACTCGTATGCGACACTTTACAAAATGGTCGTTCAGCTCTCTCACTGGCTTCTCTCTGCCTAGGTTTCTTTAGTTTTATTCCATTAGCACCACTGCAAGCTTTCATTACCTGCGCGTCGCCGCGTCTTAAACTTTTATACCCTGAATTATCTAAAAGCTTCCTCCGTTCGCTGTGCTTTCTATAACTGTTCCTCTATTAACCACAATATTCTCTCTGCATCTCGCTTTCATTCAGCGCATATGCTTACTACTGCTCTTACCTCTTTGGCTCTGGCTTCCCCCTCCTATTATGGATCACAGACATACAAAGCTCCACCTATTAACCTTGCACAATATAGCTCTGCACTGTGGGGCGTAAGACCTCAAGTAGCTAGCTATGATGCCTACCTAAAACCTTATTTCTTTATACTTCTTAACTTTTCCATTTGACCCTGGCTTTCCTGTCCACCTATGAATTACCTACCTCTGATGCCCCACCGACTCTACCATAATGTAGCTCCGCACTTATGTGCGTTGGACCTAAAGTAACAGGCTCTGTTTCGCACTTATATTCTTATCGCAAGTCTGCCATCGTTATTTTCATAAATGTTCTTTTATTAACCATAATATTCTCTCTGCATCTCACTTCCATTCTTTGCATATACACACTATTTCTCTTACCTCTTTGGCTCTGGCTTTTCCCTCCCCTTATGTATCACCTAACTACGACGCTCCACCAACTTACATTTTACATTGTAGGTCCGCATTTTTTTGCGCAAGACTTCAACTATATGGGAATGATGCATAAATAAATCCATATCTATTTTTTTCACTTCACTTATTTATTCGACCCTGGATTCCCTGTCTGCCTTTGGACCGTCTATCTCTGATGCTCGACATTCTCGTCTTCAACACTGTAACTCCACACTTATGTGCGTAGTACCTCAAGTAACATGTTCTGCTGCTAACTTATATCGTTATCGCAAAGGTGACATAGTTATTTCCATAATCGTTTCTATATGCACCACAATTCCACCATGTATTCTCTTTGCATCTCACTTCTATTCATCGAATATGCCTACTACTTCTCTCCCCTCTTTGGCTCTGGTTTTCCTCTCCCATTATAGATCATAGACCCACGGTATTCAACCGACTTACCCTTTACACTCTAGCTCAGCACTGTTGTGCGTAATACCTCAAATATCTGGCTATGATGCTTACCAAAAAATACCTTTTCTCGTTATACCTATTAATTTTTCACTTTCAACCTGTCCTTCTTTTACACCTATGTGCAACCAACAGCTGATGCTCCACGTACTCCTCTTCCACACATTAGCTTGCACTTATGCGCGTAGGACCTTAAGTATCAGGCTCTGTTTCCTACTAATATCCTTATCGCAAAGCTGACATAGTTGTTTCTAGAACCGTTCCTCTATGAACCACCATGCTACCGAATATTCTCACCACATCACACTTCCTTACCACTGGAATTTAGAGACTAAGCGTTTTTGTATTTTTGCTGCTTGTTTTGACATATGGTTACCATGTATTAGAGTAGTTAGGCGCATTGTCACGATATTTTGACTTGCTATACTTTAAGGTTCTCAGCTAATTTATACAGCAAAACAGTGTTCCTGGAACACGAATTATGGAGGTATACTATTCCGTAATGACTAACAAAAATGAAATAAAGGTAAAGCCACTCGAGCCAAAACCCGAGGCAAACGTCGAATTAATCACTGAAATATCGCGGATTTTGTCGAGCACCGCTTTGCCTCATGTAACCGCAATTGCAGATAAGGCAACTAAACGTCCCGCTGCAAAATGCAACCTAAATAAATAGCGCCCGTTCATGGTTCTACTTATAGACCCATTGGAAGATTCACTTGACAAAATCAGTGCACTCTTAACTGAAATAGCTGCCCTTAAAAGGGAAATGGCTGTTACCAAAACAGACCAAGCAAAACTTCTGCCATTGGCCCATCTCGCAGGAATAAGAATAAATGGCAACGCTGATGAGCATAAAGATGCGGGCGCCCTTCTTACTACCAGCAATACTGAGATAAACAAGCGCACCCGTTGTGCCCGAAACATGATCATCTTCAACCTTCCTGACAAACTTCCTTGGGGGAAAGTCACCCTTTCTATTTACGTCCATGTGTAACATTCCTCTAGACACGTGCATGCGTAAACGGCTCGGAGAATCAAAGATCAGTTGCAGTTGCCCTATTCTTATCGCCTTCAAAACTCAGGACCTGGCTACACGCTTCGCAGCATATATATTTAAATTACGAACAAACGCAAACATTGGGCCTATTTTTATCAAGTCTAATCTAACACAGCTGCAAAGAGCTTTCCTACCGGCTATTAATACCAAAGCAAGACAACAGCCACATGATTCATCGCCGAGTGCCACAGCTGCCGCTTGCTCTAAGACAAGCACTATCGTGAAGCTGGACCAAACCCCCCTGCGTCAGGCGTCCACGACATCATTGCGTATCGACTCAAGTCCCAGAGCCCTAATATATAAAAGTCAACCAACATTGCAGACTCGTCCCAGCTACCGATACAAGAAGCTGAGTCAACGCCTCGGACATGAGTGACACAGATTCCGAACCGATCACTGTAGACTTCCTGCTGATCAACTCCCTTTCCTCCTTCTCGTGCAAAGCCGAAACCACCCTCGCAACACAACAGACTACTAATAAAGGCCAACAGCGAAAACACGGCACCCCTCGCATTACGAAGCACTCCCCGCTGTTGCATCACCATAACAATGAAAATCGTACCCAACCAGTGGCGTCGTGGCACAGGCGGATAGTTGAAAAGCACCAATCAACATCTGTACCAATGGATCGCGTGAGGTCAAAATCATTCCGATCAAAAACTTCGCCCTCCACGCATGTTTCGACTTAACCGGCCGAATAACTGCGCAAGCCCTACCCACGCAAGGCGCCCAACCATGCCTCGGTTTTCACCAACTGATGACGTTCCACGAGTCACCACAACAAAATTAAACTATGAGCAGCCCGCGCAGCACCAACGCAGTGATTCCACTGTTAACTAACTATCCGTCTGGTTAGCTGTCGCCCAGTCGGCCCTACAAAAAGCGCTATACCGTCCAAACCTCAAGTGCACAACCCCGTTACCAATCCCCATAACCTCTCGAAACAGTGGGAAACAAAACACCCTCCCAAAGACGACTCTTTTCTGAAACCCACCACCGCTCCATCAACACTACCATAAGTTCTCCTGAGAGAAAAGTATATCCGGATTATAAGCAATACAACCGAGCTATGTCATTCACGGCCTGGTTTTTATGGGATGCAGCAGGACAGGACCCACCTCGTCCATTCCAACAATAATTCTCGCCAGATCCCTATTACTTCCAAAAACTCATATGCTTACCGCAACTAACCTCCACGGTTAGTTTCAGCCCTCCGGCTAGGTTCTACAGCCCATAATATTACCAACGCCTCATTAGCGGACGAATACCATCAGCTACTCACTCAATCACTTCCTGATCATATACCTATATCACCCTCGGCTGGCTGGCCGGACAACCTTCTCGCCGGCTGGGTGATTCTGTTTGACCCCCTTAAAGCAAATAGTTCGGCGGCAGTGTTCCAGGACGTGGTGGGTTTTCGCCTGGCAAGCGTTCTCCCTATAAAAAGCCACAAAAGTCCGTTTAACAACACCGTGACGTAGCGGCTGTCACTCGCAACTAACTAACTTCACCCATTGCTTATCCGGACAATGGCTTCAAGTTTACTGGCGACAACGTTAAACACCTTCAAGCAAAACGATAGGAAATACTTACAAATCTCAGAAACAAAACTAATCACACCTACATGCAAAATTACATACATTCATATATAAACACAAGCAATAATCCCATTGTTCCATTGTACATTAACTGATCACGTTCTGTACTCTTAACATGATCATGCCTGCGCAGGCGTGCCTCGCTTAATCGAGAATACGCAATTTATTTTTTGTTTATTTACTTCCATGCACCCTGGGCCAGCTGCACCCTATTGTGCCACTTACCTCACACGATCTAACTCCTTTAACTCTCCTTGCATTGAATCATACAACGTGCTGCCTATTACCGCGCGATCTATTGCCCACAAGATGCACCCCATTGACCCATTTATTCCAATCTCATATCAGCAGCTGGTTCTCATAAATAGAAACGCGGCAACCCTCAAATGTCTCAGACAGCATACTAAGCATCCCTGGCTACACCACATTCTGTAGCGGACGAGAAAACCAGATGGGTGATGGTTGCCTTATCCATGTCCGGGACGACTTTGGTGCACCCGATTTCGAAATGTTATCTATAGGTGACCCTGAAGACATCATCTGGATCCAGACGACAGGAGTTCTACTTGTCCTCCTTTTCGGTTGCGTACACAACCCTCCACACACATCTAGCAAAAATAATTTTTAAACTTATTAAGCTTTCACTGAAATCTCTCTAATGCCCCCACGTCACAAGATAGTGGGTGGCCATTTCAATATGCCTCTTACCCTCTGGAAGGACCAGGTTGCGCCACTCAGATACAGAAGTGTCGTTGACACCATTTACGCAAATAGCTGGACCCAACAGGTTCACGATCACACCAGACTTTCTAACACCCTAGACTTAATCTTTGCGCAAGGTGTCTTTGACGCAGTCACTGGTATACTAGATGATATACATGGTTGCAACCACAAGGTAGTCAAACTCATATTTACACTTTCTAGTTCACCTTATGCCACTTCTTCTCCTGGCAAACAGTTTCGAATATTCAACCACATTACCTGGGACAGCTTTGCGATCTGCTAACTGGGACAACGTCCTATTAGCCCCTGATGTAGACGCAGTCGCACACGTCCTATATCTAAATCTCTTCAGCTGACTAGTTGTGATCGCCCCACTCACTTGCAGAAGCCGCATGAAGATGACAGCGTTGTCAGCCATGGCCAACGGTGTACATAGGAAGATCAAAAAAATGCGTCAGCAGTACTCCAAAACTAAGGAATTCCACAAACTTGTTTTCAAGAACGAAATCCTAACTAATTGGCTAACTGTGCAGGAAGCAGCTAAGGATGCTGAAAAAGATGCGACCATTAAATATAACAATAAAACCAAGTCGCTCAGTCAGCTGCTCTGACAAAGAAGCAATTAAAATACTACGCCTGTTGCCTCACTGAGAATTTCTGACACATCCGATATTATCGATCCATCAAAAATATGTGAGACCCTCATCGAATACTTCTGCAATCCTTTTACTGATGCTAACGGAACCTCACCAGCTATGCCATCTAGGAGCACTGATGACTCACTCGAACTATTAAGTATGACCTACGTTCTATCACTCGAGTTATCAGCTCAGTCACATGGTCATCACCCCCTGTTCCCGATGGTCTCACATCTGACGTTGCTGATAGTTGGTGGCCAAAACATTCCAGTTCCACTTCTCAACCTATTAACACTTTCTGTAAAAACGGCATTCATCCAACCACATGGAAACATGTCACCGTCATCATTAAACACAAAAAGGGCCGTCAGCAGCACATGGAAAACTATCGCTTCATCAGCCACACGCCTGTAGCTCCAAGAGTAAATAAATAAATAAATAAATAGATGGTATATACTCGGTAAAACGAATAGTCAAAGAAACCATGCCCACGTTCCTACTTACTTGTAACCTCGTCAATGAACAGCGACTTGGAGTTCCGCCGTCTAAATCCTGTCAGACCTGCCAATATGGCTTCCTCAAACAACTTATTGAACAGATTAACAACAGGCAAGCATTAGCCATCATCATTCGAGACAGGACAAAAGCCTTTGACAGAGTATTAAAAACTGAACTCTTGATAAAACTGGATGCCTACGGTATTTCCGAAAACCTTTACACTCGGTTCTCATAATATTTTACAGCTCACTCACAGTCAGTAATTGTTGGGGACTTTATGTCACTTCCAAAAGCAGTCAAAAGTGGCAAACTTCAAGGAAGCGTTTTAGGCCCTCTACATTTCCTGCTCTATATCAAGGACGTGTTCGAGGTTTTTAAACATGGGATACCCTATCTCTTTGCCGACGACATCAAAATTGTCTTCCAATTTCATCCGTCAAACTTCCACACTGCCATCTCCCATATACAATACGACTTAAGAGCATAGCCGCATGGTGCGAAACATGGAAATTGGCATTCATACCAACGAAATGCAATATCTTTATATACGTATGCACCATGCCACCCAATACCTTAATACTACAGGGCACGCTATTAGGGAACTGCGTAACAGTGCGGGACTTAGGAGTGCACTACTCTGGTTTGCTGAACATCGCGAAACAATTAAATTATTCCGTAGCTAAAGCACGCTCTCATCGGATACATCCTCAAAACCATGACAATACAAGAATCCATGACTGCGCTCTATAAGACATGTGCCCGGCCTCTGCTAGAGTGCTACTCTATAGAATTCACCAACATAAGAAAATGCGACAGAATAGCCCTCGAAAAGGTTCAGCGTACCTTTACAAAACGCCTCCTGGGGCACTCAAGTCTCAGCTACCGTGATCTATACCACATAGCTGGACTGCACCTCGAAACTCCGAGGAATATAACATTTATCATTTATCATTTAACACACTTAAGCGGGGCCCGTTATGGCTGCGCCAACTAATAACCAACCTCGCCTTCTTATATTCGCTTAGTACCAATCCCAATGGGAGCCCATTAACCCCTGTCTCAGACTCATATATCACTTCCTACCCCCAAGCGATAGACCCCACTCCATTATCATACCAAGAACGCGCAGTTGTATTCGCTCCAACGTCCACCTCTACAGATACGCACATGTATGAAATAGGTTACCTCTCACAATAAGGGCAGCCAGCAAAATATAAACCCGTTCCGCTTCTCTATTAGCAAATGGCTCTCTGGCACAGAATTTTCCAAACTACTGGATATCAACCGTCCTGAAGACGAGTTTTTTGAAACTAGACCAGACCACTTGTAATCGCCTATTCTTACATTTCCACACTCTCTCCTTCCCGACTCCCAATATTCCTATATGCCTGTTTCCTCCAACAACCCATTTTGTCTTCCATCACCTAGGCATCAACCACCGGATACCGAATGCATCTGCGTTCCCCCAAACCTCCCACATCTGGCTAGCTCGAGACATCCGCTCTTGCTAATAGCATCAACGTAACTGTCTAATACCTAGATGCTGAAGCCGGCGTGCGTAGGACCTCAAGTACCAGTTTACCTTGCCCAAATAAATCCTAATCGCCAAAGTTGGCACCGTTCTATCTTATACGTCTTACCCTATAAATCACGACACCATTGAACATGCTCTTTTAATCGCGCTTCAATTTACAGAATAGCCTTACCATTTCTATTAAATGGTTGGCTCTGGCTTTCCTCTCCAATTGCAGAACGTCTGTATCACTTACTATGGCTGACATGTTGACGCATTCTTTGACACTGTATACATACATTGATGGTAAAGCGTCTTATTGGAATGGCTACTTCTAGATACTGCTAGCTGTACCTAGCGGTACCATCTGTCGATCGTTTTAAACTCACTCTGTTTAAAAGCAGCTAGTGGTCGTACGCTTCAAGCATAGCTGCACATATCCGGGGATTGCTAAGAGACACACTCTATTACCTCCAGCCTTCACCCTTTGGGACCGCCCGCGTCAACTACTTTTGCTGTTTGCTGCTTAATTCTGGAACACTTTAGGTATCCACTGGCAACTAGAAGGCTTCAACCCAATGCCATTGTTGGTCGTTGATACGCTCTCTTCCTTAGTATCATTATCAATTCCTCGTATTACCTATGTCACCACTATACAACTGCGGTGGGTCATTGTACATAGCATACATCTTTGCGCCGCGAGCCACTCCTTACCACTCTAACACCTAATCTCTTGAATTTTTTGCATCACATACCTCCTCCAGTCAGTCGACTTTTTCTGTCACTGTAAATATCCACAAATAACTAGAAGGCTTAAAGCGAATTTAATTGCCGTATACTTGTTCTCTCGCTTAGCACCATTATCCTTCGTTCCTCTTATCTCCCTCACGTTTTCTGCAGCGATTCGCTCTAGACTCCAAACATATCGCGCATACCCAGAGCTACTAGGAGACATGCCTTGCTTCTCCATCCTGTAACCTTTTAGAATGTCTGTCGCACTTACCTTTACTGGTTTGCTGATATATTCAGTAACACTGTAGGAATCCACTAGTGACCAATCTGCTTAATGGGATGATTATATCTGGGTACCAGAAATTTTCCTGGCGCCATTATCTGTCGATCCTCTTAACCTCAGCATCTCTATTTAGTAACAGCCAGTGGTCGTAGGCTACCAACGTCTCTGCGCATATCCGGTGCTTGCTCAGAGGCGCTCTCTTTTATCTCCAAATATCATTCTTTGGGACTGACCGCATCACACATATTTGCTGTCTGTTTATTGATTCTGGGACACATTAGATACCCTCTAGTCGCTAGAGGGCTTCACTCCAATGCCATTGCGGGTCGTCGATACACCCTCTCCCTCAGTATCATTATCAATTTTTCGTATTACATGTCACCACTCTACTACTACAGCGAGTCATTGTACGTAGCATACATCTTTGCGCCACGAGCCACTCCTTATCTCTCTAAAACCTACTATCTTGAATTGTTTGCATCACATACCTTTGCCAGTCAGTCGACTTTTTCTGTCACTGTAAATATCCACTAATAACTAGAAGGCTTAATGCGCATTTGGTTGCTGTCCACTGGTTCTACCTCTTAGCAAAAGAATGCTTCCCTCCTCTTATTTCCTTCACGTTACCTGAAGCGATTCGCTGTAGGCTGTGTCCGCGAGAAAGTAAGAATTGTTTTGGAAACACTATTTTAGCGATTAATCGATTACTAATTATTGTCGCATCGATTTCAAACGTTTTGGAATGTTTTACATCTGCACATGATTAAAAACCACCTGACACCTCTGCAATAGTTATGGGTAACCACTAACCTTGGTAGCTGACCTTCCATTTCTAAAAGTCATAGTTCATTAGAGATTAATAAATACAGCCAGGGCCCACAGTACTTGTACAGTGTTCTTCGGCAACGGCTAATAAGTTATTTTTCAAGATCATTGGCGTTTAGCGTTTTCCTTCGGTTGGGTTAGAAGTTTTGTAGAGCGGTAACTTTTTATTTTTGTAATTTCATCAATTGAGAAGATTATAACAAATGGAGACGGAGAAAATTGGAAATGTGATTAATGTTTCAGCTGAAAAGTTGCAAAAGCTGCTCTTTTAACGGCATGCTCAAATGGAGGCACAAATAAGAATGATTGAAACTCTGACACAATGCTTGAGTTTGCGGACAACAGGAGCAGCTGCTCGCGACACGCAGGCGAGTTCTTTTGATCTTCTCACGAACGCCATCAGTGGATTCAATTATGATGCGGATTCTGGATGCACCTTCGAAACGTAGTTCAAGCGCTGGGAAGACATGTTCCTGACGGACTTCATTTGTCAAGACGACTCCTGGAAGGTGCGAGTGCTAATCTTCAAGCTTGGTATATGTGAACATTCAAGGTTTATAGACCATGTTTTGCCCAAACAGCCCAAGGATGTGACGTTTGATGAAGTAGTGTTGCAGCTGAAGGAAATATTTGGTGATTCGGTATCCTTGTTTGGCATTCGAAATCATTGCTTTAAAATTGTCAAACAGGAATTTGGCGACCTTGGGGCCTTAGCAGACATGATTAACTGTGAGTGTGAACGTAAAAACTACGCACTTTAACGGAAGTTCTGTTTAAGTGTCTCATTTTCGTCAGCGCTCTACAATCGCTTAGTGATGCAGAGATCCGCACGCGGCTTTTAGCTAAGCTAGAGCAGGATCCTGATCTGACACTGAAGGCTAACCTAAGCGCATGTAAACTTATGCTCACGCAAAAACAAGAGACCGCTCCGGTCAAACGAAATGGTCGCGCACCATCAGATACCGCGCAACTAGTGAAAATGGCCAGGACCGGCAACCGAAGCAAACTCATCAAGAAGCCGACAAAAAACAGCCCACAGCATACTGCTCTTACGGCGAATGGCATCTTGCGCGCTTTTGTCCCTTCAAACATCATATTTGTCAAACGTGTCATAAGCGTAAGCATAAAAAGGAATGCAGCAGTCAGGTCCGGTCGAAGCAATTGAAGAAGTCTTATCGAAAAGGAAATTCTAGAAAGGATTGCACCAGGTCTCCGTCCATAGTTGCCGCATTCTAAAGCGAGTGTAAACCGAGGCGACGATTTATCAGTGTGTTGATCAATAGAATCCCAACGAAACTGCAATTTGACACTACATCGGCTACCACGCTTATTTCCAGGAGCACATGAAATTACATAAAGAGGCCGGAGATGGTCGACTCTCAGAAATTTAAACATAATGCATCCGGCGGTTTGTTAAATTTAGTGGGCGAATTCAATTGCAAGATTGCTATCCAAGGTGTGGAAAAGTCGGGAAATTGCTACATTCCAGACCGGCCGAATTTCAATCTTCTTTGCCTCGGCTAGATTAAAAAGTTGAATCTCTTCAATGTTCCTTTGAATCAGATCTGCAACCGAGTTCGACTACTTCCAGAGCAGTCAGCAAAATCCGTCGAAGACATGATAGGTATGCTGAAGCGAAATTTTGCTTCTGTCCTTCAGGATGGCTTGGGCCATTGTACGAAATTCAAGCAACACTAAACTTGCCACCAGGTGCTAAACCAGTATTCAAAACTAAAAGACCGGTACCAAAAGCAGCCATGTCAACCGTTGAGCAAGAACTCGATCGACTGGAACGTGCCGGAGTTATCACAGCCGTCAACTACTCATCAAGGGCCGCACTTATTGTCGCAGTGCAGAAAGCAAATGGCAAGGTACGCGTCTGCGCTGACTTCCCAACTGGCCTCAACGCCGCGCTGGACGACCAGCAGTACCCGTTACCTGTACCGGAAGAAATATATACAAAGCTGAATGGTGGTAAGTACTTTGCTAAACTTGATCTATCCGATACTTATATTCAAGTGGATGCGGACAAGGTATCGAGGGAGTTATTGACGGGCAACATTCATCGTGGGCTATTCCAATACAACCGCTTGCTATTTGGTGTGAAAACGGCGCCAGCCATCTTTCAACAGTTTATGGACACCATGCTAGCGGGTGTTCCTGGAACCGCTGCATATCTGGATGCCATTATAGTGATAGGTCGAACACCAGAAGAACTATTTAACCGCCTGGATGTATTGCTTGGTTGTATACAGTCGTAGGGTTTCCGGATCCGTGAAAATTAATGCACATTTTTCACGCTGATCATCGAATACCACGATTTTATCCTCGAAAAGGACGGATGTCAACCAGATCCATAAACTATAGAAGCCATTCGAAGGATGCCTCCTCCAACAGATCTACAGTCATTGTGTTCTTTTTGTGGGCTCATCAGTCACTCCAGCGCAATCTTGCCAGAGATGCATCGCCTGCGTGCCCCGTTAAACAAGCTACTAGCCTAAGGCAAACATGGGACTGGGCATCAGAATACCAGAACTCCTTCGATGGGGTCAAGTCCCTACTATCCTCAAACTT
The DNA here is from genome assembly GCA_944474145.2 of Dicrocoelium dendriticum. Taxonomy (NCBI): domain Eukaryota; kingdom Metazoa; phylum Platyhelminthes; class Trematoda; order Plagiorchiida; family Dicrocoeliidae; genus Dicrocoelium; species Dicrocoelium dendriticum. The sequence goes on along the minus strand of OX104068.1, from coordinate 116,829,012 downwards.
GCTTTTGACTCATTTTGTTTCCTCCAAAGAGACTGTCTTGGCGACATATGCATCAAGCCGTTGGATCGATGCAGTAATATCACACAAGTACGTCGATGGATCTCAGAAAGCAATCGCCTATGCCGCCAGAACACTTACGAAGGCCGCGAAGAAGTACAGCCACATTGAGAAAAAAACATTGACCATAGTGTATGCAGTCAAGAAACTCAGCAAACTGCTATACGGCCGCCGCTTCAAACTTCTGACAGATCACAAGCCCTTGCTGGCTATCTTTGCTTCCAAAAAGGGCATCCCGGCCTACACAGGCAAGCGGCTACAACGTCAAACTCTTACCTTAATGGGGTATGATTTTGCGATCCAATAATAGTCCACAGTTTCCCGTGGCCATGCAGATGCACTTTCACGTCTAATTGATGCCCGCTAGCAAGAACAGCTAAACGCAATTATAGCCTTCGTCGAGATTGAACCTGACGTCAACTTTCATGTAACTGATGCATTGCACTGCCTACCAGTTACCGCAGAAGCTGTACGAACCGAACCGCTTCGGGATCCAATACTCAAGAAGTTCCACAGTTTCGCAAAACAAGTTGAGAACGTTCATGTTCATCTGCCAAGTTGCAACAGTACTTTCAGAGGAGATATTCGATCTCTATTGTAAACAACTGCATACTATTTTTGTAAAAAGTGGTTATCCCCAAGGCACTTTATGCGCGCCTTATTCGGCAGCTTCACACCGGGCATCCTGGGATCAACCGGATAAAGGCGCTTACCCGCAGTTATGTATATTAGCCTTTCATGGACAAACAGTTAGAAGAAAGAGCTAAGCGCTGCCAAAATGCGCCAGTGTCTTGAAAGTGCTCTGATGAACCGGAAGCTCCACATGAATTTCGACGCCATCCGACCGCGCTCGGAGTCTTCTGTTGGTGCAAGAAACTGCAGAATGGAACAGGATTTTAACCGGCTGCATGGAGCAAAGAAGCAATCTTCTACGCTTGGACAGAAGGTGCTACTACACGACTACCGGGAAGACCATGCGGAAACGTCATGTATGACTTGCTGGTGGGCGCACAATTCTGGCTACGGCATGCAATCCACTTACGGCCCACATCGTGCCAACCAGAACTAGCAAGGCCTACTGACCTCCCGTTCGATTTACTGGTGGAAAGCTTCGACCAGCCGAAGGTAGCTGTGGACGACTGCACCCAGTTGAGCAAAGAATCCAGAACAAGAATATCGTAACAAAGTTCCCAGACGCTTCTGCCAAGGAGGTGGACCGACAGGCAGAGAACACCGTCCCAAAGACTGCATGTTAATCCTAAGCTTTCGTCTTATACCTAGGAAGATATCTCAGGAGGGAAGTTGTCCGGGAGAAAGTAAGAATGGCTTTGGAAATCCACTATTTTAGAGATAAATCGACTATTAATTATTACCGCACAGATTTCGAACCTTCCGGAATGTTCTGCCACCTCGGAAAAAGATATGGGGAACCACTAACCTTGGTAGCTGACCTTCCACTTCCAGAAGTCGAAGGTCAGTGGAGACCAATAAATACATCCAAGGCCCGCCGTGCTTGTACAGTGTTCGTTGGCGACGATTAATAAATTATTTTTCTAAGGTCACTAGCGTTTGTATTTTCCTTCGGTTGAGCTAGAAGTTTTGTAGCGCAGTAACTTATTATTTTTGAAATTGCGTCTAGGGAGAAGATTACAACAGGTTCCGTAATTCTTTGCGCATACCCGGAGCTACTAGGAGACATGCCTTGCTTCTCCATCATGTATTCTTTTAGAATATCTGTCGCACTTACTTTTGCTGGCTAGCTGATTTATTCTGTGACACTGTAGGAATCCACTAGTGACCAATCTGCTTAATGGGATGATTATATCTGGTCACCATAAATTTTCGTACTGCCATTATCTGTCGATCCTTTTAACCTCAGCATCTCTAATTAGTAACAAATAGTGGTCTTAGGCTAGCAGCATCTCTGCGCATCTTCGGAGCTTGCTCAGAGCCACTCTATTTTACCTCTAACGTTTATCATTTGGGACTGTCTGCGTCACATACATTTGCTGTCTGTTAACTTATTCTGGGACATTTTAGTTATCCACTAGCAACTATAAGGCTTTTTCCCAATGCCATTGCTAGTCGTCGTTACTCTACCTCCCTTAGTACCGTTATCCGGTATTCGTATTACTTACATCAACATTCTTCAGCTGTAGCGAGTCATTGCAGGTAGCATAGATATTTGCCCCAGGAGTCACTCCTTATCTCTCCAACACTTACTCTCTTGAATTGCTTCCATCGCACACCTTCGCTGGTTGGTTGAATTCTTCTTTCGCTGTAGTATCCACTGGTAATTATTAGGATTAATCCGACGTCCTTGCTGGCTGCTGATACCCTCTTACCTACCGCCGCTATCTGTCGTTCTTCTTATCTTCTTTCCACTTTACAGTGATTTGAGTTATGCTGCATATCCCTTCTGCGCATACTTTGAGCTTCCAAGATCCACTCCTTGTCACTTGCTCATATATTCTTCTGGAATGTCAGTAACACTTACCTTCGCTGGCTTGTTTATACATTCAGTCGACCGATAAGCATACATAAGTGACCAAGCGTCTCATTGGAATGGCTATATCTGGGCACTGATAGTCTTTCCTGACCTCACCGTCTGTCGGTCGCCTTAACTTCGGCACCTCTGTTTAGAAGATTCTAGTGATCACAGGCTCCGTGCATATGCGATTTTCCGGTGCTTTTTAGGAGCCACTCCGTATCATAACATCATTGATTACTTCAGAATATCTGAATCCTTTCTTTCCGCTGCCTTACCGCAAATTGACCTTAAGATCTCTCTCGCGGCATCCTATATATTTCTCACACTTATTCTGTGATCCCTATCATATTACGCTAGCTACTTGCTGTTCATGTACCTTGCTATCCTCACTAATATTCTAACTCACTTTTCTTTCTCCCCACGCAATTTTTAACACATACTAATCGGATACTTGTGGATTACTTACTGGTACAACGCTCCTGTCTCTACGCAGGAATTAGCAACCTACCCATACGGCGAATTAATCTATAAGATATTCGAAATGCACTTTCAGCATAAGCATTGTTGCACAGTGTACATGATAATGTCTCAACTTTAAATGCTGTGACCTAAGACTTTAAATATGTTTAACTCCACACCTGTTCTTGCGGTCTTCTCTCGGTTGGCCCTCACCTTCCCTATTTCCCAGAGGTCCGATTTTCTTAGAGTTCTGGGATTGGACTACGGAACAGTTTTCGCGCAAGACGGTGGTAACAACCTACAAGGACTTACATGGAACATGGTTAAAAATCAAAAGGTCCCAACTATAATCACCAAAACCCTTGTCCAGTATGGACTGCTGGACACATTTTCATACACATGAATTTTACATTTGAAAAATCCAGACAGCAGAAAATTTGAAATTTTGCTCACCTGGACACACAACAATACGAGTATCCGCAATGTTCGCCTCCAAAACCGGCCTCAACATAATAGCGAAGCTTACCAAATTTTCTGTCTAACTAACAGAGGAGGTTAGACGCCATTTGACTGCGCAAAACCAAATATGAAATCAGTCGTCAAGTGGCTTTGCCAGTAATGCATTATCGTTCAAAATGCTTTACGGCAGTGTTTCATGACGTGCTGGGTTTTAACCTGACAAGCGCTCTCCATCAAAAATGCCACAAATATTTGTTTAACAACACTGTGACGTAGCGGATGTGACTCGCCAGTGAATAAAGGCACTGCCCGCAACTACATACTGGCAACTCAACTATACTCATATTTTAACCCTTTCCCGACACATGCAAGAACATGATACGTTCCGTCTACTTGCGCCATTTCATCGCACTAACAATGCCTTGACCGTTCCAATTATGCACGAATGAACCCCAAGTATGATCGTGATACACAACTGCTTATACACATTGATCATGCCTGAGTTGGTGTGTCTGTTTGAAATTGGGTACGAAACATTTATTTTTTCTATTTTTTTACTTGTACCAATTCTCTTTACCTCGTTGGCTCTGGCTTTCTTTTCTCATTATAGACCACAGACCTACGATTCTCCACGGACTTACCTTTTCCACTGTGGCTCCGCTTTTGTGCGCAAGACCGCAAGTATCTGGCTGTAATGCCTGCCTAAAAATATTTATCCCGTAATACTTTTTCACTTATCAATTTGACCCTGGCCTTCCTGTCCACCTGAGGGCCACCTACCGTTGATGCTCTACGTACTCCTCTTCCACACTGTAGCTCTGATTTTATGTGCGTAGGACCTCAAGTAGCAGGCTCTGTTTCCCACTTACATCCTTATCCCAAAGCTGACATAGTTATTTCTATAACTGTTCCTTTATGGATCGCAATACACCCCCTGCATCTCGCTTCCATTCATCCACATGCCTCCATGGGCCTGCCTCGCATAGTCGAGAATAAAATAGTTACTTATCTTACCCCTGGCTCTGGCGTTCCTCTCTTGTTATGGATAATGTACCTAAGATGGTCCACTGATATACCTTTCACACTGTAGTGCATCCCTTCTGTGCGTAAGACCTCAAGTATCTGGCTCTGATGCCTATCTATAACCTTTTTTACACTCTAGCCTGACTTATCTGGTTCTGGCTGTACGGCCTCCTGCCTTCTGACCTCTCTCGAAATTCTTATTTCTAAATGATCTAGTCTCTGCAGGCGCAATGCTCTGTCTCCCCCACCTCCAGAGCACTGCTGCTCATGATTCATCACTAGTATATCCGCTTTTATCTTTAACACTTCTATCCTGTTGACGCTCTGTTAACTTTCTGACATTTATAATACGGCTTTCTCTCCATGAGCCGATATCCTCATCTCATCTCCATGGTCTCCTGCTTTCCGAATACTGAGCCCATACTTGTGAACCATCGACTGGTCCAAAGGTCTGTTCGCAACTCCTCGAGATTTTTGTAGGCTTTTCCACTTCCCCTTAAGTGTCACCTTCACGATTACATTCTTTCATTTTCGCACTCTGTCTGCCTTCCTTTATCCATTGGACGGATAACACTTCGGGCCTGGCTCCACTCTAGCCTCGTCTGACCAGTCTCCTATTTTTTGACTGTTTCCAGAAATCAGAGACGCACGTGTTCTAGGCTGTGCAGTCACAACACGCCCTGTTCCTCAGCCTGAGAGCTTCGTTTGATATGCTAACGGGCTTTTTATATAGCCTCTGTAGTCCCGCAAATTTACTTTCTCTCGACATTCACTACTGTTATCCCCACTTTAATCTAACTGCCTAGCTACATCTTGCTGACTTATCCAGTCTCATCTAAACGCTCTTTTGCTTTCTGACCCCTTCCCAAACACTCCTGCTTTATCTTCAATCTTTCATTCTTTACTGATCCGTGTTCCGCTCGATTCTCGTCGTATTTCGCAACTTATGATATACGTGTCTATGCGATATTTAAATAACGATTACATGCATAGTGGTACAATAGTTCAGGCATCGCCGCAATTGATTGACTGCATTCCAGATGCATTCCTTTCTTCTGTCTGTGTGGCTGTCTCTGTTCGTTTCCTTTTTCTCCCGAGTCTGTCACAGGTACGGCGACACGCACCCAAGGAATTGTCCTCCGTTTCGACAACAATACAAGGCACACAGTTCCTCTACCTGGACATGAGCGGAAAATTATCAACTTTTGTACAACTTACTAACTGGACAAATCAATCAATTCTTCCGCGGCATGAACCACTGAGTCCAAGTTATCTAACAATACCTTTTCCACATATCTCTTGACTGGAGGACTTTCGACTACGGAAGGCACATTCTCCTGCCAAAACAAAGCTTGAACAATCGGTCATTCTAAGCTCTTCAATCCGCTTCGACCGCTCAAATGGCCGTGGTTACCACAATCTCTAATCAATTTCACTACATACCCCGGGTGATCTGCGATTCTTTCTTCGGAACCTATCCTGTCCTCCAAGATTTCAACATATTTCAACGTATATTCTTCGAGGCTTCACGTGGTTCTGCAGATGATCAACACATCATACCCAGAAAGAAAGCTTAGTTCCTGACCTACCGATCTGGAACAGGAGAGGACCCAGGCACGCAATGGCCACTCGCATAGCGCATCAGTCAGCAGAACAATGGGACGCAACTTGACTGCGAATAACCTAACAAAAGTACGTTCAACAAGAAACATAGCCAGTTACAACTTGCCATTAAATGGATTGGCGGCAGTGTTTCAGGACGTGGTGGGTTTTCGCCTGGCAAGCGTTCTCCCTATAAAAAGCCACAAATGTCCGTTTAACAACACTGCAACGCGGCGAATGTGACTCGCCACCGAATATAGTCACAGCCCATAACTTCACACTGGCAGCCCAATTAGAATCATCATACTGGATAGCTTGCTTTTCAATTATCTTCCAATGGATCACTCAGGATTCTTTATCTATTATTACTCGAGGTTTGACTGGGATATATGGCAGAGCGATTATGTCCAAGCAAATGTATCCCGATCCCACTACAACCAAATAGTTCTTTCGCATGTTCACCATCGCACAGTTCCAAGCATGGACATATGAACAATTTTCTACTGTCACTACAATTCCCATAAAATGTCTGTACAGCTGTACATACCTGATCATGCCTCAACTGGCGTGCCTCGCATAGTCCAGAATAAATATTTATTTATTTATTTATTTATCTCCTTATACTTCTCTACTTGTGTCTTTGACCCTGAATTTCCTCTCCACTTATGGTCCACCTACCTTACGTGCTCCTCCAAAATACCTTTCAAACTATAGCTCCGCACTTTGGTGTGTAGGTCCTCAAGTACCTGGCTATGCCGCCCGACCATTCCTTGTCCCGTCCTAAGCATTCAATTATGTCTTACACTCTAGCACATTCCGCCATACAAACTACCAAGTAGCAATGTTCCACCGACTTACCTTCCACACTGTTGCGCAGAAACCTCATGCGTAGAACCTTAAGTAACAGGCTAGGTTACTCAAGTATATACCTATCGCGCAGCTGACATCGTTCTTTCTTATAATTGTTACCCTATGAACCAAAACACTTTCGAATATTTTCTTTAATTCCGCTTTCATCTATCACATATCCTTACCACTTACCTGTTTGGCTCTGGCTTTCCTCCCCTCCTAGGCAACTCCTATCTACTGCTCTCCAACGACTTATCCTTCACACTTTAGCTCCGCACTTTGTTGGTAAGACCTAAAATATCTGGCCATGATGCCTACCTATAACCTTATCTCGTCCTATTTCTTCACGTATCCCTTCGACCCTGGCTTTCCTGTCCAACTATGGACCACCTACCTCTGATGCTTTACCGGCACACCATCCACAATATAGCTCCGTATGTTCGTGCGTAAGAACTCAAGTATTGGTCAATGTTTCTCAGTTATATCCTTATCGCAAAGCAGAAATCTCTATTCTGTAGTTGCCAACCAATTAACCACAATATTCTTACTACTTCTCGCTTTTATTCATCGCATATTCCTACCACGTCTCTTACCTGTTTGGCTCCGGCTTTCCTCTCCAATTATGTACCACCTTCCTACGTGTTACATCGACCTACCTACATGCTGTAGCTCCACACTTATGTGCGTAGGACCACAAGTAGCATAATAGGTTTCCTCTTAGATACTTATCGCAAAGCTGACATCATAGGTTTTCCCTCATATTTAACCTGACTTCCATATCGCCGTTTTCTGTGTCTGTTTGACTTGTTTGCCGCACTGTAGAAGTCCCTGTCTCTTTCCGCTGTTCCAGATCTTTATGACTGGTTTTGCAATTATATTTTCACTACGGCTGTAGTGTATAAATCCCATTCTCGTCCCAACTTTGACACTATGTCTCACTCCTACACCCAGCAGTTTCTATAGCATTCGCTTACTGAACATTTTATGTTATTTTTTCCTGGGTCTCAAACCCGGAGTAGTAACACCACTGGCCCACATGAATGTTCGAACGATGAGCTCTACCACTGTCAACTCATCGCTCAACCTATATCTTAAGCGTATTTTAAACCTTACTATGTGATTTTGACTCCTCTAACTTATCTACGGCTTAACTCCTGATACTCCCTGTTCCCACACAGGACAGCTTTTGCGTATGCTAGTTCACTTCGGACGGTATTTATCTTCCACGTTCAGCAAATACCGTGGCTCATGATTGCACACGAAACTACGGATCTGATATATAACGTATTCGGTCATTCCATTGCTTTTAACTAGCACATAGTTACCATAAATTTTATATTTATACATTAACATAGTCCTGAGCAATTTTCTTTGGTAGTTTGCTCGGTCCGTTTTACTTTTCTCCCGTGTTCTAAAGAAAAACATTACCTGCACATAACACCTCACAGGACATACCTGCGATGCTCACCTATACACGACATCAACACAGAACAAAGGAATCATTCGCACTTTGCAATCCTGAAACATCAAAGAAACCCAGAAAAGAAATCAAAATCAATACAAGTCACTTGAGTCATCCAACTTCAACAGCTCCAACCGCCTGCGGTCGACTCCGAAGGAGACTACATAACAATGGGAAACAAATTGGCAAAACTTGAGTGCAAATATCCGCGAAGGTAATCGGTCAGCTGCAATCTTTTCAATGTCATATCAGCATTTTGCAGTGTTTCAGTTGGTGGTGGGTTTACGTCTGGCAAGCGTTTTCCTTGTAAAAAGCCACAAATATCTGCTTAGCAACACTGCGACGTGGCGGATAGGGCTAGCCAATCAATAAAGTCACTACCCCAATCACACATTGGCAAGTTGACCTATACCACATTTACAAATTCTATGCATATACATGCTTCCCTACAAACGCGCTCACATATATGATCAGTTATCTGCCACTGTTGTTAAATATATTTGTCGCTTCTCCCACTTTCTTCAATCACTTGACTCGCCGTGTGCACACAACCTCCTAGGAATAGTTGATTACCAACATACTCCCTATTAGTGATCTGATACTTATCTCTATATCTAGCATTCTGTAGACATATACGTCTTGCAACATTTGGGCCATAATAGCCCAAACTACGGACTTCATCTGTACTACTCCCGCTCTTGATGCTGCTAATCATGCTCCAATGTACAGTGTTCAATATGCTGATCATGCCCAAAAGGCGCGCTTTGCTTTTTAGAGAATAAAGTATTTATTTATTCAGCTACTGCACACTAACAACTTTAGCTTGAGCGAAGTCGCGCAAACACTTTTTACCTGAAGATGTCACATTACCCTGGTCCAGACGGTGTCTCCTCAACACTGCTGAAACTTGAGGGTCCGGATATCCCTGTCCTCCTTAATATTTTCAAGTTGTCTATGAAGAGCGTCTTCCACCCAAACATTTAAAAACTCGCGACGGTTGTTCGTTAACATTAGCATGGTAATCGTCAAATTGTAGATAACTACCGTCCTATTAACCACACAACTATCGCCTATAGGTTCACGGATAGAATAATTAAGGAGGAAATGCTTGCATTCCTGCTGCATCGTAGCCGCATTAACAGGTCAGAGCACGGGTTTCTACCGTCAAAGTCCAGCCAAAATTGTCGGTGTGAATTTCTGGAAAACATAACCCACTCCATAGACTTGGGCAGGCACTGGTCAGTTGTGTCCATGACATGAATAAGGCAGCTGGCCGGGTCTCACACAAGGGATTACTGACGGCGTTAGCCACATTTGTCATGTCAGATAACCTTCACTCTTGGTTTTCATCCCGCCTTAGCCATCGAACCCACTCAGTAAAACTAGGTAACATCACTTCGAAGAGGTTTTCTGTAACGAGCGGTGTGTTCCAGGAAAGTGTCCTTGGTCCCTTGCTATTTCTACTCTATATACATGACAATTTTTGAGATTTCAGTCAAGACAAAACCTATATGTTTGCTGTTGATGTGAAGGTGATAGTATCATTCTCTCTTAAAGACATGCACAACCGCTTCTCCGTCATTCGAAGTGACCTCAACGCACTGGAAACCTGGCTTGATTTATCGAAAACAAAAATTTTCTCCATCAATGTGCAACGTTTTCTCCTTCAGGTATCCCGTACTACCAACACAATGATACTGAACGGTGTATCCCTAGAAATCTGAACATCCGATTACGACCGCGAAGTGAACCAATTAAGATGGCTGAATTTTGCTGAACGAGTGAGCAATATTTCTGTAAAGGCTATGGTAATTAATGGATAATCTTTAAAACTTATGCGCTAAAGAGAACCTCGACTCACGCTCTACAAAATGTCCGCCTGACCAATTCTGGAGTACTGCTTGTAGCTTATTGCTAACACACGAAACTTCGATAGATTGATGGTCAAGAAGGTACAGCGCTCGTTTACTAAGCGCCTTCTAGGCCATAATACACTTAGTTATCAATACCGGTGTAAGCAGCGCGGGTTAGAGCCAAGTTGGCTTCGCCGTGTTAAAGGCAAAGTTATCTTTCTCTATAAACTCGTAAACGGCTCTAACACAGGTATTAGCTGCTTTTTCCAAATGCTAGGCGATACCCGGTACGCTTTACTTTAAAAGCCGCACACATTTTTTCCAACTGGAGCGCACCGTTCTATACGGTTTAACTTCTTCCTCTACAGATACGCCAGCATAGGAAATAATTTGCTAGAAGCCTTCAGGAAATCCGAAAGTCATATCATTCTCTGCGTCCATAAAGAGATTACTCACAGGTCTTAAAGTAGCCGAAATATTGAGCACAACGGTAGCTTCAGACGAGTTCTGGGAAAACGGGCCTACCCATATATATAGCTGCACAACAAAACCTATCTGAGTCTACCTGTCAGTAAAAGCTATCTTTCTCCCTCTAGTACCTTTCCTTTCATACATCCGTATATACTCTGCACCTATCTACTGCATAAGTCCAATATAACTGGAAGTTCTTTATCACATTACCGTTAACTAGTCCAGGCTCGTCTGAGCTGCATGGCCAGCACTTTGATTACACCCAGGCGCCTGAGGCATAACACCACTTGGATCCCATTTCCACCGATAATGTTTCTTCCTCAACAAAGATTGTTGATCTTCTTCACACTTTTACTTAAAACCATCAGTTGCTTATCCGTCTGCCCCTGACCTATGAATCAATACATGCCGCCTGGGATTAGCTCAGTAACGTCTGGTCCATCATACATTTCGTTTCGCTGACCTCGGTATGTTGCATTTCCTAAACTCTGTCTCCAAAATTGTGTCCTGCTTCTCTGCTTGCGTTGTTAAATGTTACCTATACGTTTGCTGGTCTGCAGACTCTCTTCTTTCTGCCTAATTCAGCCTCGTCTGAGCTGTCTCGCATTTCTTCTGACAGCTGTCAGATGACTGAGGTATACGGACTCATGTTTGGCCCTTGCACTGATCTTTTTATCTTCCCCTGCTTGGATGGCTGTTTCTCCCCACGTTTTACCCAAAAGACGTTTTAATACAATTATGCCATTGTTGTTTGAGCCACAGGTTCCACTCGCACCTCACCTGACTAGCTTGTTGTCAGCCAGATGCGTTCGCCTTGCATTGCCTCCTTTATCTTTACTGTTTCCTTACATCGCTTGGATCCTTAGGGCTTAAAAGCCCGCCTTACAGCATACTCTAGCTGCCTGGGATTAGCCCAGTAACAGTTGATGTATCACGTCTTTCGTCTCCTTTACCCACTTACGAGGCTTTTTCTAAACATTGTCACAGCTTTTATGACCTGTAAATTTACTTGCCTCTTTAATTGTCAACCTACATGTGTTGGGCCGAAGCGTTTCTGCTCTCAGCCTAATCCAGCCTTGTCTCAGCTTTCTTGTGAGTGTATTTACAGCCTTCAGGTGACTGAGGTTTACTATCGCAAGTTGGACACTTTCACTGATCCTTTTATCTTCCCCTGCTTGGATTGCTGTTGCTCCCCATGTTTAAATTAATGCCAGTTACGCTATGATAGTCTTATCCACTCTCAACTCACGTGGCTTGCTTGTTGTCCATTAGATGCGTTCATCTCGCATTGCCTCACCTGTCGTTGCTGTTTCCTTAACTCGATTATTAAGTTGAAGCTTAAAAGCCTGGTCTACAGTAGATCATCCCGTAGAAATATTTTCTTTTTTCACTGTAACCAGACCTTGGATTAACTCGGTATGACCTGCTTTTCTTACCTTGTTATTGGTCTGAAACTATTTCGTTCTATGCGCGGCGCTGACCCCAGCTGCACGACAACTCACATTTCCCTTTCTACGGTCTTGTGCCTCTTTCTAGGATTCAGTTGCCTATTTGGAGTTTCAACACTCAGTTTTCATCTATTTTTATTACTTATAGTTTGATGTAGTCACCTTTCGGCCTTTTATAGCGCTTTGCTATAGGCACGAACCAACTTGAAACGTAATTTAAGGGCAACTGTTGCCTTTATATTCATCCCATTTCTTAGGCTTCCTATTTAGTTTCTATATTTTCTTTTGGTTATCACCGTCTTCTCTTTGTCCTCAGTTATCCTCCCATTCCTGCTTCTAGTTATTAAGCAACATTCGCCCGCATAAATACCTTAGATTGTTGCTTATCAAAAAATACCAAATATTTTCTTTTCCATTCATTTATCACCTTTACCATGTAGTAAAGAGTATGACTTTTACATTCACACCACATATTGTCGCACGTTTCACTGGTAGTGTCTGCTGCTAAACCTTTCTTTACTTTTCTTTTCTCTTCCCCGAGGTTTTCAGTTATCAACAGAAACTTACCAAGGAACCCATCTGGCCTGTTCGTCTGCAACCAAATTAACCTGAAAGCAGTAAGCCCAAACTGCATGTGTTTTGTGTCCACATAGCCAGGGCCCATTCTCCTCTGTGCTTCCATATTCGGTTCCGAATTAGTTATCTCGCATCGCTGCACGCTACTCGTCCTTGTTTCAAACCCGTCTCTTAAGCACGCTTTTCCGTAACCCTGTCATTGACGGGAATTAGTTACTATGACTCCAACCAAAGATAATCGCTCGAGACAAGCAAAGGTTAGCGTACCGGCCACTCCGCGAGTAACGCGAGTAAAAAGTAAAGCACAGAGAGGAAAACAAGACACTGCCCCCACAGTTGCCAGCCTCATTGAACAAATGAATGATACGATTAAATCTCTTGAACTTCAACTAACTGAAATGAAACAAACGCTTGACTATATCGGACCGCTTAAAGACCATATTGCCTCTTTAGATTATATCTGCAACCCATCAGGAAAACTAGATCCGGCTCAAATGAATAGAGTAAGCCAGCTTATCTCCTGTATCGCGTCTGAGGCTCATGAACGAACGCATAGATTAAAAAATGCTATAGTTTTCGATATCCCTGATAAACTTAATTTGGCTAAAGTAAGAGCTACATTGATGAACGCTTGCAACATGACTAACGTCGAATGCAAATGTCTACGACTAAATAAGAAGACACCGAAACGGTGTCGCCCCATATTTTTTAAGTTTTCTCTCGAAGAACCTGCACACCATTTCATGCAGAGTCAGCTCGCCATAACCCAGCATACTCCATTCAAAGACGTACTGGTTAAACCTGATCGGACACCTTTGGAAAAAACCCCTTCGTTCCTACTCCACGAACACCAAGAGCAGAGAAAACATGCAGTCCGACTCTTCAGTTAATAACTCGGGATGATGGTATACTAGATAGAACAACTAGCTGTGTCGAAGTAGAAAACGACATTGCATCTCCTGGCGTGGTACCATCAATAGCCTTTGCTTCTGGCTACGGCACAACGCCCTAGTCAAGATCAGTGAAAAAATCTTTCACCTCTAACACCGAGGCTAGCTTCCGAATGGAATCGGATACCCCCTATATCACACCTATGGCGAGACCTCAGCCTGGTGAACATTCAGTAAGAAAGGGCCCGAATACCAAGAAAAGAACCAGTCGTAAAAGTCAAGCTACACGCACAAGCGACCTACTAACCAACGGGAACAAAGTGCCGTCACAGACCGACATATCATTCGCGGTAATGACGAGCGCTTACGAAGATTCACCAAATTCACGACCCTCGAATTCTTTCCACGCCACTTGTAACAAAACACCTCAGACCAGAAATACTACTTACCACACTAGTAAGACTGAAACCAGAAGGAACTATCTTCTGGACAAACCCACGCACCGCTATCCAGCATTTGTCAATAATACTCGAAACATTAATGACAGTTGGAAAAACTGGACAATGCTGCCCAGTGCCTCACCTGAGACCTATGCTGGAACCCATACACCACCATTTTGCTTCGATCATTTTAGGAGATGTGGGGATGGCTTCGCAGCCATTCCCAACAATAGCACATCCGGCCGATACCAAATTCATGGCCCAACTCTTCCTACAATTTACTCAGATGACACGGCTAGCTCAGTATCATTCCAACCAGAGCTTTCACCCAGCGCCTCATCATCTTCCTTACTCCAACTTCCGACAGAACTCACAAGGGATGCATTGTCCTTATCTCAGAACGTCGTAGCAGTAGGCACGGCTGCTTCATCCCTACACTCTCTTCCTCTGTCCACAGATCTCCATCCCAGCACTCTTGATAATTCCGAACCAAGCAGTGAACTCCTGTCCACTGACCCCGATAATACATCTATAACATTATTTAAGCAAGCACTAGAACTCGCTGATAAAACACATGCCATGCATGTCCGACTTATAAATGCACGTTCCCACAGGAACAAAATAATTATCTTAAGAACACTTGTCTCTGGAGAAAGGCCTACACGACACAAATTAGCTGTAAAGCTCAAAAAGTTGCTCAAGGCGTATCGTAAATCAAATGACTTCTGTTTCTTAATAAAGCACCAGCAATTGGTTACTATAAAGGAGAATGCCAATCAGGCCATGCTGATTGTTAAAGAAAAACAAGCACACGGTAGCCAAAATAGAAAACAGGAACTATTCAGATTGCCTAAGCGCAAGACCGCTAAACAGAACTTAGATGTTATCTCGCTTATGTCTGCAGATAAATGCTTAGTGAGTGACCCGCCTTATACCAGCGAAATGTTCAACAACTACTTTGCTGCCTCGTTTAATGAATGTAGTGATCCTGCGACCCTGGATCTGCAACATCACACGAATGATCAACTCAGCAATATCACATTCAATCTGTGCGATATCCAAAAGTTCATAAAGTCCACTAAAACCTCCTATTTCACTCGTCCGGACAATCTCCTCTCTGCTGTCATAAAATTCGGGGGAGATGACATCCCCTTGCTACTACTGAATATGTTCACCTTATCTGTGAATTCTGGTATCATACCGGCTCAGTGGAAGGAGGCCATAGTGATGCCCCGTCATAAATCAGGTTCACTGTACGACGTAAAAACTACCGACCGATTAGTCACCCATCAGTATTGTCTAAAATGATGGAGCGACATGTAAAGTCGAAAACGCTTAAATTCCTATTAACTCGAAACTTAGTAAACAATTCACAGCATGGATTCCTGAACTCCAGGTCCTGCATCACTTGTCACTTAGAATTTTTAAATCACCTTGTCAGTTCACACGATCGTGGCTTATCGGCAATCGTCATCTATCTCGACATGCAAAAAGCTTTCGATCGCGTACCTCATAGTCGCCTACTAGCTAAGCTCCAAACCTACGGTATAAAGGACCCCTTACTGGCTTGGTTTAGCTCATATCTCTCAGATCGCTCCCAGATAGTACAAATCCAACAACATAAATCTCAACCCAAGGCTGTTACCAGTGGGGTGGTACAAGGCAGTGTTCTTGGTCCATTGCTATTTCTACTTTACGTTAACGACGTCTTCAGCGTAGTTAAATGCGGCACACCTTATCTTTTCGCCGATGACATCAAAATAGTGTACTCCTTCCATCCTACCAACCTCAGCAATACTCTAATGGAAATCCAACTCTACCTCCATGCGCTTGAGGCTTGGTGCGACACATGGAAAATGTCTTTGAGCACTGACAAATGTAGCGCAATGTTTTACAGGTGCAATGTTAAGCACAATGCTCTGACCCTAGATATCAAACCACTTAATATCTGTCAGACCATCTGTGACCTAGGGCTTCGCTACTCATATTCCCTTAACTTCTCAGAACAAGCAATTTATGCAACAGCCAGAGCTAAACAACGCATTGCATTACTATTCAAAAATCTTACTCTACGAGATTCAATTTGTTCAATGTATGAATCATTCGCCCGCTCCTTACTTGAACATTGCTCAATGGTGTACAGCAATTCCAGGAAGCATGATCGTATCGCCATAGAAAAGGTACAAAGAGCCTTTACAGAGCGCCTTATTGATACGAGCTTAATGTTACCCTATTCTGAGCGATGCGACTTACTTAATCTTGACCCAATATGGCTTCGACGCCTAAAAGTAAACTTACACTTTTTCAATATCCTGCACAAAAATGTCCACACCCCTAGCATTGATCTATCACTCATGAAACCAAATGGATACAATACACGCAATAGAGAAAATTCTGTGATGGTAAGAATGTCAAAGACAAATATATCAGCAAACTTTTTCCTAAATCGGTACTCCCGTATTTGGAACAAATTGCCGACCGATATTCGTACTAGCACATCTGAGTATAACTTTTGTAGAAAGCTTGACGAATATCTTACAGTCAGCAATGTGATTGTGCTCCTGCGCTGCCCTACAACTATTCAACAAACGTATGAACAAGGTCCAGACAACATATAAGTGAAGGTTGCAAATGACTTTATCAGTCAGATCAACAAACACCCGTTGATTCCCTGCTTACCCTTCTCTTTTATTGCCCACTTTGGATCTGCCTGCCCGAAAGCTCACCGCAGATTAGTGGCTCCACTGATACATCGATGGGTTAGAGGTCCAGGATTCTGTTATCCTCTTCATCCCATCTGGGCTCACTATACTTCCCTTGATTTTACTTGGCTACACTGCAACCATGTGTCAGTTGAATCACTAGCAACTTGGGTAGCTGGACTCCCAAATCCGGTTAACTATCTCTCCAATCGTAACTTCACTTCCGTTTCACCCGCTGGCACACCTACCACTCGTTTGTGAACGCACTGTCGCTTTGGTAGGTAAAGCACCCGGATCCTTTCTTTACATCTTCAACCCACCTTGCTCCCCAACACTTAGCTTCGGTTTTCACTTGACCATATCTTGCTGGTGAATCAGCCGACACATTGTCAACATCGATATATTTTGCCACTCTGGACTACTGTAACCTCGTAAACATATCACTGGCGTTCTGTTGGACCAATTCCCCGCATAATCAAACTCCTAGCGCAGTTAGCCAATCTACTAAAGGTTCGGCATTCTTGTTCACAGCCCACAACCCACACATCTTAAGTAATCCGAAATCCGTATTGCGCCACCTAATTGTAAACAAAATCAGCAATACAATAATAAGGTAGTTGCTTAAATCTTTTCCCTTTTTCACTGTGCAGTAATGTGGACTTATTTTTCCCTGTTAGCCAGACCCATACTGCTGTTCCTTATGCTGAGTCCAGAAATTTGGTTGCGTGACCCTCCCCACACTATATTATTCCCGATTCCACATAAGTACATAATTCCCTAGGAATTTTCGGCCTCCATCGTACTAATACTTACCAATACTTGAAATTTCCCTTCTATTTACGTTGATCCGAACCACAACACGTTCAACGGTACGATGAGATACTTGCTACCGAAGAAAGTTGGATCTGCATAAGAATAAACTACAACTTGAATCCAATCCCACTCAATACGAATCTCCTCGCATCCGATAAACAATTTCAGTTTCAGAGAAAACTTGTACATAATGATCGGTCCAGGGTCTCTGGAAAGTGTCTCACCTTTCTGAGAAATATACCTATTATTATTACTAACAAAGACAAAAGTAGATCAAAGCAGCTCTCCAACACACTTAATCCCATCCTGGTCTAATATCAATGGACAATGTGCTCTGGAGGTCCTTATCCAGAGGATTAATCATCCAAGGCTTGTCTACCAAATGCCTTTAAAACAAATGATTACCATAGCATACATGAATTATTCCACAACTACCTAACCGTTTGTCCAGCCTGTCAAGCATCCAAGCGCTCGCTTATCGCCTGTTAGCCATTGCAGGCTGCACAAACCACAAGGAAAACATGACTTCCCCGTGACGCCAACTGGGTGGTTCTGGTCTACCTTGTTCCAGCAAATATTTAGCGACGGCTCTCCTGGACGTGGTGGGTTATCGCCTGGCAAGGGTTCTCCCTATAAAATGCCAAAGATGTCTGTGTTACAGCACTGCGACGTGGTGGATGTGTTTTGCCGCTAACTATAGTCACAGCCAAATGATTGCCAAACCAACCCACTACACATGCACACGTATGTCTTTCAACCATTCTCATACTATATCCTACTACCCTACGATCAATCATGATTGTATTGGTACATATGCAAACTGGAATAACAGATAGACACATGCATTTCTACAACCATATATGAACGCTCAGCTCCAATGTTCATAGCTAATTTGCACCACGTTGTCTTCATTTCCTGAGCGTTACTTATAGCTTTAACATTATCACGCCTACATATGCTTGCCTCGTACTACACGACCATAAAGAAATTATTTATTTATTTAGTATCCAGGGACAAAATACGCTTTAGCCAAACCAGCGTTTTGTTTCATGTTCCAGCAAGCGAAAAGAGCTCTAAGCACATCGACGTAATACTCGATCCTTGCGTTTAGACTACAAAAAGGAAGAACAGCAATAAGGTCACTGCATGCTCAAATATTTGCATACTCTTCAATTATGTGGTTGAAGGCAGAAATGGGTATGCACCGAAAAACGATGAACATGGCTGACCACATTTCTCTTAGGTGTCGTTTGAAGCCCTTTATTGTTTCTTGGTTCATTAGGTTGTAGAGAGCAGAATGTATATCTATTTTCAGCTCCAACGCTTCCCGTATATTGCTGAGATACAAAACATTGCGCAAAAGAGACTCCAGAGAAGCCATCACACTCGTAGCTGAAGCAACACGATCCCGGCATATTCAACAGGTGTGAATCAAGATGAAGTTTATAGCAATCCTCCGACTGTGTATCAACAACAGGCGGCTTTACCGGTTCCAATTATTCACAACGTCAGTGGTTAGAGCAAGAATAGACGAAACGTTAGCCCAAGTGTTTTGAATACTTTTCATCCGTGACTTCTAATGGTGGAATAATTCCTGCAACTCTCTCCCTTGCTCTCCCATGAGTATACGACAGGTAAAAATAATGTCCCCACGCCGGCGACGGTAAACAATAAAACTCATATTCAAACTTCGAATCAAAAACGGAAACGGTCCGTCACGTAACACGGAGACAAACTTCGATACTCGCCGTTGGACCTTTTCGATCATGCCCCGCTCAAACTTGGAAAGCAGCTAAGCAGCAAGGAGGCCGTATTCTAGAATCGGGTGCGCAAGCGCGGTAAACAGGAGACTTAACAGCATGGCTTGAAAAATCCTGTAGGCAGCGCAACTCTGTGTGAAGCAATGCACTGAGCCATAGTTTTGAGGAACAAGGTGTGCAAGTCGTCGGAACCAGACGATGAGTAAGGATCCATTTCACAGATAAGTTTCTACACGACATAGGTGGTCATATCAACGTACGCTAACAGGAAAGGGGCAGTGCATACTGGTGTGTCAGCTAAAGGCTCTGGGGTTAAGTACGCTGAAACGTATTGCCGCAACAGGAAGCTGGCTTTGTCGGTGTCTTCTTGAACTCGATCCCATGCTCGGAGGAAAACAGGGTAGGGCTAGCACTTCCCGCTCCATTACCCCGCTGAAGTAGGAGAAAATCGCCTTAGGAGTCTTTCTAGAAAGTGTGGCAAGGGATGGTTTATACTGTTGACGTTTCTTACTTGTTTTCAAGTTACATGTATTCCTAACCATATCGAAACCGAGTCAGTCATGCTCTGCTCGTGAGTTCCTTAAGCGGTACCACAAATTTCGTCTCCAGTTCATTAGGGATATCAACTTACTATCCATTCACAAAGAGCATTAGGAGAGCGGTTACTTTTTGGCAATATGGACAACTGGTTTAATGCGTGATGTCAGCTTGGAGTACAAAAGATTCCAGGCACCGCCCATATTTAGAATTTTGGAAATACACCGATCCATAATACTGCAGTCGCTTTAAGACGAAGGGCATTAGCACATTAGAAATAGCCGCGGAAGGTACACGGGTTGTGAAGGACAAAGCGAGGAGTCCATTGGATGGAAACAGTACAATGCTCGCTTTTACCAATAGGCTGAAATACTGTTGGTCCGTGACGTCTGACTGCGCTGGGGAGAGCACAAGATCCAGGATATGAGGCGACTAGCGGGCAAAAATACCCGCTGGCGTAGATACGTTTCCACAGTCGGCAGTCAAGTACGGTGTCTAGGAAAGCGGCATCAAAGAAATCAAGTGCACGATTGCAAACAAAGAGCACCCAGTGGATATAAGAAGCAGAGGAATCTTCCATGGTTATACCATCTTTTCCAGCACCGTGCTTCCTGATCAGTTCCAACGGGCGAGATTTAGCACCCTGGGGCTCTCTGTAGATTGGAACATTGGAACATTGTATTTAATGGGAATAAAAGCTTGAGCTTTACTTGACCCGTAGAGTACAAAGAGTTCAGGTCGGGTCAAACGAAAAGCCAAGCAACCTTATAGCGGGTAGGAATCACGTGTTAGTTGTATCTTCAATCAACGGTGAGCTGGCCCGTCACGAATGCGGAACCAAAGGGCATCGAAATAGCTGTCACTGTCACATGCTACCTCATTAAATGGGGTTTTCGAGCCGCCGCCCATTAGAGTATAGCGCCGCCTCCGAATTCTTCCAACGACGATAAGCCCGGGAAAGTTGGTGCCCAGGGATAGGGACCCCAGAGTCAAAGATGTCTGAGAATAATAATGTTCCGGTTTAGGCCATTAAATTCGGACAACCATACGCGGCAAGCGTTTGGATCTTAACAAGGTTATTTTGAATACTACGAACACTGACGAACATCAAAAGCAATCGGTTCTTTTGCAGTACTCTCATAGAGTGACAAAAATCGGGTAAAACACCCAAAGAAGGCTTCTGAAGATGCGTTTTCCATATGGCCCAGCGACGGGAAAATGGAAACGCTTGATTGTAGTTCAAAAACGCTACTAATGGTGACAGCGCTGCTAAAACTGTTTAAACCGAGTTACTTTTGTACCCCGCCCTTAAGGAAAATTCTTACAAATCCATCTTTGGACAGCGCAGTCAGCGCTTGCCGCTTGTAGGATTATGTCGCAGTCGCCAGTTATAATTACTCCACAGCATCCTCCAAGTCAGCAAATTTGAGAGAAAGAAAACGCAACAAACGCTTAAACCCTTGCATGTCGTCCGCCATGTTGAATGTTTGTAACTTAACGTCACAGCGATTTAATACCCACTGTTATCCACTTGAACATCAATAGAGGAGTTAAATTTGCCATTCATTTACACCATCACGTAATCGTTTTGCCGCGTACATATTCCTTTTATACATTTTTCACCTTCACTATCAACCAAACCGAGTTTCATTCTAGCCTACCCTACACCCTACAACCCTCACCAACTTATGAGCTTAACTGGTCGGTTTGAATCCCCTTCCGCGGTTGAAGATCTTGCAGCGATTGGTCGTTTTGTCCGATTATATTCTCCAACGCTCTCGGAAGTGGGGGTGAGGTGAAGAAATTTCAACATGCTACTGCGAGGTCTTTTATAAGCGGACCGCGCATGTTAGAAGTCCGTACAAAAAATGACGGGAGAATGTTTGCCTGATAACTATCCGGAACATTAGGTGCCGAACCAGCGTGTGCATGGTAAGCGGAGTGACCTTCGTGGTAAACGATAGGTTTTCCATTGTTAATGTTCATACATGACCAAGCAGTTCTAGAACGCTAAACTGCAAAGCGGGGTTTTTGTTCGTGTGGTGATGCGAGTATTTCGAGTGTGGTAAAATTTATCAGCAGCATAATCATGATTTTCCTTCAGGTGCACCTGGATGTATTCCCGGAATGGGCACTTGACCTAGGCGGAGGAGCATAAGCTTGCGAGCCTGGTCTCAGTGTTTGGATGCACGCGCAAGATACGTCGTTAAATGAACCGGAACATTGAACGATTTTTTACGGTGGACGACGTAAAAGACGGTGACAAGGCGTCACCGGAAGCGGCAAGCTGGTAAGGTAGGCTTGTTACGGAATTGCTTGAGACGAACCTCACTTGTCGAGTAGTGAGAGAGGGAAGCATAGTTAGATATGTGGTTCGTGCCGTCGTCCATGGAGTCGTCAGTTGCGTGCTACTACGAGGTGTGGTTGGCGGATACGACCCACCAATTTATTTATGGCGGCTATATACCACGGCACTGTATGTTAGCAGACGTTACCGGGACCGCGTATTCATGTTTGACCCCTGTTACCTAATGAGACAGCGCACAGCTGCAGACAGGTGGTGCAAGCTTTGACAGCTATTTTACTTAGCACGGATTCGGTGCATTGGCTAGTGATGGACAAATGCATGGCGCAGGTTGGCGCGTTGTCGTCCGCTTATCATAACGCGGCAGGTGCAATTTGCGTCCTTAAAGTTATTCGGGAGATATACCGACAGCCTGTATAACTTGCTGGCCTACGCCAAGGGGTGGAACCTTCTTCGGCATTAGTTGATGTTTTTGATATAAATAAATAACTTTTATTCTTGATAATGCGAGGCACACAAGCACAGGCATGATCGTGTTTAGCTAACATAGTGTGATCAAAATGAACAAAGGGTACACTTTTGGCATATAAATGAATGCAAGTGTATGGGTGTATATTTGTATGTAATGGTCTATGAGTGTAGATTGTATTTTTTAATGTGGCGCGGTATTTTTGACTGTTTGTTATCGGTATGAATGTGAGAATAAGCGATTGATGTCCGTGGGTTGGATACCATTTTCCGGATGTCCACGTGTTATTGACTTTATTTTGTGGCCAGTCACCTCCGCCACACCATAGTGTTGATAAGCAGACATATGTGGCTTTTATAGGAAGAAGGCTTGCCGGGCGAAAACCCACCACTTCCTGGAACACCGCCGCCGAACTATTTGTTGGAACGGGTTAAACCCGAACCATACAGCTGGCACCACGAGGAGGTTGTTCTGCTAGCCAAGATTTTGAGGGCGATCGCAAAAACGAGTGAGCAATTATAGCGGTACGTGCGACGTACAGAACTTACACGGGCCTAATCATGGGCGGCTCCTCGTGAGCGGGCGGCACTTTTGTTTAGTTGCGCGACAAAGAACAGGGTAAATACTGAGAATAAATATCTTAATACGTATTTGACGGAGTAATCTGCCCTCATATCGTTATTCACGGTACTTATTATTTGGGTCCATTCGTGGATGCGAGGTAGGTAAATGGCGATCAGGAGTCGCACTGTGATGCCATATATTCCACTCGCGGAGCTAACCCTAGCAACCTTAATATTGACTCTGTTTCTACCTTAGGCTCCTGGACAGCTGCTGAGGCACTGGAGAATTTATAGGTAAAAGGCTGAGGACGGCGTGGGACACTCCATGCAACTGGCCTGTTGTTTGTTCCCCGAAGACTGCCGGTGTTAGCCCTGTATCCTTCGTGGAGAGAGTGCGTGTTTGCGTTACGCGTGGTAGACCAAGCGAGTAAGCTTCGCATTGCGGAGGTAATGGCTTATTTAAAAACACAGGTTTGCAGTCTTAGGTCGATGTGGTTTTGAAGAATCTGTGGAGGCTAGCCGAAGTACTGTCCGAGGACAGTGCTTTGGCGCTCTACTGCACTACGTGGTACTGTAGTTAACCTGTTCTCCTGGGCTTGGGTGAGTGATACCATGGGTTGATGTGAAGCGCGTGCCAGTGAATAGCGAGAAGCACACTGCCAAATGCTGAAGAAAGCATGCCAAACACAAGCTCCGTGCAGCATGACGTTGCTCTACGTGACGTACCCGGGGATGTTTTGTCACGGGGCCACAGCAGGGAGGTTGGGAAGCCTGCCGCCCTTGGCTCTGCCAAATGGAACGCTCCCAGCGATTGCCATTGATGAGGTTTCAATACAATACACATCGGCACGATTATTGAAAATTGGAGGTCTACGCACCACCACGTTTAGTGGTTCTAAGGTGAGAAAATGGGGGCGGAGGAAAGCGAAATCGTCCGTTGTAAACGCAAGCGCTATTTGTCTGATGGGAGGATGAAGCTTTCTAGATTTTGAAATTCACCGTGTGCTGTTTGACTCATGTCGACGGTGGTTTCCTAAAACTTGTGCGGCACCTAATGGCGAAGCAAAATACAACTGCGGGTGCTGCCAGCTGTGAATAGCAACCTAACGTAGTAGGTAAATGTCGGTGGTAATCAAAGCAAATTAATAATTTAGGTTTACGAACTTTTTAATTCAGGCCCGTTTTAAATGAATGGTGGGATCTGAAATGAATACTACTTCAACATAACTTACAGAGGGCACTGCATACATTTACATGTCAAAATTCGATAGGTTTACCCGCAAGGTTATGTGCATGCAAGGGGTATTCACCATTTGCTTCGGTTACGACCCCTCCTGTTATCAAGGGCAACATGATCATCGCGTGAACGTCTATCCCTAACAGCCGAGATAATATCCTTTATTTGCGCTTCCGCTATGGGTAGGTTGCTATGTAAACATGGGTGACAACTTCCTTATTAAAGCAGATTTCCGGTTTGCAAGCCTACAGAGGTAAGCGAAGCATTTATTGTTATCATGCTGTGACATTAGCCCAAGCTTTGTGTAACCTTCCACGGTTGTGCATCACTGGATGTCGTGCCCTTTCACTGGAATTTTCGAACCGCATAGCACAATTTATGAGATAAAAGGTCGTTGCGTGCAATCCATATTTATAATAAATGAATAAATAAGTGTATATCTAGCCTCGCTATAGGCTGCACCCTTAACGATTCAGATCAAACTTTACATTAATCCAGTGCTCTTGCATGGTTGTAGTTAATCAACGAGTATATGTTCCTATTTGGCAACTAAAATTGCGTCGGCACAGGTTGGTGTGTAGCTGATGGGGACTTAGGTGCCCACATTAAAACGCTTCTGGTTCCTTTGGGCGATATCGAGCTCCTTGCTTGTTTGTTGTGAAATGTTCGCAGCGCCGTAGTTGTTCCGGATTGCTTTGGAAATGGACCCAATTCAGCAACTACAAGTTAATTTCGTTTACCCTTTTTTGCCCGCGCACTCTGCACAATTAGTGGTGCGCACATGTAAGAAATAAAAGTGGCGGAATTATAAGGACACGGAAAGTTAACCATAATTGCTAGAAATACAATAGAAAATAAAACGGATTTGTTAAGAAACATACTAAGGCGGCGCGCTTCAATAGAATAATCCAAATAAAAATGTATAGCAGAACGTTTCTTGCGCTGATATTGACTTTTGGCGCCAAATGTCAACCTGGTAAAATACCAGCAGAAGATAAACAGTTTCTAAGGCCATCATATTTCGTATACTGGCACAGAAGTAGGCTGGACAGGACACGAGTTAACCGCTGAGTACGTTAAAAGTAAAACCAATGAAATAAGTGTACTAGTTAGTGAGTTATTTGCAGAATGAATGGCGATCTAAGAATACTTCTTTTTGTTAGAAGTGGCTTTCTGATTTGAAAGGGACAGCAGAAAAAGGGAAATAAAAGTTAAAATGTAGAGAATAGGTATATATTCCAAATAGGCTTGGCTGAAGCGCCTGTAATTTTACTTATCTTTCATTGTACATCCCTTTCCTATTACAACCAATTCTTGTACATTAACCTTGTATACTTGTTTTAATTGATACATAACACACTTTTTGAACCACGCGGGAAAATCAAAGTGTTCTCTCTGTGTTCTTGTGCCTCGGATTTTATGGCATTGTCGGTCACTACGTTCTAACCTAGAGCAATATTCATCTACAGATCTCGTTCCGTCTCAACTGGTTTCATCATCGTCGTTTGTCATCCATCGGAGTGGCTGACGCAAGAGGCCTAGGAAGTTTTATGTGGTTGAACTTCTAACCCACGTCGAAACCCTTATGTGAGTCTTGTCGTTTCTGATCGTCATTTATTCATCTTTATTTCTCTTTGGGTCCGAGTCCACTACATAATTGTTGACCCTGAATTATTTTTTAGTACTTCAGTTTTTGTAAGCTCAGAACACCCAATATTCTTTTTTCGCACGACTACTATGGAATTTTAACCTAGTGGGCCTTTCCAGGCTTTACCAATGATCCATTCTCATCTAGACCCTAACCTGTTCTATCGCTTTCTGTTTTCGTTTCTTTTTAACTCGGACGTCCGGCTTTACTGTCCTGCCGTTATCCTCTCTCACCTGCCCCGTCTGTCACTCTCTGCCTGCTTTATTTCCTATTATCCATGGCCTTTTCTCTTATTGCCCTCCAAATTTTATTCCCACAGCTTACACTCATTGCGCCTATCCAAGTTATCCTCGTGCGCATGATCTTATTCGCTCTGAGCTCGCTCCTGAGTATCGGCGGCACTCGGACCATTGCTAAGTGTTGCTTGACTAGTACTTCCATTAGTATGCTCAACTTACCACGCTTTCTATTCCTATGCTCTTTACCTTATGCTCGCACTGGTATACTATTGAGACCCTACGTGTCATAACGACTCCCAATTCACGGCAGTTTTGGCCCCCTGTGACCATTTTCCTAGATTCTGACGGCTTTTGGACTGTAGAATCATGAACGCTTTAGCGTAATTACTCTTACGAACTACTCATCGTATTGCCGTCAGCAATCATTCGCTCCTAGCCAATTCCCTGAAATTCCTTTTCCTCTTGGAATGTTGCTCTACCTATCTTGCTCCCGCATTCGGTCTCAACCTAGTTGTCCTCAGTGTCACCTAAGATGTCTCTCGCATTCTGGCTACTGCCATCATCATCGGTTTACCTGTTTCTCTAAAACCATCGCATCATTCGCTTAACTTTTGTTAAAACGCTTTGTTATATCGGTCTTTTGACCCTGCGCGTGCAGAACCTTCTTCCCACGTAGTAGCTGTAGTCTGAGTCACACCAGCGACTTAATGTATAGAACGCGCTTGCAAATTATGTATACTAAACAAAATTACATAAGTTTGAATGTATCATAGGCACCGGTGAGCGCCCCCAGTCTGTGTTAGTGCTTCTTGATTCATTGCTGTCTCTAAGTGGCCACCTCTTGTCCGTTGCCCGTTTTTCCCGAGATTCCCACAGGTACATCCGCCAAAACAAGAAGGTTTATCCACTGGGACTGGCCGACCTATCCTCAAAACGCTTGGTCCTTTCTCCAGGAAATGAAAAACCCACACACTGGTCCAAATGGAGCTCATTCCCCCATTCCAGAAACGCTACCTTCACGGGGTCTAAACAAATGGGTTTAGCTTGCCTCGTACTCAGAGAACAATTTACTCACCTGGAATAATATATGTACATGGATCCCCCGTCCCTCAATCGAAGACAAACAACTCTGGCATGATTATCATCACTGCCTCAAACATTCCTGTTCGCCAGTCACCTAGAGCTATTCTGACGTCAATTTACGGACAGCGTTGCGCACTGATACGTGGCTATTCCGATGGTCTTCCATGGACTTTTCACTTGGCTATGGAAACAGTTACACTTAATTACATTTGCAGGAATCCCAAATCCAATTTGCAGAGAATGGAGTTTTTACCTATTAAGGACATATTCAGCCACAAGAAACAACTTCACTCACCGACCCCATGACAAGTCCAGCGTGGATAGCTGGACACGGTTTGTGAGCCGAGCAAGAATATAATAGAAGAGCCGGCCTCTATTAACAATGTGTTTACTCACCTGCATCATTATCATTCGACTATTCTAGTCTTGCATCATTAACCGGCCCCAACGACTGCTGCCGTATCAGTACTAAGCCATTCGGCCAACCAACGAAGAATTTGGGCTGCCATCCGACTCGAATAATAGAATACAAAATCGGTCTATACGATGCATAACCGACTTGCACTACTGTTCAACGAAAGCTACGGCAGTGTTCCAGGACGTGGTGGGTTTTCACCTTGCAAGCGTTCTCCCTGTAAAAAGCCACAAATGTCCGCTTAACAACACTGCAACGTGGCGGATGTGACTCGCCACGAAATGAAGTCACAGCTAAGCATTTCACATTGACGCAGTCCTCAGCCTTCTGCATCGAACCTGTGCAACTAATTCTGCTATGAAGAATGCTTTGTTGGAGCACAGATCATCCCTATCTCGTAATGGTTATTGGTTGCAACAAAACCTTGTTTAGGTTCATGTGCTCACGGATCACTACCTGGCGAAATTACACCCGACTTGTGTTTTGACGGATTTTTGCGCGCCACAGCGCATAATGTCCCTGGGTCTGACTATTACCTGACAGTATGCTCACTCATACGGACAACATCTTTTCTTTTATAACTTTCATCAAAACGAAATGTTTTAACATTCCACAGAAGTTATGTTTGTATGCATATTTGATCACGCCTTTACAGGTGTGTCTCGTTTTACCGAGAATATACTATTTATTTATTTATTTAGTTCGAATACGGTTCCCTGTGGAAACCATATTTCCTTTAATTTACCTGCTTTTGGTGCATCTACTCCTCGCTTTTGTTTCACGCAAATTGACGCATATTTTTGTTTCCGTAGTATTACTACACAAGAGACTATGTTTTCCTAAGTGTCTACTCAGCCCCCTACGGATATTGCCACTGAGGTGATCTACGTCCTAGACCCAATGCCAACAGAATTTCCTTACGATACCTTTAAAGCTGCTGTGTTAAAACGCACGACCGCCTCAGACAGGTCTCGCTTAAAGCACTTCCTATCTGGTGTTGAATTTGGCGACCGCAACCCATCTCAGTTACCGCGACACGTGAGAACTTTAGATGATAGCCACAAAGTTGATGACTCAGTCCTGCGCCAAGTTTGGACTAAATGTCTACCACCTAATACCGTTCTGGTTTTGTCCGTCCAAGTTAATGAAACTTCGCTTGATAAGCTGGCTGAACTAGCTGACAAGGTACATGAATGCTTTTTCAAGCATCCCATTAATCAGATCTCGCAGCCTACTATCCCGTTTGAAAGTACATCTGTAATGGATAGGCTGCGGAAGCAGATTGAACAGCTAACCGCCCAAGTTTCCTTCATCACCAAACGTCTTAAGCGCCGTCGAAGTGTACCACCTGGCCTTAACACACGTGCTCTACCATCCAACCGTGACCAACTGAATCGTTTCCGTTATTTTCACAAAAGATTTTGGGATGCTGCACGGAACTGTAGGCCGTGGTGTTCGCACCCTAAAGCCTTTCGCTCACAAGACCAACAGGGAAACTCGCCGGTCAGCCAGTAATGGCGACAGCTGCCGCTGGCCAACACCATAGTCGCCTTATCCACGTGTTTGACAACTCAACCGGCTACCGTTTTCTCGTCGACACGTGTGCCAAAGTTAGCGTCATACCCGTAGGTACACATAAGCACCAACTTTCTCCGGGGCATGCCACACTCCAGGCGGCCAATGATACGAAAATTCAGACCTACGGTCAGAAACTGTTAACCCTAAATCTGTGACTCCGACGTCGACTACCTTGGTTATTCTTAATCGTCAACGTTCAGAAGCCCATTCTTTGCATCGATTTCTTGACGAAATTTGGCATCATCGTTGATCTCGGAAACGGGAAACTCTGTGATAGCGTCACCTCACTTACTGTCTCCGGCAAAGTCCTCGCTATCGACTCGATTGGCATCCGTTTAGCTTTGTTTCCGACAATAAGTTTACTGCTCTTCTGCGCAAGTTTTCGTCTATTTATCAACCGATCAGAGACGACTTTCTGCCCATACACGAAATCCGCCATCACATCGAAACTAAAGGCAATTTTGTCACCGCCATACCAGGATGTCTTGCTCCCGATAAACTCGCCATTTCCAAATCTGAATTTCAACAAATGATGAATTTAGGCATTATTCGTCCATGGAAAAGCCCATGGTCATCACCACTTTACATGGTTTCAAAGAAATCCACGGGGGATTGGCGACCATGCGGCGACTATCGCGCTCTAAATAACGCCACTGTTTCAGACAAATATCCAATTCCACAAGTCCATGACTTTTCCGTGAGTCTATACGGGAAACGCCTTTTCTCTAAAATTGACCTAGTCCGCGCGTATTACCAGATTCCGATGGCCTCAGAAGACATACCTAAGCCCGCACTCACCACGCACTGCGGTCTTTACTAGTTTCTCCGTATGCCGTTTGGTCTCCGAAACGCTGCCCAGACCTTTCAGCGATTTATTGACCAAACACTTCGTAGTCTTGATTTCGTCTTCGCCTATATCGACAACATTTTGGTGGCCAGCGCAACCGAAGAGGAACATCTGTCTCATTTACACCAGGTTTTCCAAGGTCTAGCTCATTTTGGTGTCACAATCAACCCTGCTAAGTGCATTTTTGGCATGCCTAGCATCGATTTTCTTGGACATCACATCGACTCCATAGTTATACGTCCACTTCCGGACAAGGTCACTGCCATCACCGACTACCCTGTGCCTCAGTCCATAAAGAGCCTCCGAAGTTTCCTCGGTTTCATTAACTACTACTGTCGTTTTATCGCTAACTGTTCCGATGTCCTAAAACCGCTTACCGATTTACTGCAGCGTCACCCGAGAAAGCTAATTCTGTCAACAGACGCCCTGGCAGCTTACAAAAAAGCCAAACGAACGCTAGCGACCGCGACATCGCTGAGTCATCTGAACACAGACGCCAGCACCAGGTTAGTACTTAAAACCGACGCGTCGCAATCAGCCGTCGGAGCCGCTTTACAGCAGGTCGTAGACAACGAAGTCCAGCCTCTGTCCTTCTTCTCATGGAAGCTCCAGCCGGCTCAAACCAGGTACAGTAGGTTCGGCCGTGAAGTTCGTGCTGTTTACCTCGCCGTTATACACTTCCGCCACATCCTCGAAGGACACCACTTCATCGTTTTAACTGACCATGAGCCACTTGCCTACGCTTTTAACTCGCCAGCTGATCGCTATTCTCCTTGGGTGACAAGGCATCTTCATTATATCTCGCAGTTTACCTCTGCCATCCACTACTTCGAGGGGCCAGGCAACATTGTCGCTGACGCGTTATCCCGCACCGACATTCACCAACCGTCGACATCGTCCATCCATTTAGAGGACATTACTGCTGCACAAATCACTGACTCTGATTTCGTAGCTGTTCACAATAACAAAGCACTGAAGTTCGTCCATTTACCCTTGCTTCACTGTGATTCAAAAATGCATTGTGACATTTCTACCGGTAAGCCGCGTCCATACGTCCCATTGTCGTACCGGCAGAAAATTTTTAATCATCTTCTTGGCCTCTCCCATCCGAGCATCCGTTCTATGTTAAGCTCATCACGGATCGCTATATTTGGCCAAACATGAATACCGACATCAGGTAATGGGCAAAATCCTGTATTCAATGCCAAAAGAGTAAAGTCCATAGACTTACCATTACCACTCCAGGAACTTTCTCACTTCCAGACGCGCGTTTCAAACACGTTCACCTGGATATAGTTGGACTATTGCCTCCTTCAAACGGTTTTACGCACTTACTGACTTGTGTTGATCGTTTCACAAGATGTCCGCATGCAGTCCCATTGCGTGATACTTCTTCCGAAACTGTCGCTCACACTTTCGTTGAAGCGTGGACATCTGTCTTTGGAGTACCTGCGACCATTACCATCGATAGAGGACCACAGTTCACATCCACCTTGTTTCGTGACTTAAACCGCCTCATGGGATGCAACCACTTACGCACTACCGCATATTACCCTGCTTCTAATGGTTGGGTGGAACGTCTCCATAGACAGTTGAAGGCAGCTTTAACAACCAGCGCTACATCCTGGTAAGAAGCCTTACCTATCATACTGCTCAGTATACGCAACACAAACAAGCAAGACATCGGCTGCTCTCCTGCTGAGCTTACCTTCGGTACAAAGCTCCGACTTCCTGGTGAAATGATCATCGATTCCAGAATCACCGGTGCATCTGATCCCACTTCATATGTCGCTCGGCTTAAACATCATATGAGTCAGCTCCAGCCAACGCCGACGAGAGGGACATCACGCATACCTCAAGTTTATAAGGATTTGCATTCATGCCCCTTCGTATTCGTTCGCGTTGATGCTGTTCGCAAGCCCCTGCAACCGCCTTATGAAGGGCCATTCAAAGTGATTTCGCGACATGACAAGTATTACGTTGTCGTTCGTAACGGCACGCCTGAATTGGTCGGTGTCGATTCTTTGAAAGCTGCCTACCTGGATGATTGTTCCAGCTCCACTCCGGTTTTCTCACACTCATCCTCCTCCGTTTCTGATCATCGTACCGAATGTACCCGTATGCATCCAACGACAACTAAGCCTACTTACTCTGCCTGTTAACCACAACCCCCTACAACACATCCTCGTTCTGGTAGGGCTAATAAAACACCTGTGCGTTACCGTGACTAAACATAATAATACTATCGAGCGTTTTCTCTCTTTCCAACGCTCTAGTGGGAGTTCAGTAGCGCCTGTAAATTTACTTATCTTTCATTGTACATCCTTTTCCTATTACAACCAATTCTTGTACATTAACCTTGTATACTTGTTTTAATTGATACATAACACA
Source organism: Dicrocoelium dendriticum (assembly GCA_944474145.2). Classification (NCBI taxonomy): domain Eukaryota; kingdom Metazoa; phylum Platyhelminthes; class Trematoda; order Plagiorchiida; family Dicrocoeliidae; genus Dicrocoelium; species Dicrocoelium dendriticum. The sequence goes on along the minus strand of OX104068.1, from coordinate 116,796,345 downwards.
CTTTTTGAACCACGCGGGAAAATCAAAGTGTTCTCTCTGTGTTCTTGTGCCTCGGATTTTATGGCATTGTCGGTCACTACGTTCTAACCTAGAGCAATATTCATCTACAGATCTCGTTCCGTCTCAACTGGTTTCATCATCGTCGTTTGTCATCCATCGGAGTGGCTGACGCAAGAGGCCTAGGAAGTTTTATGTGGTTGAACTTCTAAACCACGTCGAAACCCTTATGTGAGTCTTGTCGTTTCTGATCGTCATTTATTCATCTTTATTTCTCTTTGGGTCCGAGTCCACTGCAAGTCTATCTAAACACACCCGATACAGCTCGTACTACCCTGCAACATCTAGGGACTTCGCAGGTAGCCGTAAAGAAACTTTGTCGACATTCATAGCATATGTATGCAAATAACCTATAATTTTGAGCGAAAACACCAAAAAGCCTGTGAGGAATATGATTTATGCTTGGAAATACATGGGAAGTTATAATTAATCCAATGTCAGAAGGCACCGGTATACCGTTTTCAAATATACCAGCCTAGCCATTAGGAATAAATAGTTTTTTTTTATTTTTAAGCCTCTATGTGTTTCTGAAATTAATATCAAGGCTGCGTGAGCCATGTCTACCTGAATAACCTAGTTGACCTTTCGGTTCAGTTGACACGATTTGGTCTGGAAAATATACACATTTCTTAGCTAAAATCCCAACTTTTATGTCTTAAAGCCGCTTTCCTATATTCATGAGGCTATATAGCCAACACCAGTAGACTAGAGGAAGCTATAACTAATAATTAACAAGTGAGTAAAGGAACATTTAGTACAAGTTACCAAAGTGCTCTGATGCGTGAACTCCATTTGGGTCTGCTTTAGTGTTGGGACATTACCAACTCTGCTTCTAGCGGTGGAGGTTGCTTGAACATGAGGGATTATTATGTTTCGTGTGTTGCCGCAACTATTGTGCAGCTCTTTGATTAATTTGGAGCTATTTCTCTCCAATTTTAAGTTCTGTAGCAAGTGCCAGCGGTGTTCTTCAACGTGGCATTATTAACTAGTACTATACAATCACACCAGCTAGTTACTTTGTGGTTTTCCTGGCAAGACCTGTTCTAGCGCCTTTAGCAAAGGATGCTGAGGTAATTCAAGAGTTGGATGTCAACAAAAATGGTGGGAGCCGGTTGTTCTTCCTCCATTACGCCTAACGCATGGTAAGCTTTGGAGCCAGCTAAACGATATATAACGCACGGCCGGCCAACATATGACAAGTGGTACTCGAAACTTTCTGGTGTTCCAGCCAGCCAGTGTGAAAGGGGCCTCTGTCGTTGAATAGCTCTCCTGCCAGTGAAACGGCATCTGGAAGTGCGTGTTCTACTAACAAAAGCAGTTAAAGAGGAAAAGCTTCTTTTCATTATATTTGTCTACTAGTGTTGCCAATAGTGATAGGCATATGTAAACCTGATAAAGCTTAGTATTTGAGGACAAGAGAGGAAAACTGGACAGCAAAATGTCTGATACTTAGGCATGTAAATTTTAAGGTGCTCACTTTGTCAACAATATGGTATATATATATATCTTGATAACTGGAAGAATGTCGCTAATAGGGGTTGCAGGATGTTGTGGTTAATGCGCCGTACTTCCCGGGTCATAACTGCCGACATGTTTGTGAAGCTGCTCTTAGCTTTCGGTTGGTTCCATCTGTAAAACTGCGTCCAGACTTGCCCGCCCTGCCTTGTTCGGGCCAAAATGCAGCACGAGTGGGCCTTGAGTGTAGGCATCAAATTGGTCGAAGGGGTACGGAGCAATCGTACCCAGAGCGTCTACTTAACTTGGGTATGTATGCAATGCACTACGGATGGATTCGAGATGACCTAATCCATACCTACCCAATTTTAACAGGGAAGGTTGGACCGGACTTCAGCTGGCTATTTAGGCCGACTAGTGTGTAGTATCTATGCGGTTATCCCATGAGGCTACAAAAGCTTCGTCTGACCGGATCAGGGCGGAAACTCGGTTATCGCGTAGAGTTATCGAGCGCTGGAACTCGCTTCTAGAAAGTGTAGTCAGTGAAGCTACGTTTAAGGTTTTTGAGTGTCAGTTAGACACTATTGCGTCGTAACACGAAACATTTCCCTTCTCCCGAGCATATCCATCTTCAAACTTTTATTTTTTATTCAATCATTATCTTCACTCTATGTACCTGTCTTTCGTTTAAATGAATTGCATGCCATCTCATCTCCTTTTACCTTCCAGTTCTTTTTTGGTTTATACAACCTCCCAAGCAGGAACTGCTAATGCAAGGAACGTGGGCAGTAATGGTTTGATTAGGGTGTATTTCGGGTGTTTTCTTTTAGACCTGTCAAGACCTAGCACCTTATCATTACCTGGCATAACATTTTGCTCAAGAAAGGACACTTAAGTGATATTCCGATCCTTCATGTCTACAACTAGTCAATACTCTTCCGAGAAGATGCGCGAAATAAGGCACGGGTATCAGGAGGCAATTGGGGTGAAACACAGCGGACTGTATTTGATGGGCTACAAAAAGAAGCGGACGGATAAAGCGAGACCAGAGCGAACACGTGAGTACTGGTACTTACAGGGCTATGGAGACACGAGCCGGTTGTAAGGAAGATTACAACAAGAAGGAGTAATGTATAATCGTTCAACAATTAAATTGTACATGAAAGCTAGCAGTTATCTTTTAGGGCTATACGCCAGTCTACCTGAAACTGAATTATCCACATAGCGAACACTTTAAAAGTTATAGGCCCAAGATGCAGACGTTATGCGCTCCACTTAAATATATATATAATATTTTGCTGTTTGTACACCGGTAGTATTTGGAAACGGCGGAGTAACGTATCTAGTTCTCAGGCTTAATGAAAACTCATCAATTAAGGCCAACTAGAAAGTGGCAGATACGAATGTACATAAAGGTTCCTCTAACTCCGGTATTTATACGGCTTTGGGCAACCTTACTATTAAGCTTAGGTGTATCAGTAGCAACAATCGCTTTCAACATCTGACACAAGGCTTATGTCTGGTAGGATGCATTTACTATGTGCATCTTGTCGCGCCTACAAAAAAACTGCTATCTTTCATGTATGATTTAATTGTTGACCGGTTGTATATTACTCCTTTTTGTTTTAATCTACCTCAAAACCGGCTCGACACTCGACCGCCTTGTAAGTTCATGCGCTCAATGTTCGCGGGAACGTCGTATCTGTACGACGCGGGAACTTAATTTGCTGGCTGCAGAACATATGTACATCATTGTCAAGGAGATGTAAAGGTGAACAACTGTTGGGGCATAATGTGCACAAATTACGCAAAATGAGGCCTAAACATACTAGTTTGTGTTTTTGGAAGGGCATAAGTTTTAGTTTTAATGAGGGGGCACACAATGTCAACTAATGAGCGCAGATAAGAAAGGTGTATACCGTAATCGGTACTGGCTTAGCGTGCGGTAATGTCAGACTCATTGGTTAGGATATTGACAACGCATGTTCAAGCGGTTATAGTTGTGCTATTGCAGTAGCCAGCGACGATATAAAAAAGGCATGAATATGCAAGGAAAAGACGGAATTCCGATAATCCCTGTATTTCTTGTTTTGCCCGGTGCCATATTATGCCGTAAATAAAGAAGTTTACCTTCAGCTTTGTTAATAGGTTGAATGCGCTTTTAAACTTAAGTAGGTAGATAAATGACCTTGCAGACTGTAAATAGATATATATGATAGCAATGGCTTTTTAAATGGTTACCGTCCGACGACAAAGAGATAACGAGGCGAATAGATGGTTCAGTACACGCATCACATAAAACGGAGTACCAAAATTAGCTAGTGGTCAGTAATTAAATATGTTGCCGGCTTCAGTTATTGGCTAACAGTAAGGCTTCAATGTGCGATAAATTTAACAGACTTCTAATAAGCTGGCCGCTCTAAAGTATTAGATGTTGCTGACTCCACAGAAGATGTCACATCAATGCTACCATGTGCAATAGAGCTGACTAACTACTGATCTTACCTGGAGACCCGTAAGTAATGCATGTTCCTGACTCCATTTAATATCTTAAATTGATGCCACCGTATGCAATATAGCTAAATGACCACTAATGTAAGCTTGTGACAGGCAATTATTGGATGATACCGACTCTACTTAATACGTCACAGCCATGCCACCATACGCAAGGGAGCTACGTGACAACTCATCTAAACTTGACGTCGGTACTCGTTGGTTAGTTACCACAGCGATGCTCACATATACATCAGGTGTCACTGACTACTAACATAAGCTGATCGCACCTAAGTGTTAGAGGTTGCTGCCTCCACAGAAATTGTCACAGCAATCCTACCATATGCAATAGAAATGCCAGACTACTCTAATAAGCTGGCGGGCGGTACGTATTATGTATTCCCGACTCCAATGAAGGTGTGAAAGTGATGCTACCGTAAGCAATGGAGATAAATGCATGGTCATATAAGCTGGGTGCCGGTAATTATTACATTTTGCCGGCTCCAGTGAAGGTGGCACAGCCGCGCAACCATTTGCCACAGAGGTAACTAACTACGCACATAAGTTGGACACTAGCAAGCAGAAGCTCGTGCAGGCTCTACAGAATGTGTCCTAGCAGAGCATTCAGTAAGTTTGTATCCTCAATCTTTCCCAAGTGCTTAACGCCTAAGTGCGACGGCTGGTTGACTATGCTTTTTAGGCGTGGCAATCGTGGCAGTAACAGGATTTTGTTGCTCTCTGACTTCTCAGCGAAGAGCAACCAAGAACGTCAGGGGCCTCTTTCATCTACCTTATCAGTTTAGACTGAAATGTCTGGGAATGTACAGCAATTGATATTGGCTTTTGCGTGAATTGCATAGTGGTTTACCAACTTCCGAAGAAGCCAAAGCACATTTGCCTCGGCTGCCAGAATTGAACCGCAACGCTAAACTAAGAGGTCACCCACTGAAACTGACAATTTCGTATGGCGGATTTGGATGCCGCAGAAATTTCTTTTCACCCCGCGTGTGCCAGCCTTGGAACGCCCGCCCTAATTATGTCGTCGCTGCTCCCGATCGTACGATATTAAAAAATGAGTTGAGGATGCACTCTCTTACTTACATTTCATTTTATGACTTGTTAGCCAGGGGCTACAAAACCGAATCAAACGAAGTCATGCCAAACGTCTAACCAGTGGATGTATACGGTTAATGAGCGAACCTCTCCGTTATCTTACTTAAGTCCATGGTGAGTCCACCACAACGCTTCTCACTTTATTATGCAATTCAGTTTTCGCAATAATTTGCATCCCACCGAACTTGTTAAGCAAGGTCTTTTACCCGTAATATACCGTTGTTCCATTGTTCCATTTTCAATAAAGCTAACGGACTACGCACATACGTTGGGCGTCGGTAATTATGAGATGTTGCCGGCTGCATTTAATGTGTCACGATAATGCTATTGC
>OX104068.1:116707582-116790421 GCA_944474145.2 Dicrocoelium dendriticum | reverse complement strand
AAACAAGTAGATCTGCTTGTAATTTCACGGTAGACCATTGTACACAGCTGCGTTAGCTGTTACGTTTGATAGATACTTCGGGTATCAAGCGACCGCAACGTATGATGCTTGACTCTTGTGCTTAAAACATCAGCATTTACTTGTTGCACCAAGTCTCAAGCAAATGAATGTATTCTTGAATAACTGGTTGTTCATTCGGAAGCTCAACTCTTTAATACTTGGGGACAAACATTATATCACCAGCACATAAATACGGCACGCCATGTTTGTTAACCGAGCTGCTGTCATTGATGTAACGAAGGGAAATTAATGTCCCGAGCGCACATGCCTCTTTAATCCCGCTGGCAAATGGACACGAGGAAGAACCAGAGACACATAGGGTGACTACTTTAGTGGGACTGTTCATTTAGGATGACAACCAACCCATTAATATGTTTCGTACTTCAAAGAAATCTAGCTGATTCGGTAAAAAATTGTGAGTCACCCGGTCGAATTTTTTCTCTGTGCAACCCTTGTATTTATATGGCATAATTTGCGTCACTGGAGTCTAGTATGTATTTTGTTAAGTTAATGCAACTACCAGAATGTGTACGATCATTCGACAAGGAAACCATGTTAAGACCGGTCTGTTAACTTCAGTGGTTTGAAGAAATCCCTCACACATTTATACCAATTTCACGAATAGTCGTGAGTATGAATGAAATCAATAATTCAGCTTAACGCACTTTCTGGGCCACTGTATACTAAGACGATTTTGAATGGCATGAAAGAGCAGCACAATGTACCGAAAACGCCTCAGCAGTTAGCTCAAGGAATTGAACTAATATGCTTGTAAAATAGTCAGGGTAGATCTGATGTACAATACCACACAACCTCCACGACAGTATGAGGCGTGAGCAGCTCGCAGTATGGTATAGCCAGGCAAACACAAATCTTTGTCCAGGATGTCGGAGAACAACCATATCTCAATATAAGCAAGTACGCCTGGCCGGGAGCTATCTACAAGGGTGACAATGGAGCACATCGTGGTCTTCAGTCTATATCCGGCTCACCAACTCCAAACCCACTAATAAATGACCCATTTCACCTGCCTCGCGACCGTATTATTGATCCTTTATGGCGGCTTTCTATTGCATACTTCAGCCAAAGAGAGATTATGTTGAATACTGACTCCAGAACCCTTGAGTACAATAGGGAAACGCAGGGGCATATTACGCTCATCCGGCGTTGAAATATCTACTCTTAATAAACGGGGTTTGATGTCCGAATCATCGCCTGGCACAGTGCCAAGCCTAATGAACCTGCGTACAGTTACGCTAGGATACCCGGGCGTTAGCAGTTTAGGAACGTAAACCTCATCAGGCCTTCTCTCTTTTGAAAGGGCAGCAGTGGACTCCGTGACATTCCAGCAACAGTCGCTGCTCTCACTGTATGAGGCACTGAGGCAAAGGTTGCCTACACCACGCGCCACTGTCACAGGTGCCTTGTTTGTTGTATGAAACCCTATCCGCGTAGGAAGAGTATTGCCGCCCAATACTCACTCACTGATAAAGACGTGGTTACTCAACCTTCTGTACACTTCGTGACTACCGCATTTTGCTTGCTTGAAGCTTTCCTTTCCTTGTGTCGCCTACGCTTTGTTGGTAAAGACGTTTGCGGTACTTCTTCATTAGCTATGTAATCACGTATACCTCCAAATGTTTACCGCCAACTAGCTCACAATCAGTTGCCGGAAAGTGTGTTAAACCGACGGAATCCATTTGTGTGCTATTACTTGCAAATTTCACCTGGCCGAAAACATCGAAAGGTCTCAGGCGCTGTACTACAACATCAACTTTTCCATTTAAAGTGGTCAACAGTAAAGGCAACTAACTTTTTATACTTGCCAGTATAAAAACGAGTGAATCGAACAATCCTTCGTGGTTACGCAGCGCTAAGTTTTAGCGTTAAAACAATAGTCATAGCTATAAAGTTACCTCGCACTGTTTGCCAAGAGAGCACATTGGTCTGCAGGCAACCCGCTGCATGCTTCATGGAACCATCTGCCTCCAAGCTCCCACTGCATACTATCCGACAAATGGGTTACTGGTACAGAGCATCTCACTTAACCGCACAGGGTACCGAATCAGATAAGTTAAGGCCCGGAGGCCCATCCATAAAATTTTTAACCAGCTTAACAGCAAAAATACAAAAGGTAAATAGGAGCTGAACAAAGGTAGTGAGGATAGTCTTGCGATGGCTTGCAATGCAATCAACGTGAGCAAAGTCGAATCATATCTCAAGCAAAATGCACGCAACTATTTGGACGCACCGGGGTACTCCACATGATGAACTCATCAGGAGAGGACAGTGTCCACATAAACGTTGGGACTTGAAGAAAACGAAAGTAAAATAAAATAAATACATCTAGACATCTGCTAGACGTTGTGCCTGCATGGAACCAAATCATTTTGTACAATAGTTCCATGCTTTTGCAAGAATAAAACAAATATTAGGATATATACTTTTTCAATACCATATGGTGTTTTACCACACGCTGACTGCTTCAACGGTATGGCATCGTCGGATGTTCCGTTGATATTCGTGCATATGTCATCAGTTGACTTTCTTGCGATTGTGTGTTGTTCATTGGAACCCAAATCACATGGACCATAGTATATATATTTCATTATAGAGAAGGCCAGAGCCCGCGAACCAATTTCTTGAAGTAATTGCTTCCACTTTTAACGGCGCATATCTGCGCAATCAGCCTTCCCAATTTATAGCACCCTCACGGTAGAGAAATGATCCACCGGCAGCTATTCTCGGAGTGTAGGGTTTGGCGCTATCGTGAAGCGCAAACTACTTGCAAGACTTATTTCCGAGCTTCTAGAGTTCGATATGAGATGGAACTGGCTAACTCAGCCTCCGCCAAAACTCAAGCGATTCTTTGCATATATCAAAAGGCGTAGTAACATTTGCTCATCTATTCCAGTGTAATTAGGCGACGACGGCGCCACTGTGAAAACTTCTCATGAAAAACCTGTTTACTCAGTGCGCAGTATGCCGGGACTTTTGTCCGAGATGAGCAGTCGCCGCATGTTGACTTAGCGATGACAGTCCCACAGTACTCCTGATAAACTGGCGTCTCCTTTCCGGAGGCACAAGTTCTCCAACTTCTTCAGGGCCTGTATCCTGTTAAATCCGCTCGGATGGATGATATACCTCCCAAGCTTTTGTACGAAATGCAAGCGAGCTATGTAGCATATGGACATGCTTGTTTCTGTCATCGCTTCGCAGCTACCACTTTCCAACGGAACGGAAAGCTACTACCGTCTGCCCGGTTTTCAAAACGGGTAACATGCATCTCCCTACCAAGCATAGAATGATAACGTTGACAAGCGTACTGGTCAAGGTATTGGGGAAGTTGTTCAGGGAAGTTTGGTCTGATCAGTACACTTCAAAACAGCTTACACATGGGTCACTCTTGTACTACTGATGTGCTATTTATACGACGAGGTTGGGTGGATGCTCCGCATCCGGGTCATCCAGTAGATGTACCGTTTATTGACTTCTCCAAGACGTTTAATATTGTACCACCTCCTTGCCTCTCCTTGAAACAGCACTCCTATGGATAATCACGGCATGCACTTCGATGCGTCACCACGTTTCTGGAAGGGTAAGAGATGTGTGTTCGCGTGGGGTCTAGTCTGTTTTTCCGTCAGTCAGTCCACAGTGGGGTCGCAGAGGGTTCAGAGCTTGGTCCATTGTTATTTTTCTTGTCAGTCAATGAGCTGCCTGAATATCTGTTAGCACCAACTCGTGTTTGCATATGACCAAACGTTTTAACATACTGCGTCCGACCTCGATGAACCCCAGACACTGTAACGGGCCCTCGATAAACATTGGGAATGGGCTGCTCTTTGGCAGTTGCCCATAAATTATGCAACGTATTACCCTTTCCGATTAGGGCCAACTGATCCCCAGACGAGTTATCTGCTTGGAGGAAATGAACTACAGCATGTTTTCTAACTGGTAGTCCTAGGGGTCACTTTGTCTTCGGAACTTAGATCCAGTGAGAACTAAAGGAAACCTCCATGCAAGTGTTTCAGAAGGTTGTGGATGATCCGAACGTCATGGCGGACCATCACGGGCGATAGGTTCGTTACGTTATTCTCAGCGTTGATCAGACCACACTAGAAATACTGTATCTAGGCTAGTCCACCTTGCTCAGTCAGGGACAGGATGTTAGTGGAGAGAGCGCTGAGAGTTGGAACAAAGATGATTCATGGGTTTTGGACCCCTCTTACCCAGAATGACTACTTCAGCTGGGAATTTTCTCAAAGCTTTATCGTCGCCGTCGAGGCCACTTTACCTTGAGCTATCGCATGGTTACCAGTAAAATCGGACCTGATCTATCTGGGCCTTTCCAACCAGCTCCGCTTTCATCCCTTCATGGTCAATCAAGGAAGCTACACAAATCTCGATCGCATAGTGACGGGCGGAATTTCGTGTATCACGCTAAGTGGTGGATTACTAATATAAAATGCCCGCGAACATAGTAACTGCATAACCGGTGTAAAACTAGAACAACGGATGCCGCTCTTGGCCTTCAGTACTTCCCTACCATCTTCACAACTTAGCTTATTCGCATGAATGAATTAGTAAACCTATCACTTTTGGTTGCTAACGCTTTTGAGGGTAAGCGGGTGTTCTCCGAGCTGGCTGATTTGGCTGCAAACGTTTCATCGTCAGACTAGACGGCATCATCAGCGCGATTTATGTGGGCCACTTGCAGATCCAAGTGATTATTGATCACTTGATTTGAACGTCAGGAATCGAATGGTCCACGTGAACTGACCGTGTAGTCAGCTCTCTCGTACTGTTGGCTAGAGTCCGCCCCCATGAATACTGAATACTGAATACTGTATTATAGAGCAAGTAGAAATGGATTATGTACAACTCTTTCGGAATATGGTGCAAAACGTTTTAGACGTTGTCAACCTTGAATATCATTGTCGTTCTCATGTAATATTTAAAATATTCGACTCACGATATTTCAGGATTCACAAATGTGATTTGTCATAGTAAGTGTGCAGTCGTTATCCGAAGCGAATAGAAGCAAAATGCAAAACTAACGACGTTTTAAACTGTTGCACAAATGTTGCCTCAATCATATGTTTGGGCAAACTAATCCAAATGTTTACCGCTCTCCGTTCGAAGCACAGTGGGCGGGGAACACATTTAATATCCGGCAAAACAAGTTTGTATCTGTGTCCGCGTGTGCTGCATGACCCTCGTAAGTGCAGCATTGGCCTTCACATGGGGAACTCACCTAGATGTAGAATTCGGTATGTCATAATGAGGTCGACTGGCACCCGACGGTAGGGCAAGGTGTAGAGTCCTAGTTTCTCGCACCGGTCTTCATACCCAAAGCCACGTAAACTCGGGATCAGCCTGGTAGCAACGTGTTGGACCCGTTCTATCTTTTGTGCCTCACCTCGGGTACTCGGAAAGTAGGCGGGCGAACCGTACTCTAGCATTGGTCTAATGATAGAAGAGAACAGGCGCGTGGCAACCTCTTCAGACCATGTGCAGTAGCTACGTTTAAGCGCCCAAAGCATTCGCAGTCCGTTCCGATATAGCATGTTTGGTTGGTCCAGGGACTTCAAATCGTAGCGTGAGAGTACACCTAGGTCCTTCACGGAGGGTGTGGGATAAAGCGTTTGGCCGTCAAGGGTGTAGGTTCGGCCGTCTGCACCCTTCCCCAGGCTCATAAACACAGATTTGGCTGGGTTGACCGGGAGAAGAACTTCTGCAGACCATGTGGATAAGCGTTTGAGACCTTGCTGAAGTAGGCCACAGTCATCGGGAGCGTCGATTACTCTCCAAATCTTCAGGTCGTCCGCAAACAAGGCACACGGCGACCGGAGAAGCTGTGGTAGATTTTTGATGTGGATCAGGAACAGAGTGGGCCTCAGCACAGTGTCTTGAGGCACACCGCATGTAGAGTGGTACGAGTTAGTTAGATGGTCGTCGACCTGTACCTTCCACTTTCGTCCAACAAGAACGTCGCGGATCCACCGGTGCAGTAGGCCACCGACACCGCACATGCTGAGTTTGTGAAGGAGAACCTCATGACTGACCTTGTGGAACGCATTACTAAAATCGATGAATATCATGTCGACGGACTTCCCCTTGTTTATGGCCTTCAACCACTCATGCCTCGTCACAAGCAGGTTAGTAATGCATGAGCGACCTTGCATAAAACCGTGCTGTGCGGGCGTCTGGACCTCGTTTGACTGTAGCAACTGCAGCAATCTCTTCTTCAAGATTTTCTCAGCAACCTTTGTTAATATAGGTGTCAGACAAATTGGCCTGTAATTGTCTACTTTGCTAGGGTCGCCGCCTTTCGGAATACGCTTCACCACCGCACATTTCCAGTCAACAGGCAACGAATATTCGGAGAGCGACCTGTTGAATAGGTCAGTTACAAAAGGAGAGAGGATGATTGAAAGTGAATTGAGAACTAGTGGGTGAAGCCCATCAGGTCCGGCAGGTTTGGTGCCGTCAAGGTTGGCGAGTAGTTGAGCTACGTCTTCGACGCAGCAATGCAGACTATCGAGTTCGGTAAAAGCGGTACACGTCCAACTCGGAGCAGACACCTGGTTATTCGAAAATACGGAAGTGAAGTGCGCCGCTAACGCGGACGCACGCTCAGTGCTGGAGGTTAGGGGCTGTCCATCCGTGCCATCCAGCACTAGCACATCACCCGCTGGCTTCAGGCGTCGCTTCACGTATGTCAAGATTCTCTTTGGGGCGGTCTTCGCGGCTAATCCGAGCTGCTCTTCAAAGTGTCGGCGTTTATTCTTTTTTGCACCTTTGCAGAGGTTCCGCTGACATTTATACCCTTTGTGATCATTGGCAGAGCCAGAAAGGAGGAATTTCTCCCACAGTCTGCGCCGCCTCCAAACCAGCTTTCTATACTCCTTATCAAACCAATAAGGCATAATCGGTCCAACCTTTCGACATTTCAATGGCAGAAATTTGGAACACGATGTCAATCTCTCTTTTATAAATATCCCACAATCTTCCACAGATGCAGCTTGTGACAGAGACCAATCCAGTTGGCTCGCGGCTCGAGCTAGAACATCGAAGTCCGTTTTCAAGTAGTTGGGAGTTGGTTGTAGCGGATGTGAATACGGCAAAGATAATTCCATATCAGCTATCAGTACTGAGTGGTCGCTCGTAGCCAGGGGCTCCAGGATCCTAACGTCACGCACTCGTTGTTCGTAGCCCGTTAACGTCAGGTCGAGACAGGACGAGGTTGAACGTGTTGATATGCGTGTTGGCTGGCATATGTGTTGCGATGCACCAGTTTCAAGTACCAAATCCGCGTGGTTCAAAAAGTGTGTTATTTATCAATCAAAACAAGTATACAAGGTTAATGTACAAGAATTGGTTGTAATAGGAAAGGAATGTACAATGAAAGATAAGTAAATTTACAGGCGCTACAGCCATGCCTATTTAGAATATATACCTCTTCTCTACATTTTACCTTTTATTTTCCTTTTTCTGCTGTCTTTTTCAAATCAGAAAGCCACTTCTAGCGAAAAAGAAGAATTCTTAAATCGCCATTCATTCTGCAAATAACTAACTACTACACGTATTTCTTTGGTTTTACTTCTAACGTACTCAGCGGTTAACTCGTGTCCTGTCCAGCCTACTTTTATGTCAGTTTACGAAATATGATGGCCTTAGAAACTGTTTATCTTCTGCTGAGATTTACCCAGGTTGACATTTGGCGCCAAAAATCAATATCAGCGTAAGAAACGTTCTGCTATACATTTTTATTTGTATTATTCTATTGAAGCGCGCCGCGTTAATATTTTTCTTAACAAATCCGTTTTATTTTCTATTGTATTTCTAGCAATTATGGTTAACTTTTCGTGTCCTTATAATTCCGCCACTTTTATTTCTTACATGTGCGCACCAGTAATTGTGCAGAGTGCGCAAGCCAAAAAGGTCAAACGAAAGTAACTTGTAGTTGCTGAATTGGGTCCATTTCCAAAGCAATCCGGAACAACTACGGCGCTGCGAACATTTCACAACAAACAAACAAGGAGCTCGATATCGCCCAACGGAACCAGAGGCGTTTTAATGTGGGAACCTAAGCCCCCATCAGCTACACACCAACCAATGCCGCCGCAATTTTAGTTGACAAATAGGAACATATACTCGTTGATTAACTACAACCATGCAAGAGCACTGGATTAATGTAAAGTTTGATCTAAATCGTTAAGGTTGCAGTCTCTAGCGAGGCTAGATATACACCTATTTATTTATTTATTATAAATATGGATTGCACGCAACGACCTTTTATCTCATAAATTGTGCTATGCGGTTTGAAAATTCCGGTGAAAGGGCACGACATCCAGTGCTGCACAACCGTGGAAGGTTACACAAAGCTTGGGCTAATGTTACAGCATGATAACAATAAATGCTTCGCTTACCACTGTAGGCTTGCAAACCGGAAATCTGCCTTAATAAGGAAGGTGTCACCCATGTTTACATAGCAACCTACCCATGGCGGAAGCGCAAATAAAGGATATTATCTCGACTGTTAGGGATATACGTTCATTTGATGGTCATGTTGCGTTTGAAAACAGGAGGGGTCGTAAACGAAGCAACCGGTGAATACCCCTTGCATGCACATAGCCTTGCGGGAAAACCTATGGAATTTTACACGTAAAAGTATGCAGTGCCCTCTGAAAGTTATGTTGAAAGAGTATTCTTTTCAGATCCCACCATTCATTTAAAACGGGACTGAATTAAAAGTTCGTAAACCTAAATTATTAATTTGCTTCGATTACCACCGACATTTACTTACTACATTAGGTTACTATTCACAGCTGGTAGCAGCCGCAGATGTATTTTGCTTCCCCATTAGATGCCGCACAAGTTTTAGGAAACCACCGTTGACATGAGTCAAACAGCACACGGTGCATTTTAAAATCTACGAAGCTTCATCCTCCCATCAGACAAATAGCGCTCGCGTTTACAACGGACGATTTCGTTTTCCTCCGCCACCATTTTCCCACCTTAGAACCCCTAAACGTGGTGGTGTATAGACCTCTAATTTTTAATACTCGTGCCGATGTGTATTGTATTGAAACCTCATCAATCGCAATCGCTGGGAGCGTTCCATTTGGCAGAGCTAAGGGAGGCAGGCTTCCCAACCTCCCTGCTGTGGCCCCGTGACAAAACATCCCCGGTTACGTCACGTACAGCAACGTCATGCTGCACGGAGCTTGTGTTTGGCATGCTTTCTTTATCATTTGGCAGCGTGCTTCTCGCTATTCACTGGCACGCGCTTCACATCAACCCATGGTATCACTCACCCACGCCCAGGAGAACAGGTTAACTACAGTACCACGTAGTGCAGTAGAGCGCCAATGCACTATCCTCGGACAGTATTTCGGCTAGTCATCACAGATTCTTCAACACCACATGGACCTAACCCTGCAAGTATGTGTTTTTAAATCAGCCATTACCTCCGCAATGCAAAGCTTACTAGCTCGGTCCACCGCGCGTAACGCAAGCACCCACTCTCTCCACGAAGGATACAGGGCTAACACCGGTAGTCTTCGGGGAACAAACAACAGGCCAGTTGCATGGAGTGTCCCACGCCGTCCTCAGCCTTTTACCTATAATTTCTCCAGTGCCTCAGCAGCTGTCCAGGGGCCTAAGGTAGAAACAGAGTCAATATTAAGGTTGCCAGGGTTAGCTCCGCGAGTGGAATATGTGGCATCACAGTGCGACTCCTGATCGCCATTTACCTACCTCGCATCCACGAATGGACCCAAATAATAATTACCGTGAATAACGATAGGAGAGCGGATTACTCCGTCAAATACGTATTAAGATATTTATTCTCAGTATTTACCCTGTTCGTTGTCGCGCAACTAAACAAAGATGCCGCCAGCTCACGAGGAGCCGCCCATGATTAGGCCCGTGTAAGTTCTGTACGTCGCACATACCGCTATAATTTCCCACTCTTTTTTGCGATCGCCCTCAAAATCTTGGCTAGCCGAACAACCTCCTCGTAGTGCCAGCTGGATGGTTCGGGTTTAACCCGTTCCAACAAATAGTTCGGCGGCAGTGTTCCAGGACGTGGTGGGTTTTCGCCCGGCAAGCGTTCTCCCTATAAAAAGCCACATATGTCTGCTTATCAACACTGTGATGTGGCGGATGTGACAGGCCACAACATAAAGTCACTAACACGTGGACATCCGGAAAATGGTATCCAACCCACGGGCATCAATCGCTTATTCTCACATTCATACCGATAACAAACAGTCGAAAATACCGCGCCACATTAAAAAATACAATCTACATTCATAGGCAATTACATACAAATATACACCCATACACTTGCATTCACTTATATGCCAAACATGTACTCTTTGTACATTTTGATCACACTATGTTAGCTAAACACGATCATGCCTGTGCTAGTGTGCCTCGCATTGTCGAGAATAAAAGTTATTTATTTATTTATATCAAAAACATCAACTAATGCCGAAGAAGGTTCCACCCCTTGGCATAGGCCAGCAAGTTACGCAGGCTGTCGGTATATCTCCCGAATAACTTTAAGGATGCAAATTGCCCCTGCCGCGTTATGATAAGCGGAAGACAGCGCGCCAACCTGCGCCATGCATTGGTCCATCACTAGCCAATGCACAGACGTCGTGCTAGGTAAAATAGCTGTCAAAGCTTGCACCACCTGTCTGCAGCTGTGCGTTGTCTCATTAGGTAACAGGGGTCAAAAATGAATACGCGGTTCCGGTAACGTCTGCTAACATACAGTGCCAATGTTTATAGCTGTCATAAATAAATTGGTGGGTCGCATCCGCCGACAACACCTCGTAGTAGCACGCAAATAACGACTCCATGAACGACCGTAAGAAACTAATCTCTAACTATGCTTCCCTCACTCACTACTCTACAAGACAGGTTCGTCTCAATTAATTCCGTAACCACGCCTACCTCACTAGCTTACCGCTTCCGGTGTCACCTTTTCACCGTCTTTTATGTCGTCCACCGTGAAAAATCATTCAATATTCCGGTTCATGTAACGACGGATCTTGCGCGTGCATCCAAACACTGAGACCAGGCTCGCAAGCTTATGCTCCTCCGCCTAGGTCAAGTGCCCATTCCGGGAATACATCTAGGTGCACCTGAAGGAAAATCAGGATTATGCGGCTGATAAATTTTACCTAACTCGCAATACTCGCCTAACAACACGAACAAAACCCCGCTTTGCCGGTCGCGTCCGTCGCCGTTACGGACCGGCCGAGAATTTTCCCTCATTCTCGGAAAAGTTACGAGGCTTTACACATTTATGAGCTGCGGTACCAAAGCGCTGGTGGTACCGACAGCTAGCCTGCTTGTTTCTTGACATAGAACGTTTGAAGGGCGAATTTCAGCGGCTAGGACGACGACGGTTCATCGTAAGCTGCTGAACCTGGTGACTAAGTGTCGCAACTTGTGTTTACAGGGCTTCTATAGTTGACTGTAAGCCAGTGATAGAAGTGCCGTGGGACGCGACGGCATTGTTCTTGCTGGCTTCAGCTTGTGGCTGTAATTGTTCAGTAACTCGATCCGCTAAATCCGCTAGTTGAGTGAGCGAAACGGAGCTCACTGTAGCGAGAATCGCTTGCCTGTTTTCAGGTAACCGTTGTAGACAAAGTTCGCGAAGCAAAGTCTCGTCCATGGTTGAGAAACCAAGGAGTTGCCGCATCTCCCGTAGCAGGGTTGAGGGCAGTTTTTCGCCCAGCTGCAGATCCCTGAAAAGCTGTTGCAGTCGAACTTTTCAGAGATCATAACGCGCTTAATCGTGGCTTCCTTGAGAGCCTCATAGCGGTTTTCGGTCTGAGAAATGATGACGTCACGAACCGGCATTGATATCTCCCCGGGGAGATAGAACAGGAGGTTGCAATACTTCGCGTAGTCGGAAGTGATTCTGTGGTTGTAAAACTCAGCTTCATGATGAGCGAACCACAAAAGAGGATCCAAGTCCCAGAAACGTGGAACTGAGACACATACAACGCTTAGCAGAGAATCTAACGTAGGATCTACAGAATTCATAACTACAATAAATGACACAAAAATGGGCTACCGCATGCATAAATAAACCGCAAAATATGAAAAACAAATGGAACGAGCTCAGCAGCGATAAGTTCCAAATATCCGGCGCTGAGGTTGTTCCGGAGTTGGGGTCACCAATTAAGAGAGTCGCCTGTACCGGGAGCCCGATGCGATTCGAAAAGACGGATCGAGTTGCACGGAAACTTTTATTGGTACAGTAAAAGATTCCCTGTTATCTAGCTATAAATGAACGACCTCGTGGACGCTATAGCTATGGGATTGGAAAATGCACAGTATACAAGCCAGTATCTAGTTGCAACCGAAATGAGCGCCATGCAAATAATGGCAGTGAGCAAGTCAAGCATTCAAACTCAGCAATCAGTTCAACAAACCACACCGGTTGCCTAAGTGTACAATGAAATAATTTTAGTTAGAATTTTACACAGGCAAACCATTGAATCTCCAGACTACTACAATTCAACAGAACATCTCAAAGGACCAAGCGGTTTGTCATAGTCCATTGTGACTAGAAAACGAAATTCGTTGTTATTGCAGTAACCCGAAACGATGTTTTAACCGCGGGCTTAAGTTCTAACTACCCAAAAGCAGGATTATACTCTGCATGTTTCAATCAACGCTTCTTCTATGTGTGGGTTCGAATCCGTTAAATGTTTAAGGCGCCATTGTCTTCGGCGCAATCCAACAGGTAATTTGGCGTCGAGCGTAGCCCATATGTTGTGCGTCAATTCCTTTATTTTGCTTTCCTATTTCGTCTTTGATGTTGTTGGTTTAGCAAAACCCCGTAGGTTTTGCGCCTTCTATATAGTTGCCTCGCGCTCGGTATTCTAAGTCGACTGGGACAGTATGGCCCAGTTAGCCAAGATATTTGACACAAGCACACCATCCATCTAGCTCCGACATGTACCAGGTGACTGTCAGACCAAATTCGAAGTTTCACTTTGCATTTCAGTCCCTTGGTTTACTATCACCCACGTACGCTCAAGAAACAAAATCCCTCGGAACACTCAACCGGGCGCATGCTACAAGTACGATTTCTGTGTACTATTGCTAATAGGTCTCTGGAAGCGCCTCTATTGCAAACCAACTTGCAAGTGGTGGTCAATTTTGAACTAGAAGGCTTTGTCGTTTAATGTCTTACTTGTCTCTACTATTTGTTTTTAATGTTGTCAGAGCGGCCATCTCCTTTCTTGTATAGGCCAAGCAACAACTCACCTTATTATCTGCCTTCCTCCGGCCTCCAGCTCGCATCCGCCATCTAGCCTTCTTGTATATTACAATCAATCTATGTCTTGGCTACATTTTGCTTTAAAACATCCGGTGAACATGTACGTTATTCGCAATAGGTTTATCATTTGAGAAACGTGACTAGCTCCGGCGTGGTACCAGTCCATTCCAAACCTTAGTAGTTTTAATAACAAGCATTTAATTTTGTTTATAGAAAGGGCATAGTATTTTGAGTCAGTTTAGTTTGTCTGGTGGCACCACTGTCGTCGCAATTAATAGACCAATTCCAAGAGGAAGAATATATAATTCCGCCAATATTTGTAAGTAGTAACTGAACGCTGATTAAATATGCAACAAAACTCTCAACCTTTCGATAACTTTACAGACAGCATGCGTTCCAACCGCTACAACGGTTATTCTAGTTTTAATGCAAATATGCTCTTTGTCTAAAACTTTACTAAACCAATTATGCATACGTATTATTTGTTCTTTAAAATGATGTTTAATATTATTTGGAATCCGAATATAATAGATATTTTTTGGCTTTACTGGTTTGATAGATGAAGAATAATGGTTTGCTACAATGTCCTAATGCTGCTCACAGTTAGATTATTTGCAGTTTTAGGTGAAATTTTGGTAAGATTTTAGTATAACGTGCGATACGCAGCGATATTTCTAATCTAGAAGAAATTCTATTATTTTGACAAAGTTGTGGAATCCGCGTTAAACACATCATTCTTATAATTCATGCATTAGTACAATTGCTTCACCCGTATTTAACAGTTAAGGGTACATTTTATACTGTTCACAATAAGTAATCCATAAATGCGCCTACAGGCCCCGGAGGATTTTAGGCGATTTAGCGAGATAAAACACCACGTTTTCTCCTAAACGCTAAAATATATATCAACTGCGTTACGGCACCGTAAGAAATTACTTTATGAACGCCTTGCTTTACCGAGTAGTAGGTATTAAAGTTAAGCTTTTATTAGGTAATATGCAAAACTGGCATATGGGAATGATGATTTAATAAAATTAATGGGTTTTAAAATTAATAATGTCATATTTATGATTTTTGGTAGACTAAAACCTACAGACTTTAATTATTGCGCCATAATATTTCCATACAAATGAAGTTAATGAGTTATTCATCCATGGCAGTTTTAAATACTGCTAGTTAAACGGCAACACTGCTTTTTTACCTTGTTACTTTTGCCTCCTCATCTTAGTAAACTAAAACTGAATTAACCATCTCTAACTATTAGCTTACGCTTATTTTGGTCGCCTAAATATATCAAGACTGCAAGTTTGTTCGTTCAGTTAAAACCAGAGTGCATTTTGGCTATTGAACACTGTATACTGATAATGGAGAGCGAAAAGATAAAACGTTTGCGGTGTTCCATCGAAGGTGATTCGGGCACATGGGCGCAACCACTTCGCTGACTCCTGTGCAGTGGCAGCAAATTGAAGCTGCACTACATCTTATCCGGTTGCTACATGTTTACTATACCGGTAGTCCGGTAGGTTAGCGTCAAGCAATCTATCAATTACCGACACTAATTTCGCGACTACTGTCGTATCCGTCAATTTGTCTCAATATTTCACCACTGGAGGCTCGAGGCTTAGATGATGAGCGATGGGCCTTAGATACCCTACCTTTAGTTTGCACCGGTTTCCGCTTGTGCTGCTGGGTGCGCGAACGTGCAGCCGTTGTTCCAAGATAAGGAAGTGGCCCAGTTGCAGTATCCGGTGCTTCATAATGTGATCAACTCGAAGCAGGCGGTATGGCAGGGTAAAAAGCTCTAGTTTCCTACATAGGTACTCTTACTACTTACCCGTAATTTGGGGATGAGCCGGTTAGCTCCATTTTGCGCCCGTACCAGTACCCGAACCCCGCCTATTGTGATCAAGCAATAGGCGGATGGGCCATACTCAAGCATCGCACATAAGATGGAGGTGAACAGACTGGTGACATTCTCTGCGAACCAAGTGCAAAATGCAGGCGTAGTCCGTTTGCGTACAGTCTATTCATGTTGTCGATGGACTTAAGTGCAAGGTGTGTGAGTACGTCTAGATCTTTTACGAAACTGGTGGGATGCAGTGGAAGCCAGACAGGATTTACGCAGGTTTATTGGTAACCCACCCAAGGCTCAAAAACGAAGACGTGGTTATGTTGACCGGTAGGTCAACTTCTGCAGACCACCGTGCTAGGCGGTCTGGATTCTGCTGCAGGGCCATGCTATCGCCGGGAGAATTAGCAATCTGCCAACTTTTTGGATCAAATGCAAATAATGCGCAGGGCGACGGATGAAGCAGTG
This sequence comes from Dicrocoelium dendriticum, assembly GCA_944474145.2. Taxonomy (NCBI): domain Eukaryota; kingdom Metazoa; phylum Platyhelminthes; class Trematoda; order Plagiorchiida; family Dicrocoeliidae; genus Dicrocoelium; species Dicrocoelium dendriticum. The sequence continues at coordinate 116,774,729 of OX104068.1, read as the reverse complement.
GTATTTGTTGATGTGTTTGTGCTCCAGCATTGTGCCTTGGGGTACGCTGCTAGTAGACGGGTACCAATCAGTTAGGTAGTCTTCCATATAACCCATTGTTTTCTCCCCATAATAAAGGCACTGATCCACTGCTGGAAAGCGCCGTCAACGCTACACACCCTTAGGTTGTAGAGCAGGACTTCATCGTTCTATTTAGCGAAGGCTATGTTGAAAGCAATGTAGATAACCTCCACCGACTTTATCCGATTCAACGCTGGCAATCATTCCTGCCGCGTCAACCGCAGGTTGGTGATGCATGAACGGCCCTAAAGTAAGCCATGATGAGCCGGCGTTAGATATTTTAAATCCAACAGCCAAGGAAGACTCATTATCCCAAGCTGGTGTATTTATGTTGAAAAAGAGAAGAGAAAAATCGATCAGTATATGTCCACGTTGAGTGGGTCACCGGCTGTTGTAATGGTATTCACTACCGATCATTTTCAGTCCCTCAGCAATGTATCTTCGGACATCGATCGGTTAAACGGGTCCGTCACAGCTGACGAGATGTTGGACATTAAGGGCTTTACATTTAGCTGGTGTATTTCATCGGGTCTGTAGATTTTTGTGCCCTCAAGAATGCCGAGTAGACTACGAAGATCTTCTACACGGCAGTCAAGACCCTTGCAATTGGTAAGAGCTGCACAACTCGAGCTGAGCATAGGAGCATGTTTACTTGTATATACGGAAATGAAGTGCTTCGCCAATCCGTATGAAGCTTCAGGGCTGCTGGTCGAAGGTCGTCCGTCAGTGCCGTTTAACACAGCTCCTTCACTTGCGAGCCTCAGGTGCCGCTTCATGTAAGCGAAACTTTCTTCGGAGTCGTCTTCTCTAAAATTTCCAGCTTTTCTTTAGTTGCTTAAGTTTTGGCGACTTTGAGCTGTCAGGTACCTTGCACTGCCTTATGTACGCATCATAATTGTCGGCAGAGCTAGATACCAATAATGTATTCCACACTACGCGTCGCCCTCTAGCTAACTGTATATACTCTATGTTAAACCAATGCGGTGTCACTGACCTAGCTTTCTGTTAATAAAGCAACAGTTAACGAGTACACAATGATTGCACACCCACATTTATTACAGGTTAACAGGCTTCAATAGATGAATCCTACGACAGCGACCAGTCCACTTCAATAAAGCCTCGATTTAAACCATTGAAGTCGGTCTTCCAATAAATGTAGGATGGCTGTTGCAGAAAATTAGGGCAACGGCAGCACTGTAGTTGCTAAAACAACTGAGAGTTCACAACTTGCTAGAGGCTTTAGAACTGAATTTCATATACACGTCGTTCGCAACTCCTTATTAGTATCTCCCGGTTCGATTGAGCGGAATGCCATCTAACTCGCGTCGGTTGGCCGACATGTTGTGTTGTACAGCTTCAAATCCTATTTCCGTAAACTGCGTCTTGAATTTACAGTGCCAGGGGAGAAGTAGAACTTCAAGCTACGGTATTCGAGGAAAGTTAAAATCACTGATAAACTGTAATCGGGGCAGACTGATGTAGCTTCTGGCATGCGGCAACCAATTCAGACAATGAATTTGCAGCTGCGACAAAACGCACCCACAGATAGTTTACCCAGCCTTATTCGGATCCCGCACTAAAGCAGTTCGAACATGCAGTCTTCGCTACTGTATGTGTTTATAAGTCTTCCGCACAGCTTGGACCGAATATATGACAGCACGCCGCCTCAATCGCTTGAGGATGTCGCACAGGAAGCCCGAGTAGCCAATGACCTGCACTTCTAGGGTAGATACCTCAGCAGTTATCCGGTTTCAGACAGCCCTAGTACTTCCGGACGACGTGCGGCATTCAAGTACAGTACACCGTCGGGTTTATTCAATAAAGTATAACTATTGGGTACGTCTACGCGCAGGCCATGTTTGAAACCAGCAGAGGCGCGTAAAGAGTGATTGTTTTGTTGTTCCTGGTTGGGCGGACCCAGAGAACTACCCAAAAAGATACAAGGTAATGATTTGTTTCCCCACTAAACGTTCGCCTTTGCAACTCCATGATAGCCGTCTTCAAATTCTCACCGTCCGACCCATCCAAATCGAGATGAATATGGACCTTTAGACCTCTTAGCATTAAGAGGCTTAGTAATATCAGCTTCGGACTGGTTGCAACAACAACCGTGGCTCACAGCGGCAGAGATTTTGCCTCCTTATTCTTTATAATCTGGTTGCGCTTGTTCACCCGCAACCCCTACTCATCCACGACGAGAAACCTAATAATGATGATCTGCAGGAAACCAACGTTGTGTTCATAACGCGCCTGGAACGCGTGAAATATTAAAAGGTCAAAATGCCACTGACTGCTGGTAGTTGTCTTCTACTTTTTTCTTCTCTGCAATCTCCCTAGACCTTCAGCGCCTACGCTATCGCACAACTGTATGTTAGTGTTCGTAGGACGCAATAAAGGCATGCGAGCTGAGGCTTAAGCAACGGAGGGACATCGCTCCGGTGAGTCTGCGGCCGGTGGGCAGGTTGGCTCATTCGGATATATAGTTGCCGGGTTTCTGTTCGCTTGGATGAACCCACGGCCCTCTTCCGGATAGATCGTTTCTCCTGCCTTGTAGGCCCGTGCGGCTTCTCGGCTGTTTGTGGGTTGGCATTCCTTGCACAACATTTGGACAAAGTCATGCTGGAGTACATAGTAGTTTAAAATAATTAAATACAAAAGTTAACCATGTGTGGAAATGCACCTCGCATAAGACGCATGTAACAGCATTGGCTCTAAGCCCAACTAATTTGCAACAATTGTCACAGGAAGTCAGCTTCTTCATTAATGACAGTTTACCGGATGTAAAGATAAATGCGATAAAGTAAACAATAAAAACACGATACAAAACTAGAAGAAGGGGTCTGGTCGCCAATGTGCTAAACAAAATCAAAATGGTAAATGAACAAGTATTTGACAAAAATAACTAGAGAAATCTGCTGTGCACCATGTAATAAACGAAGCCAAATGTTCTGTCAAATAGAGCGAGAAAAGCCGTCCGGAGATCGTCATTCGCAGGCAAAATAAATTCAATTAGCAAATATATAACACATTGTGCTCAAGTTGTACAGCCAGTTGTTTTTTCTTTGTGTTCAGCCATCCTTTCGGATTCAATTAAGTAGGGTTATCGCAGGATTTTGAGTACGGGTGTGTGTACAGCGGTACATAATCCAAATGCTGCAATAAAATGACATAATTAGTTAAAAATTGTAGTGAACCTGTTTAGGAGTAGTGTAGAAAATCAAAAAGTCAAATAAATAAGGGACACTAAGTGGAAAGTAATAGCTGCAGAGGCATCCATATATAGATCGCTGTGAGTATTTAAACAACTATTATATGAATTTTGTAATATGAATACTTGAAACACAAGCAATAGCAAACTAATGCATTGTGGTTGAAATTGTGCGTGTGTAAGGATATCTAGGGGCTGCGGGTAGGAAGAAGTTGCGTCCAAAGTCCAATGGTTTGGGTGAAAGACCTGTGTTATCCAGATAATAAATTAGCAGGCTTACAGGAAACACATATATCCGTGAAAAGATAATGTATGTACATGTGGCTGAGGTTACACTCATGATACTTTCACACCGCATTGCTGGTTTAACCAACTTAAACTTAAACTATGTCGCTTTAAGCTGGATAAATTTCATTCTAATTTCTAGAATTTGTTCTGCCTACCTGAATAATCTGCTATTAACTTGCGCACGTTGCTTACGCTAATTGCGCATATCTTCCTTTACTCTTACATTTTTAGCCATATTTGGGTAGCTTCTGGAAATTTCGTACTTATCGCGGAGTCAACGTTAACCAAATTAAAGCATGCGATATTTTAGCAAAACCTTATGTCAGCTTAGCCCTAGGTTTTAAAATATATATTTTGTCTGATATTGCTATTACAAGTGATTGGTTTTGCTTGATATCAATGATGTTTTTGCGCTTGATGTGCATGCTAACCAAGTGCCTAACTATTTATTACCCATTACATCGTTCATACTGGCTCCAGGAGACAGTTGGAGGTTTCTGGAGGTGAGGTGGTGCACGGTCCTTGTGGTCGTGTTAGGCTCGAACAGTGGTACCATGCAATCAGTATGGAGCGGACTACAGTCCAGCCACTCCTTGTGTGCGATTGATTCCCAACTACTTCGTACTTGTGTTTGCCTGTGAAGGAGTCTGGGCCGGCTCCGTTGAAACGTGGCTACCATCCACTTGCCTCCCGTGTTTATTGCTTAGGTTTACACTAGATATAAGGTGGGCGAAACCAATAATTGCGGTAGAGGAAGTTAAACAGTTAGGCACTTTGTGAACATGCACCTCAAGCGTAGCCACACATGGAATACCAACCAACAGCAAATACATTGCAATAAAAATATCAAATATTACTAAAATTTTCAATCGGTTCAATATTTTGTAGAGAGCAAAAAGAAGTCATAAGTTAGGCCCGTCGCCTTCAGATCAGCAGGAAGTGTCCGTGTGCGTTAACGAACCAACAGTACTCAAGTGACCAGGTAGGTCACAGAGAAACAGTGCTGTCCATACACCTTGCTCAGCTGATAATCTTTAGGTTAGTCTGTGCACTGACTACGGTTTTTCCGAGGCTGTTCAGTAGTTTACCACTAGAGTAGAATAAGCGATGTGGGAGCCGATTCAGAGCATTATCGATTAAACTACCTCTTAGTTTTGACCCAAATGTGCCATACCAGTCTAGTTGAAACAAATGCCAAATTTTCGAATTTTTGGAAGATATTTGGTACCGACCGAGTAATCGTGATATCAGAGGGTTTTGCAAACAATCGGTCGGTATAGCAGTTTGGTAACTTTGCGTCCTCGAGACAAGGGATTCGTCCGACAACTTGAATCTATGTGCAATTGGTGTCGGATTTTTTAACGATCTTGGGCGATAACCGGGTTACTCCAAATTTGGGCAATGGTGTCATTATAGTAACAGTTCGTGATGTCACCTCAAGTGGTTCGATCACAGTGGGAATAGTCTAGGTATTCCTTTTGCGTCATGACATTGACGGATAAGCTCATAGTGTTGGCAATGGGTCGGTTTGCAATTTCCAAGCTAACTTTTTGATTCTGCTCAAATTATAGCGTCGCGAAATTTAGTGAGATGAGTTGATTTTCAGCTTTGATGCTACATCACAAATGTACCCAAAGAAGAGGCGCTAGGAATAGTGAGACCTCCTCTAAATGAAGACGTCACTCTGGAAGCTCGGACAAAACGGACATTTAGCCAGATAATCGAGGATATGACAGTGTGCCTTTACATGTCTTACTTCCTTTTTCAGTCGCAGCTTCACAGTCAGGAATATGGTCTCGCCATGGGATCGCCATTATCCCCTGTACTGGCGAACCTGTATATGGAAGACTTCAAAAACAGGGCGTTAACAAACACCATTAACTCACCAATAATTTGGTGGCGTTAGGTAGACGACAACTTTGTACTTGTTAAACGGAATAAGAAGGACGAGTTGTTTGATCGCCTTAACTCCGTTGATGAAAGAATGCAGTTTAGTATTGAGTTGGAATCTTTTAGCAGCACAAAACAATTCCTTGATTGCCTGGTCCAAGGAATATGGGAAATTTAAAGATGACAATATATCGCAGGCCAACGGCTACTGACGACTTACTCTACTACACTTCGGATCATCCGAAACAGGTTTACGCTGGGACAGCCACCTTTCTGTTTTACAGTGCACAAACCTTGTGCACGATGGAGGAGGATATAAAAGCTGCGCGGAAAGTAGCAATGAGCTGATTTTTAGCTCTGGCTGAGAATTGGCCTCATTCACTCGCAATCAGTCGGCAATCCACGCTTATCGGCGTCCACTGACACAAGTTTCCCGAGCTTGTACAGGGCAGCTCATATAGGACATTATCAAACGATTTGCGGTAGTCAACGAATAAGCTTCTAGGCTTTTGCCGGCCTCTATTTATCTTGCTCACTCTCCCTAGCCACCGGTAGATTGGTAGTGCAGGAGAGTCCCTGCTGAAAGTCGTGCTGTGCATTCGAGTTGATATTCCGTTCAGAACGGTGCTCCTGCAGAGTATGTTTGCTAGTCTTCCTCAAAAATTTGAAATATAATAATGTCGGACAGATTGCGCGATAGTTCGTGGGGTCAAGAGGATTTCCACCTATGTGAATTGGCAATACTTTTCTAGCTTTCTTTCGGTATGTAAATGCGCACCTCCTAGAAAGAGTTTACAAATCGGACGGAATTTATTTATCAACGTAACTTGCCATTGACTTGAGAAAGAGGCAATGCCACCAGTTATGCCAAAATGACAAATAAACCAAGCTCCAGCAAATTTGCGCAACAGTTTACGCGTTGAATTCGTTATCCTCAAGGACACTGATACCCGAGGCATGAAGATCGTTGGGCCATGGGTCCTTCATTGCGTAAATACTTGAGTCATGCCGAAGCAGGAGATCTGTATTCTCACCATTTTAGTATAGAACGGGATATGCTGTACTGCAGAACAAAGCGGTTATGGCACAGCTGACTTCGGGCTTCGTTAGTGTAAGCGTAAAATGTTAAGGTCTTTATACAGACATTTCTTCTAGGCTCTGCTCTTATTATTGTCTCTTATTAATCTGTTTGTAGAACAAACGTTCCTGAGCCTCTGGTAGTTGGAAGATTACGAGACCTATTCAGTTGATATGAAACCATTCCATACTTCTTGTCGTTAATGCATTAGAAGCCGTATTTTTTAATCAATCCACGTAGGATCCATTGTGTGAAGCTGTTTTCTTGAGGTTAAGACCACTAGTTCCATAAGCGGGTTCAATTCGTGGCGCATAAATGTCCAAGCGCTATCGAGGTCAAAGTATGTGAGATATTCCTGCCTAACATGTTAGCCGCCTTTCTAAGGCAGGTAGGATTTGTACGCACGATGTTTCAGTGGTAAATCCTTCTGTGTTGCCAGAAAAATAATCGCGCCCAAATAAAGGGGAGATTACAATGATCACTTGACCAATCGGTTGTTTTGTGAGAATTGCAGAGATGTCAGAAGGCAAGGTAGGAGCAATAATTGGAGAGATTGGGGATTCTCGCGTTGGGTCTTCCGATTATCAAATAAAGCATACGCATATGTCGACTTAAAGTTCCACTAAATGTGAATGTGAAGTACATTGGTTGTCAACAAATCCTTGAAAATTGCAAGGTGTCAGAAAAAAGTATTTTAAATTTGCTGCAACCGCGAAGAGTAGAATAATGTAAACACGGTCTGCTTGATCGATGTAATGAGGTGCTTATTCAGACAGATACCATAATAATTTAACAAAGTGTGCATTAACAAAATATAGCAAACCAATCATACGAAATAAATAAACTCTGCATGCACGCATATATGTATCGACATACCTACATAATATGCTATACCATTATTCATATAAATCGAGATATTTGCATATAATGTGAAGAAAATAACTATGAGGACATGTAAAGGTAAGTGCAAAAGGATTTATCAGACATTGGGTAGCAATTAATGGAAACAAAAGTTTCCACTTGCACAGGCAAAAAGACCTAATATGAGTGGTATCGGTCACTCAATTTCAGAACCGGTGCGCACATACGTATGTAGCTTTCATGTAATTAGGCACGGATAGCAGTTATCTAAAAGCGTAACGTGTTAGAAAAGTATTCAAACGAGGCAGGTGAAATAATGGTGTATACAGGTGTAGTTTAGAGCTCAGGCTATGAAAAGGAACTTAATGCTGGTTACCATTTTAGGAGTGCCAGAAGGGAAGTGAGCGCAGAGTTGACGTTTCGCAGTGAAATACTACACATGCAAAATAACGTCTCGACTATAAATTCTAAACCGCCTAGTTAAGATGACAATACTCTTGTGAATGTATTTTCAAACATTCGAATCGGCCCTCTTCTTTGTAAGTGACATTATTCAAAATGTGAACCCGCAAAGCTCGAACATTAAAATATGGTGCTTGCTCCTGAAAGGTGCCGTTGTTGTTCTTGTATGCGTCCGCTTGAAAGTTCCGTGGGCTTATATATCCGGGTTGTACATGGACCAAAAGAGACAGAGATGGCTGAAAGGCAAAGGATATATTTTGTAGAAAGCTGGACAACCACCTATTAAGAGTCGGAGCTGGATAAAATGTGTATGAGTTACACCTCGTGACGAGCTGGTCGGTACGGTACAGCCGCTGATGGGGACCCAGCGTGAGGTGACTAAATGCACGGCCTAAAACTACGCATGAGTGATGGCACCTCTACGATTTTGAAGTCGAAATGGTAATGTATAGAGAAGAGGAAACCATAATGGCAATCTTGACTACGCTCGACGACATCTTTCCTGTTGGTTTGCTAACGTGACGTTCTGACAATTTACAGGTCTTACGTTTACTTTTGTAAAAACGGATAGCCAAATGAAATGCCATGTATTCGAACAGGTGTTAGATCTCACGCATAGTCGAGAATCCAGAAGCAAACATATATAATTTCGGAAAGAGGATGGAAAAGTGCACATTGCGACACTAGCATTTTGTTTGAAGGCATCGCTTGGAGATAGCGGGACACGAACCCGGGACAATTAGAAAAGTAGCCAGAAGCTTTGCCATTTTAAATGCCGGGTCACGGTGAGCAACGCTTGGCACAACTGTCAGTGAAGGATTGAACGTCTATTTTGAAATAAGTTAGGTAATCGTATTGCAACAAACAATTGCAATGGGGACCGTGGTTTGCGTTATTGTGATCCTTGGTAAATTCGAGCACAAAGACTGTAGCTGAAGAATAGGGAACTTGGGTTTTGCCCATCTGAATTACCACACACGAATTGCAGTCCAAATTTATATTGCTTGTGACAATCCGAACACAACTGTTACTTCAATCTGGCCAAACGTCGTTGTCTACAGACAGCCCAGGTTTATCAAATGGCTTTCGGCCATGTTGTTGCGAACGATTCATGAGCAATCTATATGATATCCTTAGTGCGTTGCGAAGTAGCGTGCGGTACTTTAACTTATCGTAGGTATGCCTTAGTGAATGGCTGTAATGTGTATCATATCCACAATATCCACGACGTGATGCGGCATAACATTGTGACTAGAGTGTGCATGGTAAGGCGAACTCTAGACGTGGCTGCGTATGTCTACTTGTAGATTAGGGGCCAAATGAGGATTATGCAAGGCTTTTATCTGTGGCTAGTTAAAATATGCGTCACGACATTTTAGTTTGTTGTTAGTTTGTCCGAAAAAGAGCCGTTTATATGTTAACCTCAGGTTGTAGATAAAGGGTTTTGGGAACTGCAATGGCAACTTAACGTACAAGCGCAAGCAAGTCCAAGGGTTTGCAAATAAGGTAGTAAAATATGCGGATACATGCCTGCTTTGGGACAGCCGTCCTTGTAGTTTATGTTTGTGGCATTGAGGAAGGCCGTGCAAACGTTCACTGCAGGTGACATTCTAACCGTTTAGGAGCACTTGGATAGCAATACGTAAGGTGCGTAATAATATTCTAAATAAATAAGGTAAACAGGAAGTTTATATAACTGCTTACCTGTAGTGACGGCCTAATGTTACTGGGGGATGATATCTCGTACTTTCTGATGCTAAGACAAAGTTTGCCGGGATACAGTAGTTAGCCTAAATCCAGACGTTTTCAACAAAGGGACATATGACTTACGCCGTAAACCTATTTGTGTCATGCAAATCGACTATCCACAGCATAACCTTATGCTACCAAGCGTACGTCTTGATTGCATAATAACGTACTCAGTTCCATAATGAAGTTCCCGTGTTAGGCAAAATTGATTTTTATACAACAATTCCGTGTAACTCTAAGCCGTTTGAACAATAGAATAACGGTTTATTACGGGTAAAAGGGCGTTGCTTAACAAGTCCCGTAAGATGGAAATTATTGTAAAAATCAATTGCATGATAAAGTGAAAAGCGTTGTGGTGGACTCACCATAGACTTATGCGAAATAGCGGAGATGTTCGCGTGTTAACCATATAAATCTATAAATCCATTGGTTAGGCGTTTTGCAAGACATCTTTGATTGCGTTTTGTAGCCTTTGGCTAACAAGTCATAAAATGAAATGTAAGTGAGACAATGCAGCGTCAACACGCTTTTTTAAATATCGTCAGATTGGGTGCAGAGACGACATAATTAGGGAGGGCGTACCAAGGCTGGCACACGCGGAGAGAAAAGAAATTTTTGCGGCATTCAAGCCGGCTATACTAAATTGTCAGTTTCAGAGGGTGACCTCCTAGTTTAATGTTGTGGTTCAATTCCAGCAGCGGACGACAAATGTGGTTTGAGTTCTTCAGAATATAGTAAGCCATTATGAGTTCCCCCCGCAAAAGCAGAAATCGACTGCTGTAGATTCTTAGAGATTTAATTCTAAGCTGATAGGGCAGATAAAAGAGGCCTCTGACATTCTTGGTTGCCCTTTGATGAGGAGTCTTGAGAGCAACGAGATCCTCTTTCTGCTACGGCTGCCACACCTTAATAGCATGTTCCACGTGAGGTCGCACGTAGGCTTTAAGCATTTGGGGAAAGGTTGAGGGCTCCAACCGACTGAAGGCTCTGCGAAAATGCCGAAGTGTTGATTGCCGGTTCTCGTCGCCTTCTCTGCTTGTTTGGAACACCCGAGATCTTCCTGTACCAATACACCGAGGTCCCGCTACTGAGAAACCTTCGCCAAGGTGTGGTCTCCAATCTTGTAAGCGCTCACCGGCTGGTGACGCAGATGCATCACTTTGCACTTAGCCATTTTCAATTACAGCTTGTTGCTCTTTGACCATTCGTAAATGCAATCTAGTTCACGTTGGAGCAGGTCCTGATCTGCCTTGTTACTAATCGCCCGCCATATCTTGACGTCATCGGCGAAAAGCAGGAAGTTTGAGGAAATGACTCTCGCCAAGTCGTTGATAAACACCAGGAATAAAAGCGGTCCCAGCACTGAGCCTTGCGGACACCACATTCCCCCTCAATTGGGTTAGTGAGTGATAACCTAACACGTACTTGAAGCTTTCGTTGGTAAAGGAAGTTGCCAATCCAACCAAGTACAGGAACTTCGATTCCGTAACTTTGTAGTCTTAGAAGTAGGATGTGGTGACCAAGGCGGTCGAAAGTTTTGGAGAAGTCGATATAGATGACGTCGACTCCGATCCCACCATCGGCCACTTCCGTCCAACTACCTCGTGCAATATGTTGGTTGGTGGTGCATGACCGGTGTTGACAGAAGCCATGCTGTTCCGGTACCAAAATGTTGCATTTTTCTAGGTAGTCCAGTAAAGCGTCTGCGAAGACTGGTTTCTTCAGCTTCGCGAGCAAAGGAGGAGAGTCACTGGACAATAGTCTGCAGGATGGGAACGGCTACCGCCTTTTAAAATAGGGGTTGTTAATACCACACTTCCACATAGTGGGGACTTGTTGTTCATCATAGCACCTTTGAATGAACTGTGACAGTGGTTCAGCTAGCTTGGTGGCCACATCCTTCAGTGCCTTCTGGCGGATGTTGTCTGCTACTGGAGAACTATGCTCACGCAGTGAGAGTAACTTCCTTAGCACAATGGATGAGTTGAAAATAACATTTGTAAACGAAGGTGCAGGTAATGTGCTTGATATTATGGGACAGGTAGATGTTGCGAGTTCGAAGGTTGGGGCGTATTGAAGCCGCAGGGCATTAGCTGCTTCTTCGGCGCTTTGTACTCTACCGCATGTCGTGAAATGTGGGGGGATTCCATGCTTCACTTTACGAAGTTTATTGACATGACTATATAGCAGTTTGTTGTTTGCCATGAAGTTTTTGGCTAGGCTCTGTTGATAAGTTACTTTGTCCTCACGAACAAGTGCGGTGCAATGGTTGCGATGGGTCAGGAAATTTTCCCAATTCTCTGAGTCGGGGTTAAGCTTGTAGGCATGCCGTGCTGCATCCCTTATCGCCAGGCATTTTCGAGTCCTACTCCTTATAATTGAAGGCGTTTTCGTGGGACGAAGGGTTTTGGTCTCTGATGCTCTGTTGACGACGTCGCTGAGTTTATTAACGAACTCTGCCCAAACGTTGTCAAGGGGACTTTTGTTTGAGAAATCCCAAGCAGATGCGTCGGCGAGTTCTTTCAATACGTGGTAGCGTGTGATTGTATGAGTTAATTCCGAGTGTTCAAATGGATACTCTGCATAACACACATAGTCAAAAGTTATTACTACAGGGTCACTGAGACCTAATGGAATATCCATCAATAACTTGTCAACCATGAGCTCTTTATTCGTGAGCACAAGGTCTAGTAGGGAGGGTTTGTTTGCTGTCCTGAATCTAGTGGGCGTGGTGACATGATTGTACTAAGGAATATTAGCGATCAGTTCCTGCAAGTCTGCTTTGAACTGCTCACTGGGCGATGCCGAAACCTCCAGATTGTGTAGATTGAAGTCCCCGGAGATGAGAATGTGGCTGTACCTAGTGCGTGTTCCTTTGTTTAGACCACGGATCAAGCAGGAATCGATTTCCGGAGTGGAGGTTGGGGGGCGGTAAACGACAGCTACTAGACACGTGTCGTTGTGTCTCAGTCGAAGACGGCACCAGAGTGAGTCAGTAACGGTTGTACATTGTAGATCGCTTCGGTAGTAGAGTAGGACCCCACCTCCTCTGCTGGGGCGGACGTTCCGGATGAGTGACTTTCAGGCTATCTCAACCTCAACATCAGTCACCACTTGGTGTAACCAACTTGCTGTAACAGAAATTAGGTCCCAAGCATACGCAAACTGACGTAATCGAATTTCGGTAATTTTACTGAGGAGCACTTACTCGTTAGTGTACATACATGAAATTTTCGCAGATTTAAGCTATGTTTCGGAGGTTCTGCAACTCATATGTGAAGTTTCGCCGACCAGTGAGTGTCCGGCGACTAATCGTTTTTTCGATGGGTGCTTGGTGAAACGTTTAACATTTTATTCATCGTCCGCGTAGTTAGTCCCGTATCTGATCTGCAACGTAGTGTAATGTGTCCCGTTACTATTATCTTCTACAGGTTGTATGGGCTCATTCGGCACACTACTTGTGCGTTGTTCTCTCATAGATCCCATCGCATTTAGTTCTTTGAATATCATCTCTAGGAGGCATATCGCTGATTGTCTTCAGCCGAACCTCAGATGGTAGCTTGCAACGGAACATGTACTACCTTTATAAAATCCGTGCTACTATATGTTTTGACTGAAGGACCACCATCAACACTCTCGCGCCACTTCCTTTGTAGTTCGGTGAGGTACGCAGTAGTGACACGGATTCCGCTAACACATTATCCAAGCGGAGTTTTTCACGAATATAACACCACCGTTCTTTATCATGGATTGTTATTTCATGCTAATTACATGCTTCAGTTTCAGGAACCCCGTGAAGAAATATGGTTCTAATTGAAGTTTCCTTCCGATAGTCCTCTAAGGTGCGGTTAACTCGATAACGCTCGCCACATGGGTTGTCTGGAAAGATACGGATGGAGCAGTGTTCATTTCTGAGACTACCTGCCGACAGTAGTACTGATTCTACTTCAGTGATGGAGTTCAGCACAACACGCAGAAGTCTCGGCTCTCCGAAATGTTAAGAGTTGGAGCGTCGTGTAATAGGCATTACGTGTACAGGTGTAAGTACATAACCGATTAGGTTACAAATAAGGTCCCACTAGTTAATGTCATCCAACTCCCTGCCTCTTATCGATGTCGACTTTGATTCTGGGATACTGGAGCACAGTGCGCTTAGTACAGGTAGTTGTTTCTTTAGACCTTTCGACGTGTCGCTTTTAGTGACTGAAGTAATCGGAGATTTACCGCAGGAAACCGGTGGTGCTTGCACCAAGAAAACTCCGCTACGCTCCTCAGTTTCCGATCTATTTGAGGGTGATTTTACTTTTATATGACGGCTTTTCTTGGAGGCAAGCGTAACCCAACTTTTGCTCATAACGGCTTGCTCTTTTTCTACGCAACCCGTCGCGAGTTTGGAAGTAGCCTTACGTGTAGTTACTCCGATCGAACTGGAAACCGCTTTAGTCATATTTGAGATACATGTGGTATTGGGACAGCTGTTGATGTTCTGGACTCAAGGTGTCGTGTTGCTTGCGGTGTTATTAACAGTTCTTCGCGGGTTAGGAGAAGCACTTACGGGAGAGGATTGGGTTGCATAGTCCGATATACTTACCCAGCCGTAGTGATTTTGGTGGCCACCATTTCCTCAAACGCGGCTAGGAGCTGGTCATAATTCTGAGATAATAGGAGCACGTTTTTTATCAGTGGGATCGATGTGCATTCCACACAGAACCATAGCGAGTCTGGTTTGTTTAATAACTTGGCCTGACTAGGTTGAACGCTGAGGCATCTAGCATGGAAGAACTTGCAACAGTTACGGCACAAAATGCCCCCCTTAACAAGTTTGGAACATGATCCACATAGGTCTTTAGTCCGTGGCACGCCGGGCACCACGCTTGTTGAGCATGTTACGAACCATTTGATTGGCTCACCTTCTATGGTAAAAGTCGTTCTGTTATTGACGTTGTCGGTAAGGTCACAGTGGTCACGTTGCAGTTGTGCACTTTTATACTGTCCTCTCTGGCGTGCCAGTTGAATGTGACGGCTTGAACATGGGGCAGAATACACGAAGGTGTGATTGAGAATTTTCGTGGTTAAGCCTATGGATCGCGCCGGGTGAATTTGTTTTGAGACCTGTAGCTGCACCGAGCAATGTTGGATTTGAACGAGTTACAGTTCGTTCGAAAGCCGTTGCAATGAGCTATCGAGTGAGACCAAACAATGTCTCCGATGGTTGGTGGTAGACAACGTTTGCTGCTTGGATATCGACGAAAAACGGCCCAGCAGTTAGAAATCGGGGTAAATGTAGGATGCACTGAGGTATGCTCGGGAAACTGGTGTCAAAATGTAGAGCTTGTAAAAGCACGACGAATGAGTATGGTTCCAAAGTTGTGCGACAAAATGTCGCTGAACCACGGTTAAAAAACCACAAGTGCACAAGTGTCGCTGGCAATATTTGTGCAGTTTAAATTGCGATATTTGCGTAACATTAACATTAGCATGCATATGAACGAATACGACGACGAATACGACGAAAATAGTCAAATATTTTTCTGCATGAACTGGTGGTAGTGTGACCAATTTTATTCTAAGTTTCAGTCAGATGCGCTATAACGGCTTTGGGTCACGTATTCTTAAAATGCTCAGTTAAGTGTGCAAAACCATAAAGGGCGTAGAACACCGTGCCAAGGTTATCATCAGGAAAAAACAAAGGGTGAGAACGGAGAGCTTTTAAAACATTGCTGAGGCGGTTTAAGGTTGCATTGTTGTAACTAAAATGCCTTTGGTCCTTCAGAATTCTCCGTAATCTAATCTTAAATATCGATGTCTTCTTGAAGGCAATTTGTGCTCCAATTTTTTTAATTTTGCAAACTAAACTCGTAACATCAGTTTGGCAACTGTCATCTGTTTTAACGAGTTCTACTAAAAGTTAGGTAACGTTTATGGCATTTGCCTTATTTACCTTGTCTATGCCTGCTTCAAAGACTTCACGGCTTATTTGAGACTCTTCGCTTGTTAATGCACATTTTATTAAATCTGAAACCAAAGCAGAATAGGACGGGCTTTTTATACGAAACCGATGGTTTATCCATTAGTTTTTATGTTTCGCACCCTAATCAAATGATCAAGACTTGCAATTACTTCACTAGCCTTCTCTGATGTGCCAGTGACGTAAAGTAGGCGAGGGATAGGCAGAGATATTAAATGTTAAAAGTACAAAAGTACATTTATAAGGGAGGATAATACAATGATTATTGGAACTGACAGGAAAGGAAATAGAAGTAGGAGTATTAGAGTTATGTTAGAAAGACAACAATTTTCGCTTTACCAAACAGCGCTCGATGACTTGGTTTTGTGATGGTTGCTGAAACCGTGAGTGAGGGCAATCGTCTGCCTCTCTGCGATTGGTCAGGCGAGCGATCGAGCAGACGAATGTGTTTTTAAACACCCAGCTAATTGGACAGAATATCAAAATTGTGGATAAAGCGCTAGTATGCTGAGCCAATGTGGTTACCTTTTCTTGAGGCGGCTGGCAGCACCAGGCATGCAACATAGTGACAGAGACAATGGAGTTGACGGGCCGGACCGCGTTGGCATTTGGTTAACTGCTGACTGCTCGACAGATGACGAAAAATGCGCTACCTGACTGACGGAAAACGTGAAAAGCGAATTGGATGGAATTGGCAGCTTTGATCTTGTTACATGGATATCCGAGACCATAACAGATGGCCATGATCCATTACGCTATCGGCTACGAAGCGTGACGTATAATGTAGGCGTGGCTTTACTGTGACCGTGATGGAGTGATGGAAGTTTTCTAAAAATTCGGCATAATTGTGAACTATCTTGATGGTCGGCCAACCCTTCTCCCTAGTTGCAGCCGGGTACACGATGCCGGTTCATTGGAGAGTGAATGCCATTAACCGACGAAGGATTCCGCATTAAAGTACTCATCCGGACTTAGGAAACAAACCTTCGTGTTTCCGACACCGTTGACACAAAAGCGACCAACATAATCACATCATTATCTTAAAACCACTGACAGCATGCTTACTTCGGAAAGCCGCATAAATATATAGTGCAGTACGACACACATCGCTTCAAGAGGTTGAAATGATATAGGCTGAAGCCCAAAGGAAACAATGTTATAACAACTAAGATAAAATAAAGAAACAACTTTTCAGTATCAAAGAGCTGAATGTGTATCCTCGCCTGATGATACTCGAAGGAAGAAAAACGCCAGCTACCGAGATCCAGACAAATTTCATTCGGCGTCTCTTTCGTCTGAGGTAAAAGACTTTATTGACAGCATCCAACGTTCTGATGCAACTTTATCTTACTGCGACTGTCATTCTGTTTGGACCGAAGCTTTCCTGCAGTGGACAAGGATATGGAAAGTTAAACACAAAAGATGAGATAATAACTAAAATAAAGGTTGTGCTTGTGGCTGTAAGCTAAGCGAAGGAAAACGTCTGCTTTAGTCGCGTCGATCAGGCCATCCGTCGAGTGGCCCGGTGAGTTTTAAAGTCCACAGCTAGGTGCACGTTTCCATTAAATTGTGGATAGAACGCTTGTGTGCAGAGCCGGTGTGAGTTATTTACCGTGACGCGACTGGGAGAACCAGGCATGCAACAGGCGCGGCAGTCGAATTTCCGCTCTAATCCTATCAGATGGCGGAACGTATAGACTCGTAAAATACCCACGGCGATTAAACAAGCTAGGAAAACTGAATAGTCAATATAATTCCTGTCAAGCGCTGCTAGTAAAGGTACCATATGTCTGCATTTTGTCACCTCTAAGCCCACGGAAATGCATTGATATCATACCCAAATTAAGTACACGCTTGTGATACTTTGGTCTCCGGAGCTCCACAACCCAAATGACACCAAACGCTAATAACACCTTTTTAGCTCCAAATTTTACCAGGAAGAGCCGGCACTAACACGCTTGTGCACAGCATTTTATATGGGGCAAAATAAAAGCTGACAACATTTGTACAAACGTGTTGGTGCTTTTGAAAAACCCCTAAGTAGCCTCTACTACGTCTCTGCGTAACCACAGCTCTCCTGGTGTCGATAACATTCGACCAAGTGCTATACAGGCATCAGTCAGTGATCTAGCATAATCATTGGCTATATTTTCTCAGCGTTGTATGAAGGAGAATCATAATCCAACAAAATGGAAACGACGGGTCATCACTCTAATTCATAGGGGAGGTAGTCACACTGACCCAACTAATTACTGCCCTATAACGCTGCACCCCTGCTTCCCAAGTTTATGGGATCTATCATCGCTATTACACTCATGCAGTATCTAGAAAATCACAACTTGATGGCACCAGAACAACATGGAACGCATTAGCTAAACCGAAGTAGTTGATGGTGAAGCGGAACTCAACCTCATGAACATAATATTCTCAAGAGCGTTTGATCGTTTGACCACCAAAGTTTCCTCTATAAATTTCATCTTTATGGCATAGTTGACCCAATGCTATGTTGGGCAAGCCATTTCCTGCAGGATCATCGATTGAAAATGAGTTTACGAGAATCCCTGTCGGACTCAGTTAAGTTGGAGTACGGCTTACATCTAGGCACTTTGCTCGGGCGTCGTTTATTCTTGATTTCCATAAACGATGTGGCGAGGGAAATTATTCCCGTTTTCCTATGCTTTGCGCATGATAGTAACCCATGCCGAGCGATCAAAAACCGAAGGAAGACAGAGCGCTCCAGCGTGACCTTATCACGATTTCGACTTGGTCAGTTCTGAATATACTACCGTGCCATTTGAAAATATGGCACGCAGTTCGAATGCGCGACAGGCAAGACTACGTGTATAGGCTTAAGTCACAAGTATCGCAAACAACGTCCCAAGAACGCGACCTTGGTGAGCTCATTCAAACTGACGTTACCAGTTCAAAACCGTCAGAGGCAGCTGCGTAGATCGGCAACCAGCACGTGAGCTGGCTGCGAAGTGCATTCGGAAGATTCTATTCGTCCATTTTCCCTATGATGCATAATTCTTGTGTTTCGCGGTCACGTTGAATACGCCATCTAAACTTGGCAACCTTGGTTAAAGCGCAGTTTATAAGTTCTATTGAATCCACAACGCAGGGCCACAAAGTACGTCCAGGGCCTACGAAATCTTTCCTACCTTCAAAGGCCTAGATCACTGGGTGTTTTTAGTTGCCGCTACCAAAGTCTGCTTGGCGATCACATATTTGTCTACCAAATATTAAGTGATCCTAATCAAGTATGCTGTCACTTGATGAAACTCAGCCATAACACCAACCACAGAGATAATCTATTGAAATTATGTGCACTGTATAGCCGCCTGGGTTGCCAATGGAATTATTGTTCTCTTCGGGATAGCCAATATTTGAACACTCTTCCAAATTTGGTTGTTACCTCCACAAAATTTATATATTTCAAAAAGGGTTGTATCTTGCACTTGGCCCACATCACTTCGTTACCTAAACTGTGCTATTTTAACCATCCCATTAAAGTGGATTAATATGGTACTTATACCTGATAAGTCGGCAGGAAAGGGAGCAGTGGCGCTGTTAATTTTCTTGAGGAGTACAACTATTATAACTGTCCTCAGTTTGCCTTGTCATTCGCATTCAATTCCCACCTACACTATTATTATTCAGCAGCTTATCTGCTAGAGAGACACTCAAAGAGACAACTCACATACCTTTGATAATTGTAATTTTACCGCCACAATCCTACGCGACTTGTCAAGCAACTACATTTTTACCTGACATAAGTCATTCTTCATTTATCCTCAGTTTGTCTACCGAGTGTAAGTTCGGAAAGATTACAATGCATAGCTAAAGCTAGTTATACACACGGAGAAGTTCGAACCAATCGTCTATTTACCTCAAAGGGAAACAAATCATTTTTAATAGAAGTACGGAGCACTTTGCTTTATTTATAAGCAGTAAACGTAAAGATCAAATGCAATAGTCCTGGCTAATTATAATCTACAAATAGTGGCAAAACACTGTTTGTGTCACTCTTTTATCCATAAAATCTTGTCCACTATACACCTTTCCATTCTGAGTAAACTGTCCCATGTTTTCCAAGGCAGTGTAACGGTCCACGAATAATTGTCTACTAACTCGGAGTGACACCTACGTTTTTCAGTGATAGAGCTGTACTTCCGTCTATTTATCCATCCAAGTCCGATAATATTATGAATCGCTCGGTACCTTTAGTCTACAACATTGAATGCATTGCAGGGTAAGCAGCTAACAAAGCTGCATTATCCGGACGACAGTTTTCTTTGTGCATGACGGAGTGGACATTCACACGCAAAGCTGTATACACTAGTAGTTATTACAGTAGAAATCGTTCTTTACACGTTTTCACCTTGCGGCCCTTCCGTGGCAAACGTACACAAAAGAAACTTTGGAATTAGAGCCGCGCGACGTATTTCCAAAATCCCTACCATAAATGTTATTGTGTTTGAGGTGGCCAAATATTCAGCACACAGTTGTATAGGACTGTCACATTTGCGAATGTCCGTGACACTGCGCAGTGGGACCCTCGCTGCCTAGGGCACGAGTAACCGTCCAGTGCCTAACAAGCAACGTAGTTCGGCTCTGATTAGCTGCGGTAAAACAGGGCACACATGCGAGCTGCCGTATAATTGCGTATCTTGATCTGTGGATCTGTGGATCTGAAAATTAGGTCAACCATGTAGGTGAAAGTATCCAAGGTGGCATCAAATCCTGCGGAACCCCTACTGACCAGTTGCGCTGCGATTTCATCAAGTACCTTCTGACCATGAAGTATCATGGCACTCGGTTAATTACATTAATTTTACTGCATGGAATTTCAGTACCGCTGGGTCTGTTTGTTTATCGGCCGCCATAAATATCACGTCAACTCGTTGTCAATAAAACGCTGCAAAAAACGATGTGGAAGTCAGCACATAAAATGCGCCACTGCCGATAAACTAGCCACACACAACCGCTGTTGTCTTCTTTCAGATCACGTGTGAAACGCACCCACACCTTATGCACCAAACGTAAATAAATAAATGTATATTTATTTTTGCCTATGTGTGGCATGCCAACGGAGGCATGTTTAAATATATGCGTGTGCAGACTTTCTTGGCAGTTGTAAGTGTCAATCGGAGAGTGGTCAGACATTCATGGTTGAAACTGTGCAAATAGGACAGAAGTAAAATAGAAGCAATCCCATGGTAATTACTGAATACTGAATACTGAATACTGTATTATAGAGCAAGTAGAAATGGATTATGTACAACTCTTTCGAAATATTGTGAAAAACATTATAATAGATGTCAACCGTGAATATCCTTGTCGTTCTCATGTAATATTTAAAATATTCGACTTACGATATTTCAGGATTCACAAATGTGATATTTCATCGTAAGTATGCAGTCGTTCTCTGAATCGAATAGTGGCAAAATGCAAAGCTAACAACGTTTTGAACTGTTGCACAGATGTTGCCTCAATCACATGTTCGGGCAAACTAATCCAAATGTTTACCACTCTCCGTTCGAAGCACAGTGGGTGGGGAACACGTTTCATATCCGGCACAACAAGTTTGTATCTGTGCCCGCGTGTGCTGCATGGCCCTCGTAAGTGCAGCATTGGCCTCTACATGGGGAACTCACCGAAATGTAGAATTCGGTAGGTCATACTGAGGTCGACTCGTACCCGACGGTAGGACAAGGTGTAGAGTCCTAGCTTCTCGCACCGGTCTTCATATCCAAAGCCACGTAAACTCGGGATCAGCCTGGTAGCAACGTGTTGGACCCGTTCGATCTTTTGTGCCTCGCCTCGGGTAATCGGAAAGTAGGCGGGCGAACCGTACTCTAGCGTTGGTCTAATGATAGAAGAGAAGAGGCAAGTGGCAACCTCTTCAGACCATGTGCCGAAGCTACGTTTGAGCGCCCAAAGCATGCTCAGTCCGTTCCGATATAGCCTGTTCGTGTTGTCCACGGACTTCAAATCGTAGCGTGAGAGTACACCTAGGTCCTTCACGGAGGGTGTAGGATATAGCGTTTGGCCCTCAAGGGTGTAGGTTCGGCCGTCAGCACCCTTCCCCAGGCTCATAAATACAGACTTGGCTGGGTTGACCGGGAGAAGAACTTCTGCAGACCATGTGGATAAGCGGTTGAGATCTTGCGGAAGTAGGCCACAGTCGTCGGGAGCGTCGATTTCTCTCCAAATCTTTATGTCGTCCGCAAACAAGGCACACGGCGACCGGAGACGCTGCGGTAGATCGTTGATGTGGATCAGGAACAAAGTGGGGCCCAGCACAGTGCCTTGAGGCACGCCACTTGTAGAGGGGTACCCGTTAGTTAGATGGTCGACGACCTGTGCCCTCCACTTTCGTCCAACAAGAAAGTCGCGGATCCACCGGTGCAGCGAGCCACCGACGCCACACATGCTGAGTTTGTGAAGGAGAACCTCATGACTGACCTTGTCGAACGCTATACTGAAATCGATGAATATCACGTCGACGGACTTCCCCTTGTTTATTGCCTTCAATCACTCATGCCTCGTCACAAGCAGGTTCGTAATGCATGAGCGACCTTGCATAAAACCGTGCTGTGCGGGCGTCAGGACCTCGTTTGACTGTAGCAACTGCAGCAATCTCTTCTTCACGATGTTCTCATCAACCTTTGCTAATATAGGTGTCAGACAAATTGGCCTGTAATTGTCTACTATGCTAGGGTCGCCGCCTTTCGGAATAGGCTTCACCACCGCACATTTCCAGTCAACCGGCAACAAAGCTTCGGAGAGCGACCTGTTGAAAAGGTCAGTCGCGATAGGAGAGAGGATGGTTGAAAGTGACTTGAGAACCAGTGGGTGAAGCCCATCAGGTCCGGCAGGTTTGGTGCCGTCAATGTTGGCGAGTAGTTGAGCTACCTCTTCGACGCAGCAGTGCAGACTATCGAGTTCGGTAAATGCGGTACACGTCGAACTCGAAACAGACACCTGGTTATTCGCAAATACAGAGGCGAAGTGCGCCGCTAACGCGGACGCACGCTCAGTGCTGGAGGTTAGGGGCTGTCCATCCGTGCCATCCAGCACTGGCACATCACCCGCCGGCTTCAGGCGTCGCTTCAGGTATGCAAAGATTCTCTTTGGGGCGGTCTTCGCGGCTAATGCGAGCTGTTCTTCGAAGTGTCGGCGTTTATTATTTTTTGCACTGTTGCAGAGATTCCGCTGACATTTATACCCTTCGTAATCATTGGCAGAGCCAGAGACAAGGAATTTGCCCTAGATTCTGCGCCGCATCCGAGCCAGGTTTCCATACTCCTTATCAAACCGTTCGCAGGGGCATAGTCATTCTGCTATAAATTGCAGTAACAATTCAACCACGAAGAGGACAATAACTAGAGGTGGTCAGTTAGAGAACAACTTATGAAAAACAACCTTCACTCTGATTACCCGTTACGCTGAATTAGTGTGAGTCTAGCGAAGAGAACAACGATGAATGGGCATAAAGAGAATTGGCGAAGAAATATGCAGTTAGGAAATGTCGGGGCGTATCAAGCATAGTGATACGCGGTCGTGGTCAGCTTGGCAGTGTGAAGTAATGGGCTGTGACTTTATTCGGTTGCCAGTCACATCGGTCATGTTGCAGTGTTGTCAAGTGATTTGTGGCTTTTACAGGAAGCAGGCTTTCCAGGCGGAAACTCAATACTACCTGGAACACTACCATTGAAACCTTCGAACGACAAACTGTACCTGGCGGTGCTTCTTATTGACCGATTATTGGTTCGGTTAGTCGCAGTCAGGACACATCCATAGTTTTCGCTGGCTTATGCATGATGGGCGAGTGACCGTTTAATCCACAGGTACCGTCACGTCCTGACAAAACGGCACTACCATTTCGTTGGTAAACAATGAATGGAACATTTAAGGACAGTTAAATATCTGTCGTCCGTATAACCGCCTAATGTCTCCGATGAGTATCCAAAGTCCTATGGTATTGAATTCTTATTGAAGCACGAAAAATGGCCAAACCATATTGTTAAGGCTTGAAAGTGTAGCAAGGTGGCCGAAGTTACAAGCTGTAATACGTCCAGGAGTAAGTTGTATAGATTGGGAACCCTGGGATCCACGGCCAAGTGGACGGTATATTAGTGTGAATTGCTCCAGATGTGCTAAGTGATAAGTACAATTCTAGTCAATGAAAATCTCCGAAGTAAGTTGATTTACCATAGTAATAGGAAGCATTGTGCTGGGATATTTCCAAATTAGGGGCATGACAATGGCAAGAAAATCTGCCCTTTGAAGTCAGGTGATTTTTCCGAGGTGAAATTAAATGTCAGCGAGAGCTCATAGTAAGAATTATGAGAAGAGGAGGCCAGCTGAAGGCAATTCTTCAAACGTTAGTATGATGGTATCCATCCAAGATAACGAACAAGTGGTTTGTCCATCCGATAGGTTATAACACATCGGAATAACTATCAAACCATTTCCAGGTAAAGGGGTAATGTGCGCCGTTGTAGTGTTGTGGTTAAAGTAGTGGACATTTCCTCGGTCGCTGGCTACTACTGGGGAAATCTTGGGAAAATGTGGCAAAGGACAAATGCAGTCCCACAAACAGACAACAACGACGCATCCGGAGCTCAGATAAAAATAAGCATAGTCTCAAGAGTGCTTGAACTAATGAAAAATTATATGTATCGTTATAAATTAAATATCTCAAGTATGTATGTTCTAAATAATTAGGTTAGCTAAACTCAGCCCACTGATTTCTCAGTAGACTGAGTGTAGTCGGAGATCAAGATGTAGCTGCGACGAGAATTGATTAGTCGGTGAATTGACATTGAGTACTTTACTTAATTTGGGAAGACGTATGTGACGAGTCAGCAAAGTGGCTATGTTAGGGATGAAAGCAGCTGCGATAATAAAGCGTAAATATGTCCAGGAGAGGTCTCAGTGTGAAGGAAACAATAAATTGGGCACGCATCACTTAGTTTATATAGTTCTCCGTGGTATGGATAACAAATAGAAAGGTCAAAGAGGCTTTCGAAGAAAAATGAACAGGCCTTACCAAGTGTGATAACGTCTCAGAAGTTTGTAAATTCGGTGGGCAGGAGGCCGATCAAGCGAGACTGGCTTAGTCGGCTCCATTTTGTTTAGGACATAAAACAAAGGTAGACAAATAATTTAAAACAATAAACAGCGAACAAATCTAGCAGTCTCACGAGGAATAGGAAAATAACGTTTAGTCTGCAGAGCTCATACCGCTTAAGTCTCGGTAGCATAGGAGCAGGCAGAGAGAACCAGACTGATCAGGTGAGACTAGATCACAGCGGGGCAGTGAGAGCTGGCCTTCCTATTGAAAAAGCGATGAAAACAGACAGCGTGATAAGAAAAGGTTAGAATCGGGATGATACAGATTTATTGCTAAAATATAAAAAGCCCAAGGGGGCTCTACAGGTTATGTAAACAGATGGCTTGGTCGGCCGAACCAAGAGAGTTAATTTCTCAGAAGTCTGTGAATTCGGAGAGCATGAGGTCGAGCAGAAGAGATTGGATAAGTCGACACCGTTGGGATTAGGAGGTACATTAAACGGGTCAATAAAAGAGTACATTCTAGCAATAATTCGAGGTAAGGGAAACATAGCGTTTAGCCTGCAGACCTTATGTCGCCTAAGTTTCGGTAGCACAGGAGCAGCCAGATAGAAACAGACTGGTTAGGAGAGACCAGTTCACACAAGAATAATGAGAGCCGACCATCTGATTGAAAAAGGAATGCAAACAGTGAGTGCGATAAAAAACGATTAGCACCGGGATGACAACGGTTTATTGATAAAGAGTAACAAAGTCCCCGAGGATCTCCAGGTGATATAAACCGATCCATTAGGTCAGCCGCCTCAGACGTCAGTGAATTCGGAGAGCAGGAGGCTTAACAGGCGACACTGGATTAGTTGGCACGTTGGTTTAGGAAATACAATAAATATGTGAAAAAAGACAAGAACAATAAAGGCTTAACAAGTTTAGCATACTGTAGGGGTAAGGAAATCCAAACGTTGAGTCTGCAGAGCATTTACCGCTTAGGCATCGATAGCACGGGAGTAGTCAGAGTGAAACAGACTGGTTGTGGTAATTAACTCTGTCAGCTCTTGCACATTTCCTTTGCCTTAGTAACCGTCGTTGTACGTAGGAGAAAATATTATGCGAAGTAAGATTGTCATTGCAAACTTTATTGAAAATAAGTGTGTTGTTAGCTTATCAGTATCCATCAGCGCTTCAAGCCTCCCAAAACTATCGGTAATTCGCTCAACAATGAAACGAAACAATGCGGAAAATGAGGATCGCGCAACTAAGCACACCCTTAGGCGTTTAATTTAATTTTAACATGATTGCTGTTACAAGGTACACAGAGAGGAGAGAAACAGTGGAGCACTGTGGGTGATTAAGAAAAAGTAAAGTTGAATCTAGTCACGGTCACGCTTCTGCACATGCTAGCTGATACGAGACAGCCCGAGGCCATGACTCTATTGCACGACAAGGTCACAGAGACTGAGGTGCTGCACTTCGATTGCAGCCGGGGTGATGTTAGCGTCTGCAATCCGAACACATGATCATGTCATCGCTGGTGAGGAAACCGCGGCCGACCAAGTTACAATTGCATTTGCCACATAGGAAGCATTCAGAATGCCAGTGGCGGTCCTCGAAGGAGATAAATTTGCACCCACCGAAACCGGTGATGGGTTTAGTGCACTTCGTGCATTTCTTGGCGAACAGCTCACCATAGCAGTCAGCGCAATACGGCTGCTCATCTTTTGACGTAAATTTCAGTCCGGCTAACTGCTTGGCACAATTTGTGCAAGTGAAGCATTCTTTATGCCACGGGTTTCCCTTGTATGTCACGCCTCCACGGCGAATAACCTCAGAGCATTTTGTACAGCGCTGTGCGTACTTGGCCTCATAGCAAGGTACACAGACCACTTGATTTTCGCGTGGGATAAAGCTCTTCGCACCAATTGGCTGCTTGCACTCGACGCAAAGGAAACACTCCTCATGCCATTGTTGACCACGATACTCGTACTTGCGCATTCCAGCCTTGAACACACCCTGGCAACCGTCGCAGCGAGCGGCGAATCGCTCATCGTAACAATCGGAACAATACAGCTGCTCCTCCTTCGTCGCGAACGGACGATCGGCCAGAGAGGTGGCGCAGGCAGAGCATTTGAAGCATTTTTCGTGCCAGTGGCGTTCTTTAAAGGACAGGTCCTTATAGTCGCATCCAATCTTCTCCTTGCATTGTTCACATGTGTTGGCAAATTTGGCCTCATAGCAACCCAAACAATGAGGTTCATCGTCACGTAGAATGTACCGCTGTCCGGTTAACGAGGCATCGCAACTGCGGCAAGCGAAATGACCAGTATGGTGTTCTTGATCCATAGCTCGAGTATACTCCTCAGAGAAAATGAGGTGGTCGCATGTGGCGCATCGAGGACGGATGAGTTGACCATAATGTCGCAAGCAGTAAGGTCGACCGTTTGACCAAGCATAGCAGTAGTCTACCAAATGTTCGGAGCAAGTTGCACATCTGAAACATCCTAGATGCCAAGCCGGTGCCACATCGGAAGCGTCACTTGAGGGTGAAGTCATGGACTCCAAGGAG
The DNA here is from genome assembly GCA_944474145.2 of Dicrocoelium dendriticum. Taxonomy (NCBI): domain Eukaryota; kingdom Metazoa; phylum Platyhelminthes; class Trematoda; order Plagiorchiida; family Dicrocoeliidae; genus Dicrocoelium; species Dicrocoelium dendriticum. The sequence continues at coordinate 116,747,524 of OX104068.1, read as the reverse complement.
CGGTGTTCAGGCCGAACACGAATGCAGAAATCGCCGAAGCTGATGACGCTCAGACAATCGGCACAAGACTGTCCTGAGCTTTGGTTCATGTGCTCAGCAATGCCGATGCCGAAGTCACGTCGATTGCGGGAATTTTTGAAGCGATTGGCTTCACGCAACTCGCTATCCAAACTGTGATTGGCGTCAGGCATATGGGCGCTAGCTCTATGAACCCAGGCTGTTGTTGCATCCCACGAATACGATGTGATTCATCAGAGGCGCGGCTCGACGTAGAGGCTACGATGACCGTGTAAGCCGCAAAAAATAAAAATATTCGTGTTAATGCGTCGTATGTTATCTACCATGTGATGTTAATACTCGATGTCATCAGCTAAGAGGATAGTACAAAGCATCCGAGACAATAGGGATTTTACCGCCTCCGTTTTATTGCGATGATTACTACAACGCCCATAAAATTGCTTGAGGATATGCATTCAGAAAACCGTTTCTGCATTAGGAAAATCACTGCGTAAATATTTTGTCAGCGCCAAGCATATTTTAATCAACAAGGTACTTACCGCAGCTTTGCATGGCACTTATTGTCATATAGCACGCATCGTCTGTTGGTAACCATTCTCCATGTCGTTTTGCAACAGCGCTAGAGACAAGACAAACCAAACCCATCCACTGCAACTAAAATGCAACGCTCGAGGCGAATCCGCCGTAGTTTTGTAAGTTGGATGAGTCTGCAAATCTCGCCTTTTCGTGAATCTCCACGAGCGAAATCATCCGGGATAACATGAAGAACATATAACGAATCTCTTTCGTATCTCCTAATATCTGGCATTAACAAAGTCATTCCAATATGCTAGTCATCACCCCCATTCATCAGTCCTCTCTGTTACCAGGAAGCCACTGCAAATATTATAAATCTTGCCAACTTAATCTAATTCGGTAATTCGTCTAAACAAATATACATAGTTTACTCGTATTTATAAAACTAGTCATTAGGGTTGCAATCATTCATTACTGTTCAATATACAAGTTAGCTAGAGGTAGAAAACACCTCAGCTATTTTGACTCAAGGTTGGCACTACGTACACCTGATCCACATCAAAACTCGAATATGAGCACACAAACACGGTTTATGTCAGTGAAAATTATAGGTGTGGGGGTTTAAGTTATTACGATTTTAAAGCACTTCCTTTTTTAAACAATTGCGAAGCCAGCATTTTACTTTTAGCAACATCACTTATGGGTTCATTATCGCAAGCCTACCGTCTCCAACATTCATTACTTCGTATATATTGCATACATTTGTAAAATTATGTGTATATGTATCTTTATTGCAAAAGATTAAAGCAGTAATTTTTCTAGATTTTTCCCCTGTTATCACAAATGTCCGATGCAAAACATTGGTAGCACATTTACCTGCACTGCTGAAAAATCAAGGTATGCACCTTTACAAAACCAATAGTATGACACAGAATCATTCATCATGCATGGGAAGGTGAAACCGCCGCTGCCGTTGGTAATCTTGGAAAGCTTTTTCGTCTGCTACGGGAAATAGGCTGCAGGATACCTGGTGTTAGCGAGAAAATACGCGACGAGAGTGAACGGCTGATCCACAGGTTGACAAAACGCGTGCACCCTTTGGCCGAACACATTGCCAGGAGTTTAACCAACCTGAGTTTTTGCTTTCTCTTTCGAACATTGAGTGCCATTCGACATGGGCTATCTCCTTTAATCCGCCCTCACGCACAGAAGTCAAACGTGAGGGCAGCAAGATGAAATTGCATAAGGCCGCTCGTGCAGATAGATTTTCCCCGGCTCTCAGCGAATTCGGTGAAGCTGCTCTGGTGGGTGATTTACACTAATTGCTGGTTAAAGTTTGGGAACAGGTAACTGTTCTACCCGACTAGGGGCAATCCATTATATTCCTCCTTTTTGAGGGAGATTCTCGTTAAGAAGGCGGAAACCATAGAGAGATCAGTCTGACCACAATTTCCTCTGAATTGCTTGCGTCTGTCGTTCTTAACAGGATGGCAGGCGTGGATGAGGACTAGATCCACGAAAAGCAAGCCGAGTTTCGTCAAAATTGTGGATACATTGACCACATGTTCACTTTGCGTCAATTTTTGGCGAACCGCAATGTTTATTTGTGATCCATTGTTGCAGTGCTTTACGAGATAAAAGGTTCCTTCGATCCAATGCTTGGAAGCGCTGTTTAAAACAGCCTACTGAGAAATGGTGTGCTCGAGATATATGAAACATTATCAAGGAGCTGTACGCCTATAGTTCGAGCAAAGTGAGGGTTAATGGCAAACTGTCACCGCCCTTCAACATCTCCAGCGGTGTGAAGAAAGGTTGCCGGCTGTCACCTTTCATATTTTATTTTGCTATTGATAAAGTCATGAACAAATCGTGCGCTGGACACCATCTAAAAGGTGTAGATCTACTTCCTGATGAGCGACTTCTTGACTTATAGTATCCGGAATACATTGCTCTCATATGCGACAGCACCCAAATGCGCTTGACTGCGTTGGACCTAGTAGGACTGACTGTCAATAGATTTTAACTATGCTTTGCTCCATTGAAATGCAATGGTTTTCTCCAAAGATTGACAGCGACGCACCCCTACTTTGACCCTTGGCGGTAATCAGCTTGAAGTCGTTCAGGAATTAAGTTCCCAGGGTAGCTATATTAGCTCCAGAGGAATTGAAGAGGATGTTACGAAGCGTGTATCGGAAGCTCGAGGTGCTTTGCTAATTCCTGCCACGTGTGGTGCAGGCTCAACATTACTCTCGCCCTAAAGGGTAGAGATTGCATTACAGACGTTCGTTCAACCATCTTAAATGGTTGCAAAGTCTGATCCATCAAGTCGACAAACATAAAGAGGCTAGCCACCTTCGACCATCGCTGCCTCCGCAGCTTAGCTCACGTCTGGTGAGAGCACCGCCTGTGCAATGAGCGTGTTCAAAGTTGCGGACATTTGTAGGAAGAGCTAGCGAACCGCATAATATAGTTCGATCAGGCACCAGGCATCAATAGCTGGGTCATGTGTTGCGCATGCCAGCACGCTGACACACGCGATGTGCATTGTTTGCGCGCCGCAAGTGAGGTTGGAAGAGAAAATGATGAGGCCAAACGCTGACTTTCTCTAGGGAACTGAAAGCTATCACTTCGAATCCGCGTCGGTTGGTGCAATTCGACCGCCTATAAGGGGTCCTAAGGAAAATGAACATGTGTGGTTGTACATACTTACTGATATGCTGGTAAAAGACAACCTTTCCTTTAAATCATTCAGATACTAAAAATAATCATGACTGCCATTGTTTCGCAGAAAGATTTATAAGTGAATGTATAATATATGTCGTGCAACGAATCGCAAGTAATAACAGCCAATCATTATACACTAGCATCCACGTTCTGTAACTAACTGCATAACGTTGCCAAATCAATTTTAATATTGAACTGCGAATCAGGTAGATGTACGTAAATAGCATAAGAATATAGAAACTTTAGCAAGCATAAATAAATTACTTAACGGTTCTTGTTTACATTTATCCGGTTTGGCAAGTTTTTTGATTAAAAATACTAGTGCCACCGCCAGACCTCGACACCACTAAAATTAAGCTGTTAAAATGAAAACCCAGTTTTAATTACCCACTATATTAACTGGATGAACTGGCGCAAGGAAAAATACCTGCATTCAAACGTAGGTTACGTTAGCTTCCTTACTTTGATTTGCGAGACTGCATTATCAAAAGCAGTTAATGGTGGTGCTGTAAGGCTCTGCAACATTGAAGGGTACCCAAAATATTGATATGGTAAAAAATATAATAATTGTTGCATCAATGTCGCAGTCGATTTTAGCGCTTCACATATCAAGCAGACGTGGGATTTCTGTTTGAGTTCCAGATCAAAGATAAATAAAAGATCAGTTTCATGTTACATGCTTTCTCAAAACGTTTTTTAAGCGATGTGATTAACTGGGAAAAAGTTCCTCTTGCAATTATGCTAAAGTCGTGGTCGGCTTGAGTGAGAACTAATATATGTATGAAAATGTCATGGAAATAAAGTATGTAATTTACTCGAAACCTGATAAGGTATAAAAACATATTGGTTGATTTAGTTATGCACACATTTTGCAAAGCTATTGACTCATTTGCAAGGATCCGTATTGTGTACATAACAACATCATAACAACATCAATGTGCCTCTTATTGATATTGCCAATCTCAATCCATGCACGACGGGTACACCAAGGCAAAAAAGGGAACCATGCCTTTACTGTTCTAGATGCAACTTATATTCATTATCCTAGTAGCTAAGTACATAGATCATTGTATTTAATGCCCACTTTGACCTGGTGTATTATTCTGCTGCATATTTTACACTAAGTGATAGTTCTTAAATGTTAATAATTCAACTAGAAAAGCAGAGCTTGATACTGCTGTGCGGAAAGCCAACGTTGTATTTCAAATTTAAAATTTAGCAAAGTTGTTTACCTCTAAAATGTTGCACATGAAGCAAAGTTTTGTATACAGTCCAATACACCATCGCGTCCACTTGTCTATAACGTCTACGGCGACTAGAAATATCAAGTATAACCTTTTCTCTCATCATTAATATTCCAAGCATGAATTTGTTTATAGCGACCACATGTCCAAGGCGACCACTTTGTGTCGGTCTCATGACTGCTCGCCTTAGGCGGGCTTATCGTACTCCGTTAAATATACTCTGTTGGGATTTTAATACAGTTTTACTCTAATTAATCATCAAGGATATACGTAAGGTTACATAATATTCCAAATTCTTTTATGTTGGTTTTTTTGTCAGAAGGAATGGTTTCGTCGACAAGGATTTTATGTTACATCCAAAGACATTAAAATGGATTCTGTTTTTGCAAGCAATCAACTTTATGTTACATAAACGCATTTAGTTTATTTTAAAAACGAACGTCATTAGAAGATCAAATCAATATCTCTAGATGGGCAATCTAACAATTACCAAGCTATAGTGATTTCCAACCTTGTTAACTTTTAAAGATAATGATTTAAAATATTATCATTTTATTTAAAAAAGGTAAGGGAATACTACCAAGAATATTTCTCGGAAATGTTTTCAACATGTGATCGACGAGATTACGTTAATTCTCCGAAAGGCTCAGGCAATTACTCCTTGCACGTAATAAAATCTATCAAACCGGTTTTTTTGATTGATTATCCAAATTATGTTGACGCACATCGTAGAATGTTATATGCATTTAATGAGCAAGGATGCAAATATAACGGCTTTGTTGCAAGTCACTAGGGTAAGTTTCGTTATGCTTGAAGCTACAGCGCTTTGTGCGCGGATATATAGTGTCGCTTACAATATACTTCTCATAAATACGAAAGCATTTATTCATAAATTACTGCTAGGAAATGGAAAATATAAACAAGTTGTTTCTTACCCTTACACATGTGGATATATTAAACTCTGATACACTGCAGGCTGAAACGGGATTCGTACTCCTGATGACTGATTACAATTAACACTGTTCTACCCAATTTATTCCGTAGGGGTAGCGGAACACGAATTTTTCCCTGTTACGCATTGTGGTAAAACGAATCACTGTTTAGTACGGACAACTAACTCTGTTAACTAAAAACTAAGAAAATGCCAGTTGATCTAATTATGTGCAGCAACTTTTCCATATGGTCTGCCGAGCTCATAAATAAAGGTTGTAGTCAAGAATTTCAAAATTCGGATACTTCAAATGTCTCTAAAATACTATTGTTGTCAGTAATACCCGATGAGTCTTTATGTGTGTTGTAGTAGCCGTAAGGAACGACTAAACGTAACTGCTTAAAATAAAAACATAAGAATTGAGCGTACATGTTGCATTGTCACGACATTATATTTCGGAAGGTCTGCAGCCGTGTGTGCAAGGAAATCATGCAACTTCTGGGTTAACGTTTGGACATAAATGATGCAGGATACTTAAGCTAAATTTGATAATGTTTGGAGTTAAGTATTAAGCAATGCTTTTAATCATAAAAGATATAAACCAAATTATATACCGCATAGTGCATTGGTTCGACAGAGCAAGTATTTTCTACAAATTTTAATGTCCTATACATATTAAATGCTACACAGGAAAATCCACTATTGCAAATTTGAACGATTTTGCTAAAATTCCTTATAGTGCTTATCTAAATTAGTAGCAAATAATTAGCCAATGATCATTTAAGTAATTGTACTCATCAGCTGTAAACTTAGCAAAATCTTTGAAATCGTCAAACATTGTGTTGGCTTTGGACAAGCCTAAACGTCAGCATTATAATACCTAAATTTTCCTAAATGCCAGACCATGTTTAGCCTAAGTTTCTTGATAGTTATACTTAATACTTAGCATATTTACGCCCGCAATCGCGGCTAATGTTTATATTTTCCTTGCCGTATGCGTATTTGCCATGAAACGTTTTTCATGTTTAAAGGTTTTGAAAATAATAGAATGCTGCTGTTTACTTTACAGAGCAGCAAATTGCTTAAGAAAGAAGAAATCAGACGAGCGGTAGAAAGTGATGAGCTTTGCTCCCTGGAAAACTATGGCTTACTTCATTTACCAATTTATCTGTCTTTCGACATTTGACTAATACATTGTTTGCTTTTCGATTCACATTTTCATACAAAGGCAACTGTGTATTAAGATCAACCTTGCGGTATCTAGCTGTGCAGGGCGTGTTAACTTTACTTGCCTTAAAATAAATGCACTTGTTTACTCGATCTTAGAAAATGGCTAGTTCAACCACTCGGCATAGAATAAAAGTAATAATATTTTGAAATTCTGAACTATCCGCTATGAATGTCAGCTGGTGTATTTGGATGGCAAATAATGATTGGTTGAAGAGGCATTAGTTAAAATTTAGCCATGAGTGTATCTGCAGCTGTCACGGTGACACGCGTGTTTGCCAACACAACCACCCTATATGTGCGCAATAGAGGCCCTGTAATGGCTGAAAATTTATTCTCTTGTCAAACATTTCTAGCAAGGCGAAATAAATCTTCAGCACACCGCTTATTTTTCCGCTGCATTTCTACGTCATCTAACCTTTTATTTTATAATCCGCCGTTACCTACTCTGCCTGGCTAAATATTTTACTCGTTGCACAAATAATTTCCGCACACTAGGCATTAGTTACATATTTATCGATCACCTCTCTAGTATACTTGACACTGAGGCCTTGGGTCTTTGATGCGCTGTATTATGAGTCGAATTTGATTGACTATCGCACCTTCGGTACATGCGCAAAAGTTTTATGTATGGATGCTTTTGCGACGGGTGTTGTTTTATGCAATTGCTTGGGTAACTGAGAGTTTTAATACGCTGAAATATCACATTAACTAATAACAATTCCTTGATACCAGTGGTTTATTTGGAAAGTTTGCACATTAATTAAAAGAGTACTTATAAGAGCGCGAATGATTGTTAAGCTGCCTCAACGTGACTGTGTATACAGCCTCTGACCATCTAGATAGCCAACTTTGATACGATATTGGGACCCTCGAAATATGTTGCTTAGGCAAATACGTATTCAGCACAGTCTCATTGTGAGTAGAAAAGCGTTTCCCGCTGAATATTGATGGAAAATGCAACCAGAAAAATCGCCTAATATCACACATGGACTTAAGCCTTTTCCTGATTAACCAAAGATTGTTTAGAGTGTGTCATACGTGGTCGGTCAAGGACAAAAATGAAACATAAGCAGGGCAATTTAACGTTCACTCTACAGGCAATTTTTGTGGTTTGCGCGCCGCATGCATATATTCTTCACAATAATTTTGAGCGGTGAGCATTGTAATTAGAAAATGTAAAATGAAACATATTTTATAGTGCAGCTTAATGTAAACGCCCTAGATTTGCGAAGGCTGCAAATAATGTTTAGGCTACTTAATTGTACACCCAGGGCTTACAGAATATGTGGTATTTTTAAAGTGGAACGAAGCACTTAGTATTTCAACAAGACAAATTTAGTAGTACTGAATGCAGTATACTATTGTATGAGTCACATCTACTAGTAAAAATTCAGCATGTATTCCTGGTAAGTAACTAATTGAGAATGTATATATCTAAGGAAACTGAATAAAAGTAAAATATTTACACATGGAACAAATTATTCTATTTTATCAACTTACGATTTTTAGCCCCACAGCATCCCGTGTGTTGTAAGCGAGTGCCTGAAATGTATGCGTACGTTTTGTTAATTGTCGCCGTCATGGTAGTCAGTAGTATTGAAAAGGAAAAGTAGAAAATATGGGGGAAGCTGAACAAAGCGCATATTTTAGATGCTACAAGGAATATGGACTTATTTCGCATGGGCACAGAACGGTGAAGCACAGACCTACCATAGCGATTCGTCAAAAAGCATATACCTTCGGTAAAACAAATAGATGTTTGCAGGCCTTGCTGAATTCGAAAATAAACTTATTAATATTTTATATTTTAAATTCCAATGTTGATAAAATAAAGAGTATGATTTTAGGTGCGATAAATTAGCGTCTCTTTAGAAGGCTGATTTTTGCAAAGCCTTGATACACTAGTCAGGTTGGAGGCTGTTAGCGCGACTGGGTGCAACATGTAACCTATTAAATAAAGTAAATACACATGGGTGCATATATAGGCTATGGCTAGATGCTGTGCTAATACGGAGACAATCATTATGTACACAAATCCCCTATCTTTGCATGAATAGTAAAGCAGTAAACGTATCTGCTGCTTGTTCACATTTACCATTACAAGCAGAGAAGCCCTGATTTTTAAAATGTCTTTTATAGCACTTAGCAATTTCATTAAGCTAATGTTCACGTTACCGTAGCGCATGCATAGGCTCTTTACGTATACGTGCATGTCATCTGGCTTCTGCAAGCAATATTTGTGTGGCGAGGTGGCGCGCAAAGCCGCCATTTTGCAGCTTATTATTACGAAGCAGGATTCATTGTCCAATCAATTTCCCTCCAAGCCACTTGGACAGCTTACGTGCATTCCGTTGTTCATTTATTGGTGAGCGGATGGAAGGAAATACAAACGGCAGCCTTAGCAGAAACAAGAAAAATTATAAACGTAGCTTCTTGTAAAAGAAAGCAGAAAGTGAACGTGTTTCAAAAATGAGTTACTATTTTGTCGGACACTGCTAGATTATAATGTTGGCACGTCTACATCATTAGCGATGGAGCTGGACGAATACGCGAACAACTGGAGTTCGTTCTAAGAAACGGATGTGAACAAAAGGTAGGTGAATACTTCACACAGCACAGCCTGCGCTGGCCAAATACGCAATCGATCACGAGTATTAATTTCAGACAAACGCTGGTCTGTATATCGATATCTTTAGCCATGCGTTAGGCATAAGCCGGGCTGTCCTTGGGCTTGTTCGTTTTGGTTATTAGGGAAGCCTTTTGATTGGTCGCGGTTAACGTGCTCCGCTGGTTTTCGCTAGGGAAACCGTACCCACTCAGCAAAGATATATTAAAGCGGGTTAATTAACTATGAACATACAAATTATAACATGATGGGTAAAATGTGACCTCAAGTGTTAAAAATAAAAAATGAGTAAATATACAGCTAAAAGGAACAACCTTTTAATTGCAAGAATATATCGGAAAATCAAACAATAGTGAGCTAATCAGAACCAGTTTTAATCGCCAATTACAATAAGAGTAAGATCGTTGTACCAGGGCAGAGCAATAAATTAGCGGATGCGGCCTACAGTGATTAATAGCAAATGCCCTGGCATAAACGGTGAACTGCAAACAGGTGTAAACAATATTCACATAATTCAACTCGCGGAACCTTATGTCCTCAGCTTAGCTGAGCGCCGTCCACAGTTCATAAGGCTTATTTTACTGTACAAGTGGAAAACCCCGTTGAGGTCGCTGGTGGGTGATGGCGACTTAAAACCACACTAGGGTTTTGAGCGACAGTGTGCTGGGTTTGGTGATTAGGTGCCTTCAAGAACCAACATGTCTGAGTGGTATGCCGAATTCAAGCGAGCCAGGAGGTTTCTGAATGATGACGCACGTTGCGTTCGACCTGTGGAGTGCACCACGGCGGAAAACATCACTTCTGTGCATACGATGCTGGTGGACGCGCGAGTGACCTTATTACAACTGGTAAAATTTATTGCAATCTGGTCGGTTTAAATCAGCACAACCTTACATAAGCTCAAGCCACCGGTATGTTTGTGAACGCCGGGTGTCCTATCTGCTTAGTAATGATCAGGAAGCTGCTTGGGTGGATTAGTGATGCACCATGCATACCACGTTCGATGACCGTTCCAATGCTGTCTGGGTGATCCTAAGTAGTTTTGGGATCGATGTGTACACTCTCAATAGGCTCAGTGGACTGCCGTATTTGGGTGCCGCCTCAGCTATTACGTCACAAACACAGTGTGGTCAAGAAGATGGTGGCTGTGTTCTTGGCCATGACTGCTTATGTGGCTTCTCTGTCGCTCATACGGTAAATCAAATTCACCGGAGATTAGTATACCACCCACTGTCTTCCACAATTGTTGGTAGCAATAACCAGACGTCGTCCAAAGTCCCGAGTACGAGTGACCTTGCTGCATCATGACAAATTACCTGCACACAGGTCCCGTACCCTCTTAGTTTTCCTGGCTAGAGAACGCCTACCTATATAGCGCGTAGATCGTGCGCTATATATCCGGTACGCGACTAGACGGCCAACCAAAAGCAGTGGGTAGAAGACACAAAAGTAAACTAGGGAAGAAGTTTATTGGACGGGAGGATCGTTAGCTAATGCTAAAATTAGGGCACCCGGAGAGAGCTAGCTAGGGAGAATGTCGTTGGAGTCGAGTGCGTTGACACAGCGTCGTTCGCAGTTGAGTCGCGGGCCAAAGGCCGAAATCGTTTTCGTGTTTTCAACAAACGGGAACAACTTTCTAACAGGCAAACGGAATAGTTTCCTAATGCATAAGAACGCTATAATTTGAATATTTTAGAATAGTTTACACAGCCATACGGGGATCTCCAGGTCGCTACACCTACTCTATGGCCAGAATTGATTCACTGTAACTGGTTTGTGATCACAAATGCCAAGCGCATAATACATAAAATCCGCTACGGATCCCTAGAAGATGCAGTATGGCTCTTTATTTAAATGCTTGATGATTTAACCGCTTAAGCATAGCATTGCAGCCTCTCGAAATGGTCTGATGTATGGAAAACTGCATCAGCACTGCTGGAGAGTACTTAGAGAAAATGTAAAGCTTATGATTTGTTAAAATTAACATATCTCATACTTACAGCAAATTAATCCTCTACTTTCGTAATGCGTTTAATAGTTGGCGTGTTATTCGCGGATGTATTGTTGTTTACGAACAAAGCCATTATTACTATTTTCGAAAAGCGGTATTTTGCTTTGCACGCGGCTACATAATAGAACCAGAAGCTATAAAAGGGACGACGCCTTTAGGTTTCGAAATGGGGATACTTATCTTGAAATGAACAAAATATCGCATAAATCGCCTCATAACAAGATAAAACGTATTGCGATATAAAGCAAACTTTCCAGTTATTGTTACTAAAGAATAAGTAAATATGCAAGTAATTAACGCCCCAATTCTAGGAATCCACCGAGAAATCTAACATATGCACGAGTTCTCAGTATAAATTATTATTGGCCCACGGAGAGAAGACATCAATGCGACGGTTTCAGAGAATAATGAAATATAATCAAAAATGAATGCAGAGTTATCGAAATGTTAAAGCTTTATTTGGTTGTGAAAGTTACTACGTGAGCTAGGTTCCAATGGAAATAAGTCTGTAAAACGCACATATTTCTAGTTTAAATAACGCGTTTTAACTCTTCGAGCCTATTTTATATCTCCATAAAGATATTTTGACACTGTCAATGAACTACAGAAGTCTATTGCTAATAACAAGTGAATTGGCATCAAAAAGCGAATTTTGAAATCCTTCGATACCCGGAATTCACTAGAGCCTGTATTGGTATGGCGTTAACAACTTTACTTTTTATTGTTTACATTATTAGAACACGAGAGATTTCTTACCTCATGTGTTGAAATACACTACTGGGCACAGCAGTGCACTTTTCGAGCTTAACCTCTCCAATTGTTTTAGCCAACTGCGTGGGTCAACTGTGTACAGCAGAGTGCTTATATTTTGTACTAGTTTTATATTGTCCATGAACAGGAGTGGGCAGCCATGCCGCAAATTGTTGTAGAAATCATCCATATAAATGAAAAACATGGTGACAGTTGGGAGAGAAAGCGGATTGCCAACGTTCGCGCGTTTGTCAACAACCGTGCTTCGAAAAGACCCTGCGAGCGTGCTACCAGGGCCCAGCCGAAAGGTGATAATGATCCGACAGCAGGCGTGTCGCCAAGGCCTGACCAGATGCTGATGAAATCGCGCGTCAGACATCACGTGCGCTGCCAGACGCCGGATAGGCGGACGAAGACTGGAGTGCCCGAGAAACACGGTGAACTGGACGGATGGAGTGGACAAGTAGGTGTGAAGCGTGGGCTTAGAGCCAAATCCGCCTGGTGACACCGACATATAAATATGAGCCTTCTCTACCCTAATAGAACTCTGGTCTGCTGAGTCTTCTTCTGTCTTCCTTCCAGTTGAGTTTGCCAAGGCGTCGAACGGAGCACGCGTAAGGGCACTGATTTAGGAGCACGCTTGAATCAACCAGCCGAGAGCGAGCAGGCCCACCGCGTTATAACACATGGTCGGTCAAATACAGTCTTTTACAACATATTTGGAAACGGCAGCAAATGTAGATTTGATCTGTGCAATTTGCAAAAATTAACTGCCCTCTCTTAGGTTTGGTTGTAGCCAGTTGGGTAGTGGGCTGCGTACACCGTGAGCTTTAATTTTATACACTGTGCGTATAAGGGTACCCTGTCAAAAGCCTTTTGCATCGCAAGATAGAGTGCGTTTACTGCCAGATCTAAAATACCGCACTTCCGACAGGATTAAGGGAACCAATCTGGCCATTTGTGCAAAATCAAACGCTTGGAAATCCATGTCTTGTAATTCTAACATGTTCTTCTGCATACATGATGTCTATGAGCGCACGATTATCCGCTTTACTTATAACGCGTAAGATGCTGGTTCTGCTTTTCATGGGCGGTTTTATTTGCTTTTGCGAGATACGCTATAATGCGCTGAGGTTAGCGGTGGTAAGATCCTGAATGTTGGTCTACCTACTGCTGCTACGGTTGTGCCATTGTCTCATGCCCTGGACGCCTCCTCATGGCGACTGCTGGGTTGGAGTTCCATTACTCCATTCTCACTGCTAAGATCCAGGATACCAATCCGCATGAGTTAGTAAACTGACCCTGTGCTAGACCCACTGCTTTTCTGGTGCGCATTTAATCATTGGCTTTGGCTGAGTACCCGCGTCATTCTCCTGTTATGTGTCGGAGCCCTGCCAATATAATAGTTCGTCCTCTTCGAAAGTTTGGAAGTGGCTGATGACCCCGTCTCCGAATAAAGTTCCTCAAGTAAACCGCCGAACCACAACCTCCAACTCGCGTACGATTGCCTACCAGTGCAATCGCGTGCCTGTACACAAACCACTCAATATCAAGTGCTGGAACGATCGCAAACTACTGGACGGGAATTCGACTGAGCGCCCTGTCTGACACACGGCACTGATCGCGATGGAACTGGCGCGCTACAACATTGATATTGCGGCGCTCAGAAGGACTCGGCTGGCAAAACAAGGTAATTTGCATCAGCTGATGCTGGTTCCACTAACAGTGCGTACGCAACGGCACCTCAGCACCATGTGAACATGGTTTCGGATTTGCAATATCCGATCGCGCGATAAGCTCTATACTCAGTTATACTCCGTGATACGGGCTGCACCAAGGAGCTACCGACTACTTCTGCTGGGGGATTTTAACGCGCGCTTTAGGCATCAAGCCTCGGTGTGTACAGATGTCAGCGTTCTGCATGGGGTTGTTTCAGTGAATGCGCACGGTGCCAGACTACTATTACCGTGTGCCACTAACGGCCTGTCCAAAAGAACACTCGGGTCGCAATGAAGACGAGTGATCTAGCAAATTAGACACACTCACGGAGTGGTCACGCTCACCTGCTAAACTATGACATCGTATGTAATCGTGACATGCCCGAAGTGCGGATGGCACGTGTACTGCATCGTGCTGAGTGTGGAACTGATAACAAATTGGTAGGGACCAAACAGTACATATATTTTCTTAAATGTATTTATTACATTTCTGCTATGCATTGGTGTAAAATAAACATTCACACCCTCAGTACAGTGGCAAAAAGTATTGAGCTGTAGGAGAGGATAGCTGCACGCTTGTGTGGTTTGAAATGTAAAGCCGCGGTAGGAGATTTGTGGCAGCACCTATGCGATCAGGTGACAACTGCTTCCCATGAGACCATCAAGCTCCCAAATTGTAAGAGGCCTAATTAATTTGATGCGAACAACGCAACCATTGGCGCCTTGGTGTAGGAGGAGAATGCAGCATTTGCTGCACATGTGGTCGATCAGTAACTTAAGGAAGAAGAGTCAGTTTTGCAAATTTCGACGGCTAATATCTCTGGAGCTCTTTCACATACAAAACACATGGTAGACGGAGAAGGCAAAGCGGATTATCTGCAACACCGAACCTAGCCAACACAAGAACTTTGTCAACTCCTTGAAGTTGGTGCATGGAAAGAGTTTGTAAGAGTTGACGATTCTAAACATTGGTAGTTTAGGCGCTACCGGCAAACAGACCTCAGACATAACGCAGATCTGGTGGCAACACTTGACTGTGTCTTGAACAAACGTTCAGTGATCGGCTGATCATGAAGGCAGTTGCCCAGGTGCAATGGAATGACCACGTGTACGCAGAGAAGAATCGGCAGTTGTGGAAGCGACAGTCGCCAATAAGGGTGCACTATATCGACGTGGAGCGCATGGTACTGTAACACATGTGGTCGGGAGTGTTTGTTCAATACAGGCCTAGTGGGCCATAAGCGAGGCCACCTGGGCTAATACGGAAACGACGAAGTGTCCTGCAGAGAACTTAGGTAGAACCGGTGTAGCGTTACGCTCGATTTACTAACCGCCTGCTTGCATGCTGCGTTCCTTTAGTTTAGGTAGTGAGTTTATTGTATTGTCCGAATGCTTATTTATATCGGCTTAATATCTACCTGAATTGCTATTAACTTACGCACGTCACTGAAAAATATTGTTGTTAACGGCGAAAACAATTTTTGCTTTTGGGGCATTTATTAAAATATATTTTCTGATGTTTGAACCTAGCGCAGAATTGTTGACTAACAATATGTTTTAAATACTTATTTATTGAGCAGTTATATCATCATCCCATAAGCATTGAACGCATGTTTTTCACTGATATTTTAGCCTAAAATGTTTGGCTATCGCTTATTATCCCACCCTGTGGCTGCGTTTGATTTACATGCTCACAAAGTGCCTACCTGCCTTTGACCCACTACCTCGTCCATATAGGCTCCAGGAGACCCTTGATCGTTGCTGGAGAGAACGGGGTGCACTGTCCTCGTGGCTGTACTAGGAGAAAAAGTGGTTCAATGCGCATAGTGTGGACCGGACTACGGTCCAGCCTCCGTCTTATGTGCGATTGATTTCCAACTGCCGCGTGCTTGTGTTTGCCTGTGAAGGAGTCTAGGCCGGCTCTATCTATGAAACTTGGCTCATATTCACATAACTCCCGGTCTTATTCCTTCAGGTTTACGTTGTACGTGGGGTGTATGTTTAGAGCTGTAGGTGCTGTAGCGCAGGCCATTCATGTTTGCTCTGTAGGCCAGACTGCCTGTGGCTGGCCACATTGATAGACAATTCCAAAACCGGATTTCGCCAACCGGTGTTGATTTCATGTATGGAGCCACCATTTTGGCGAGGGGTAATGACAGATTGTTTCGATGCTGAAAGGTTTTGATCCTTCTGCATGGAAAATGTAAACGGTTCTAAGAGGACTTTTAAGCGGAGTAGGTTGACAGTTGACTATGATGTAGCCTATCATTCCAAAATCATTTGGGTTGAATTCTGCATGGGTCCGCTGGAAAGCCCACAATTGAGGAGACCCAGAAGGTCGAAACGTCCGAAACTGGTGCGTATCCAGAATAACTTATGTCGGCTGGTTGAGGATGGTAAAGTTAAGTTAGCGGAAAAAATTACCTGGATTGCCCTATTGAATGGTCAGCGAGGAACCTACTTCAGCTGAACATGGATACCTGCAAGATGATCAGTCTGCGACATTAGCCAGTGAGCATTTACAAGCTTAGTGACCATTCCTTGCAGATGGCCTCTCAGGAGCTTGGCCTTGTGTACCGGTACAGGAAGATCTCAAGTGTTCAAAACAAGAAGTAAAGTCATCGTTAATTGGAAATCAACACCGTTGTTCTATTATTATTGCAGGATACATAGCCGGGCTTATTAAGTACAACAAGCAGTATATCACTCCGTGATCACTCCCCGGAAATTCTGAGCCTATGTACCCGTATTTTCGTTATACTTAGGGTGAAAACTAGGTCTGCTAATTGATTTGACCTGGTAGGCGCCGAAACATGTTGCGCCTATACTCTCAAATTGATGCAGGTTAACAGGCCTATGTACTATTTGGGGCGTGAGGCGGAAGACATTGAATATAAGGCAGGTTATGATCCCCGCAACAAGTTTGCATCATATAAATGGTTCGATGCTTATTTGCAAGTGGCTACAATTAACTTGTCCTTCCCATGGAAGGTAATAGGAGCCATGTAAATGCATGAAAATAGTAATGTGTACATCACGATACCAAGCGCTTTTAGTATAAAGTCCGTAGATGCGACATTGCATGAGATTTCTATTCTCACTGGTAGTTTTGTTTTAGGTAGATGGCAATCACTACAAGTTGATAGAGCGAATAAGATTGTGTATCTAGCTGCTAGTCATGTAGGAAGAAGGAATGGTCAACACTGTTTTGTCAGAAACAAGGTACAATTACCGAAATTTTATAATGCGCCTCAGCGATTGTCAACGGGCGTAGAATACGCATGCACTTGTTCAGAAAACTGGCGTAATGCAGATTGTTTACATAATAATGATTGGGGCACATTGAATAGTATCCGATGAAGTACTAGCCACAAATGTCCTATATACATTTAGAGCATATGTGGTTATTCCTTTATTGCCTGTGGCTATTTTCAATACACAAAGATTTTCGGTTTGAGATAGGGATAAACAAGGAAGTGTACTTTTTAACATTTTGTCCCAACGGTATTTATGTCTGTTTATTTCTTAAAATAGTGAATCTTATGTTTCATTCTTGAAGTCTGTCTAACCATACCGAGTATTTTGTTAAACCATAGACTGCAATTGTAGTTCGCTTAGACGCTCTCAAAGAAATAACTTCGGAACATTAAACAGTGGTGTGTTATAAGCAAACTTCCCCATCCAGAAGCCGAGTGAGTTAGGGCCCCAGCCTCTGCTACTTCTTGGGCGGGTGAGGGCTCTATGGCTGCCTCAGTTGGTTTATTGATGGCTTTCATCCCCCGGGTCATTTGGCTCGTTGCGCCATAGTCGTTTTATTTACAATTTTTGCTTTCGAGTTAAATGGCCTGTTGTCTAAGATAGGATGACGTGCCAAGCGCTCACTCTTGATTAAACATATGATTCCCGCAACCCATGCGTAATGAACTCCCACTTCGGTTCATTCTCATTGACTTAAAGTACATATGTTTCAACTCGGTTCCGTGTCGCAACCATTCACAATTTGTCATGGCAGTACGTAGAGTTGACGCTTCTTTAGCAGTAAATTTGCTTAACGCCGCAAAGTTAATTATTCGTTTGTTCAGTTGTTCAAACATTAGAGAATTTTCTGAGATACGATGGACGTTGTTCGGCTGAACATCACTTTCGTTGCGTCATCGGAAACCCAAAGCACAATGTTTCTCAATTTATTTTGCTCTGTAGGCAATCCAATGCATTGCCGCTTCAGCCTTAGCTATTTCAGACGTGGACATGACGGGCATATCCATAGGAGACGGGCCGTTTAGTTATAGTATCCAAAGTATGTTTGCACCGGGAAGGAGATATACTCGTTTCTTGCTGCACCTGTTTGGTCACATCGTCTAGCAATTTACTGCTAACCTTGTTTACCATGTGCACAACGGTTTTCGCTGCGGTTAGCCGTTTTTGGTCCATCAAAGCGGGCCGTGTAACTGTTTGAAAGCTAGAATATGTTCGAACAAACTGCGAATTTCTAATTAATAATGCTACTTATCTCCGAGAGACATTTTGTTTCCTGTGGCTTTCTAGTCCCTAGCTTCGGCATTTTTACTACCGAGCAGTGGGTTTGCGCTATTATCTTGATCTTATCTTGACAGACAGCACCGTATGTATCTAAATCTGCAGTGCGTGTGTCAGATGATGTGAGAGCAGCCCGCAAGGAGTCTGTAGTTCATGCAAGCTTATCCTATTAGTAGCGTTGGACGCAAACAGTTTGTCTTAGCGGATTTTTACGGCAGTCCAGGAATGCGCTAACTTTACTTCTACAAACGTTGTGCGTGACTGAATGGCATTTATGTAAGAGAGAAATTTGTGGGCCAAGTTTTCAGTATGGAATTTAAATAGCAGAAGAAAATGCTTTTAGTTGTACTTTTCATTAATCTATCGCAACTGCTTATATTATTTTCCGTGCAACAAGAGTTCAACGATATTTGCTAATCGTGTATATTTTCAAGCTATCTATTAAGTTATAAGCAACTACCTCAGTTGAGTGTTTTATCCGGCCCATAATTTCAAGTTGAACCACGCAGAGAATTCTTCCGTCAGTCACTGCACCTATCATCATAAAGTTACCAGGGTGAAGTAGAAAACTCAAATCAAGTCATGAACTTGCTTCATGCACTTTGCATTGGTAAATATCCGCCTACAAATTACACGATCTCGACAATGTGCCAAAACGTTAAATCAGTGGCAAAGCATTAAGACAAAGATCGGGTGGATAAGGACGAAAAACAACCAAGTTGTAGGTCGACTGTTTAAATCAAGGATGACAGAGTTGTGGTCTAGTAATAGACGCGGGCGTTAAGGGATGACTGACGAGCGGTAAACCTGTGTGCTTGCATAGACTAGGCTATACTTCTGCATGGTAGATAATGCTGCTGAACCTTCAGATAAGGCAGTATCTAAGAGCTGACTTGTATCGGTCAGTTTCCTAAAGGCCAGCCTTTTACAAATTGATGTGTGCAGAAATGAGAGTATTGGCAAATGTATATACCGGAACTCGGCTACATTGGGCTAATAAATGTAATGCTCTGACAATTGACCTGAAACGATTAGCTAAAATACCGGGGAATATCACAGGAGAACAGTAGTTCCAATAGGGAAACACGCAGGTATTGACAGAGCTAACGAGCAAATCATGAGGAACGCAGGATCTTATAGAATTGAAGACTTGTAGCTCAGGTTCTTCAGGTGGCTGCTGAGCTGATTGTTGAGCTAGGCAATTTTCTTGCAAACGTTTCGTCACCAATCGAGGTGACATTATCAGTGCGTAGTTGAGTGGCGTGCAATAGCGTAGTGGAGCCTCGGTGACAGTGGGCTGAGCGTAGTGTCCGTGTGTTTTTATACCGCCGTTGTAGACCGTGGAGCCGAGCAATCCTATTGGTTGGGACTTCAATCCGCGTTCAGCTTGGTGGATTGGTGGATGACCTTTGATCTCGCCTCCTTTTGTTTCTTGGCCATTGTCCGCTTGCTCTTGCGAGCGTGTCTGTGTCAGTTCTGGTTGTCTAGCCGCACATTCTACCGGATTCAATCGATCGAGTTGGCAGTCGTTCATCATTAGTTTGGCGTATACTGCGTCCGGTTATGTGTGTCGATTGATTGAATGCGTTGTAGAGTACTAGGCTTCCAAATACTCCCTCGAGTGTTTTGTACTTCCATGTGCTAGGTTCTTTACATTCTCCAGATCAAAATGGTGGCCTTCTTGATCTTCATGCGCAGAAACCAATGAGTGTGGAGCATGCGTTCTGACAGCCGACTTGTGTTTGGTGAATCGTGTACAAAGTTTTCTTCCAGTTTGTCTGACGTAGTTTTTTCGCAGTTGCTGTATTTCGGCTAGTATATAACATTGCTTTGGCGCACGGCTGCAGCACAGCCAAATCGTGGAAACAAGAAGTACATCAACTATATCGAGTGTTTGAAAAAGGCGGTTATCCGTGAAATTTCATCAGAAGAAGCCTAAAGAGTATAATGCCTAAGCAACAGCAGTAGCAGTCGTCTGATCAATCGAACAAACGGATAGTGCTTTCCTACATCAAGAGCGGCTACGAACTAATAGGACGATTGATGCAATCGCATGTAAACTCTGTGGCTCAAAAGCCAAGTGCCACCCTAAGGATATTTATCTCCAGACCTAAAGGAAAAGTCAATCAAGCCGACCAATGCAATGTCATCTACCAGCCGAAATGCAGCAACTGCGAAAAAATATTCGTCGGACAAACTGGAAGAAAACGTTTTTATGAATCAATGAACACAAGGCGGCCGTCGGAAGGCATGATCCACACTCACTGGTTTCTTCGCATGAAGATCAAGAAGGCCACCATTTTGGTCTGGAGAATATAAAGAACCTAGCACATGGAAGTAAAAAACAAGCCAGGAAGTATTTGGAAACCTGGTGTTCTACAACGCATTCAATCAATCGACACACCTAACCAAACGCAGTATACGCCAAACTAATGATGAACCCCCGCCAACTCGATCGATTGATTCCGGTAGAATATGCGGCTAAACAACCAGAACTGACACAGACATGCTCGCAAGAGCAAGCGGACAATGGCCAAAAAACCAAAGGAGGCGAGATCAAAGTTCATCCACCAATCCACCAAGCTGAACACGGATTGAGGTTCCAACCAATAGGATTGCTCGGCTCCACGGCCAACAACGGCGGTATAAAAACGCACGCACACTATGCTCAGCGCACTCTCACCAAAGTTCCACTACGCTATTGCATACCACTCAACTACGCACCGATAATGTCACCTCGATTGGTGACGAAACGTTTGCAAGAAATTTGCCTAGCTCAACAAACATTTCAACAACAGGATTGTACGAGTCAATAGGAGTAGAATGACAGCTTTCTAACTTTCGTGAATTTGTATTTACTCGATGCGTCTAAGATAAATTGTTACTCAACTTGACACCCAGATATTTTATTGATGTCAAGACTGTAATCCGTCGCCATCAATAAGTAACTTATCGTACTGTTTAAGTAGCTTCTCAATCTTGGATCTGTGTGTAATGTACAAAGAATGTCATGGCACGGTGAAGCGTTAAGAGACAGATCACGGGATTTGGACCAGCAGTTATGGTCAATCAGAAACGCCTGTAATCTGTAATTGATACCTAGGACGATAGCGTCAGCATATTTTACCAGAGCCGCTTTACTTGGAGTTGGTAAAGAGATCACCTAATCAGGAAAGGGAAAAGTCGATAGAATGGCTTCCTAAAGGACACCTGCGTTGTTGAGCAGTGGGGAGGAATAGCTGCCGCTGAGTAGGGTAATCTGAGTGACTGCAACGAAATAATCACTCAGTAGGTAAAAAATTTGGGATACACTCCTTGACTAAGTAGGTTTTCTAGCAGTAATTCGCGGTTTACACCACCAAATTTATTGCTGTAATCAAGCAAACACACCCGAGTTGTTTAATACCTATTGTAAACCGATGACATTTGTGAATGTACGAGGTAGGCCACAGCATCTAGGGTAGAACTCAAACTACAATAGGCAAACTGAAGGGCTGCTTACCGTGTGTAATGGATCATGAGTTTCACCAGAACCTTCCAAGCAACAGAAGTGCACGCGATAATTCGATATTTGTTAGATCTCTTTTCGGTACTAGTATAATTTTTACACTACGCCAACAGACGGCTATTTTGCGTTGCTGAATAAGCATAGCGTAAAAACTCGCAAGAGTTGTTGCCAAAATCTCCGCAGATTTTTTGAGTATGATAGTAGATAGAATGTCCAGCCTGATAGATTTACAGAAACTTATTTGTTTAAGTAGATTATTTACCGTTGCACTAACCACGGGAGGCGGTAATGCAGCAGACTCCCGCATTTGGGCACAAGAAGTCTCTAGCGCTGTATCAGTAATACATTTAGAGAACACCTGATTCAAATTCTCTACGTCTAATATCAAATTAAAACAAACTTCGAGTAACTCCGCTAAGCGTTTTCAGTATCATCTAGTTTTCACGACAAATTACGTTCCCACGAAAAGCCTGGACATATACTATGTTATGACTGTATAGTCCATCCTTGATAAGACCTGTGAGAAATCATACTGAGGTGCCGTATTTTTCTTTAAAAGTTTCTCCTTATTTTGTGTAGCCGCTCCAGGTAGGGGAGGAAAACCTGTCAGCGCGGCCGTAAATATTTTCCAATGGGCAGCATACATCAAAACAGAAGTTTAAATAATATCTAAGTTGAATTAATTAGGTTAATATTTGATTCTCAAAACATCCAACCCATCTTTAATTGCCCTCAAAACAATCGCAACCACCTCAGAACTACCAGTTTTCTGGATGAAGCTAAGGAAGAGAAAATGGTTTGCAAAATTACATTGAGAGCATGAGTGAATAATTGGGAACCGGATTTTCTTTGTATGGTAAAGTAAACGTATCTTCCTCCAGGTCAAACCGAGTTAGCGGGTGGAACTGCGTGTAGCAATTAGGTAGTTGCGGTTTTGTTTAGGTGTTTTACTCGGAGGAGTTTCGCAATTTGGGATAATCTTTGTCCGTCTGCAGCTTTATTTTAAAGTGTAATGCTATTTTCCTTTTGCTAACACGTAGCAACACTGGAGGTTAGTAACCGCAATAAAAATAGGTATTGATCCCACTTATTTGCCAAGGCGAACTAAGCTACAAATATTAGCATTTATTCGCATATAACGTACCGCTTTGCTTTGTGAGTGCGCACTTGACTCTTTATGGAAACAGCTGAAGGTGAGTGGTGCCAACTAAGCAATTTTTCGAATTGCTTGGACGAAAACAACGGCCACAAGACCTCACCATCTTTCCCCGTCCACGAAGTTTAGGTTACAACAATAGTTGTTTCTTCAAACTCAATGAAGCCTTACAAATATAAATGAGAAAAAATGGTTTCGCGGAGAAAATGTAGCATATATAGCTGAATGAAAAACGAAGTACCGTATAATAACTTGTATAAGCCGATCCGTATATAGGCCGACAATATTAATTGGAACAGTCATATTTGCCCAATATCTTACTTCCATATATTAGCCGAGCACCAAATATCAGCAAAAGATAAAACAAAATCGTTTCTCCCCATTTTAACTTCAATACTGCCTGCTCTCACTTGAGTGTGCTCAAGCGCAAGCTGCTCGACCCTTCGTCCGCTCCGGCCACCCAATTTGTTAGGATCGCGGTTACTGGGGCGTACAGCCGTAAGCACAGCATTTTAACCGCAATTTACAGTGTATTGACTAGATGCCAATTCACAGGAAACATGTAAGACAGCCCACAATATGGTGTAAGATGTAGTAGTATGTCAGCCAACGCCTCGTATAGTCGAGTACCACACGCATCTGAAGCGCAGTGAAACAATGGGATAGAGGCAAGTTTAGGATGAGTGCTTTAGGATGACATCGCAAGTTTTATGCACCAGATGGATGAAAATAGCGTAATGTTTAAACGCTGGGATGCGCTAACCACAATAGCCTTAACGCAACGTCACATGATCTAGCTGAGTGGGGATGTGACCACATTTTGTTTGCTCTTCCAGAGCCGTAGAAACGTGAAAAAATATCTGGGCAGAAGTGAAGTGCACATGCTGCGGGCTTTATATAGTAACTTATCGCGGTTGCTGAACAAGCCGCTAATTGTACTCCTGCACGCTATTTAACAGTGTATGTAAAGCAGATAGGAGAATGGCGAAAGAAATTAGAATTGTCACTCATGTCTATAGGCAAGAGAACAACATGCCTAGAACGTTGTTTCCTGCACTAGAGGGAAAGTTAGCGCAGTGGGATTTGGTGTAACGGCACATTGGGTTAATTGCTACCCGAACGAACATTTAGATCAAAGCACTCACAGCTTTACCAGCCGCGGGATTTCAGTCATCAAATTAGGGAATTGGGTTGCTTTCTGCCGGTGGCGCAATGGTTTTATGAACCGATTTAACATGTGTCCCCGTATCCACGCGAAACTGGCCGAAGGAATCGGACTGTAACGTTGAATCTGTTTAACCGTTTGTGTTTCAGCTGTGAAGTGATACCAAATAAACCGCCCCAAATAGGGAATATGGACAAGAGGCCTGTGTGGTTTGATGTGCCCTCAAATCGCACGGTGGTGCAATAAGGTTCCAACAGTGATTGTAAATACGTCACAATACAACAGGACACGGTTTACAGTTGTTTTAGGGTTATGGCGGATGGTTTCCGTTTATCGCCTTTCATCCATTTTAGGCGTAAGACTCAGCCTGAGGGAGCGAAGTTCCCAAGCGGCGTGTTTGTGTAAGCTAACGCGGGGGATGGATGTACGATAGAGGCAATACAGACTGGCTGGATACAGTTTGGGGAAAGCAAAACGGTGCCATTTTAACAAAATCATAGATATTGGGTTTGGAAACCATTAGGGCACGCCGAACTGCGAAGGTGGAGGAAAGATGTCATGAACTGAAGTCGTCCATAGCTTTAATTAGCAATGGACATAGATCAATATTAATGACACTAGATATCTGTGTAAATATGCCCTGTAAAGCTGAAAATCAGGCTAGGTTGATTAAATGAATAAAATCGTCTATCTTAGTGTTAACGGAGGGGTAAATGTGTATTTGACACTTTTACAATGGAACAATGGAACAATGGATTTATGCGGGTATAAAAGCTAAAGCTTGACAAATCCCGTAGGGTGATCAGTGCGAAAATCATAGAAGTGTGAAAAATTCAATGGAAACCAATTCAGTAAAATCGTTTAACAACGAGTCACTACAAGCTTGTGGACTCACCGAGTTTGAAGTGTCAAAATAATAATCCACTATAACTCCGGAGGGGATCATGAGGCATGGAATATTTGGTTAAAAAGAGTCACTGCCCTTGAAATTCGCATGGTGCAAAGTGTTTGAGTTTGAAGCGTCAAAATATAAATCCACTGTTGAAATTTGCATGGGGAGAAAATTATTTTTAAAGTATGGATATTGGATCTCTCAAAATTAGACTGTACCATGGGAGATAGTGCAATGAAGTGAGTGCACTATCAACTCGATTTTTGAACTCGATCAGGTTGCGTGCACTGACTACAGATGCTGGGATAGCATTCCAGGCTTGGCAAATACGCTTGGAAAAGAAATTCCGTCGACATTCCAAACAGCCGTACTGCACTGCCAGCTTCAGATGATGGCCTCTCAGGTTGTTGTTTTTACTGAGCTTCAGCAGATGGCGGCAGGTATGATTGGGGTCTGTCAGAATCTGATAAGCCAAAATCAAATCTCCCCGTAGTCTTCGATATTGACCACTAAATATCCCGAGCAATCTCAACCTGTCTTCGTAGCGTAATTGGCCTAAACCTTTCACGTTCTTCGTTTCGCGTCGTTGAGGTTTCTCTAAATCAGAGTGGTCTTTCCTCAGCCACGGCTGCCAGACTTGTATTGCATACTTCACGTGTGGTCGTATGTATGCACCTAGAAGTTGGTAAAAAACGGATGGATCGAAGCGTCCAAACGTGCGCCTGAGAAGGCCCAAATTTCGAATGCTCGCGTTCGATGCTTTCTTTGCCTGGGCTGAACAACCAAGGTCGGACTGAATCAAGACTCCTAAATCCTTTTCCTCAGCAGCTGTGTGAAGCACATGGTCACCCAATTTATAGAAAAATGCTGATTGGTGACGTAAGTGTAATACTCTGCATTTTTCTGTGTTGAATGGGAGTTGGTTCTGAACTGACCGCGCATACACCTTATCCAGATCCTCTTAAAGTATTGCGGAGCCGTCGGGTGTATTAATCGCTCTCCAGACCTTGATGTCGTCGGCATAGAGTAGGCAGTTGGAAAGAATGAGGGCCGCTATGTCGTCAATATACATCAAAAACAATCGCGGCCCCAGTACTGATCCTTGTGGTACACCACATTCGACTTGGATTAGATGGGAAAGGGATCCACGCACTTTTACCTCTAAGCTGCGGCGGAGAAGAAAGCTTGTGATCCATCCTAGGAGCAGATCACCAATGCCGAAGCTCTGAAGTTTGCAGATCAGGATTCCATGGTCTAGTCCAACGAAAGCCTTTGAGAAATCTAGGTAGACCACGTCCACTCAAGCACCGCTGTCAATTAATTTGGTCCAACTAGATCTTGCTAGCAGCAGATTTGTGGTGCACGATCGATTCCGTCGAAAACCATGCTGTTCATGTGCAAGGAAGGCAGACTCTTCTAGATAGGTTGTTAATACGTCAGAAACAATAGCTTCCATAACCTTCGACAGGACCGGGAGAAGGTTTACAGGACGGTAGTTGGCTGGATCAGAACGGCTACCGCCCTTGTGAATTGGGGTTATGATCCCACATTTCCACATCTCGGGTACATACATCTAAACGAAGCAGCGTTGGAAGCATCGTGCCAGAGGCTCTGCTAAACGTTCTCCCATTACCGCAAGGGACTTAGGGTGAATGTTGTCGATTCCAGGAGAGCTGTGCTTACGCATACACAACAACTACTTTAATACCATCCCCGCCGTGAAAGTTATGTGCGTAAGTTTTGATTGGATAACAGCTGCTGACAAATGAACAGGTGGCCAAGGAATGCATTAAAAGTTCGAAGCATATTGCAGCCGCAAGGCGTTCGCCGCATCCTCCGTAGTCAGCGTCATGCCATCTGGCGTTTGCAGAGGAGGGATTCCCCGTTTTACCTTGCGCAGGTTGTTTACATGTTGGTAGAGCAGCTTATGATTCGAAACCATGCGCTCCGTCAGGTGCTGCTGGTATGTCAGTTTATCCTCACGAACGAGTTGAGTGCAATGATTACGTTGAATTGCATAGGCCGTCCAGCTCTCCGTGGTCGGGTGTTTCTTATAGATACGCCAGGCCGAGTTCCTCACTGCCATACATTTCCGTGTCCTGCTTCGCACAAATGAAACAGTCTTCTTCGAGTGGACAACCTTAGTTTCGGATGCCTCTTCGACGAGAGTGCTATATTGGGTGACGAAATGTGGCCATGCGATTGTCGGTACTTCGTCTGTCAGAAAGTTCCAGTTGGCTGTCTCTGCAAGTCGAGCCAGCTCATCGTACCGTATGATAACTCGGCTTTCCCGTGTAGTATCCGCAGGGTATTCTGCGTAGCATATATAATCGAATGGTAAAACTGCATGCTCGCTGCAACCCAAAGGAGCGTCGGTGATTACTTTCTCGACCATGAGTTCTTCGATGGTAAATATCCGGTCCAGGATGGACGGCCTTTCTGCTGCTCTGAATTTGGTGAGATTGTCGATATCGCTATAAAGCGGAAAACCGGAGACAAGGTCTTGTAGATCCGGTTTGAACTATTCCGTAGGTGTTGCTTGGGCATCCAGAGAGTGGATATTGAAGTCACCAGCGATAAGAGTATGGCTGTATCTCCTGCTGATCACAAGCCTCAGCGCAGACGCGAGATTGAAGTCTATATTGGGTGTAGAGGATGGAGGTCAATAAACGACCGCCACCAGACAGACATCGCTGCCTGTTAAACGCAGCCGACACCAAAGAGTATCCTGCACGTTACTTGTAGCGATTGTAAATAATTTGCTTATTTTGCATTTCCACGTTTACCTATTTCGCTGCAGTTGTTGTACAGCTTTGTTTTAATTAACTTTTTATATACACACTTGGTTACGCGCTCGCCTTCCGTGGTTCTTCCTTGGTTGCCGCTGGATTGTTGTGATTGTGCGCATCGCTGCCTGCTTGGTTCACGATCGGACTCTACGTACACGTACATTTCGGCATACCTCGGGATTTACGGCCGTCCGACGCTAAGGTGCATCAGGATACTTTATATGTGAGGTAAACCTGACTGACTGGGTATTCTCCTTTATCGGTTCCTCCATATACTGTACACGTCTTCTATGGGCTCACATTGGAGGTCAACGCGGTAGTACAGAGCCGCCCCGCCCCCTTTACTGGATTGATCGCGCCGAACGAAGGCCATGCCTGGTAGCTCGACCTCCGTGTCTGTGATATCCGGGCGCAACCACGTCTCCGTTTTAGCGACGAGGTCACACGATTTGGACCTTTGACGTAGTCGCAGTTCGGGTAGATTGTTAATAGACTTTGAGCATTAGTGTACATACAGGACAGCTGCTTGAGCACCAATAGAGCTTGTGGAGGATTCCACGAAGTTGGATTTAAGCCGGGGCAAATGAAAGGCCGGTACCTGACCGTTTTTTGCGCAGTTTATCGATGAACATTTTGCACGGGCCTGCAGCCCACTTAACGTCGTTCCTGCACACGCAGAACGCTCTTCAATAGCGTCGTATTCAGTGGTTGATAATCTTGATGCAGTGTCTTGGGCTCCGTTTATTTATCACATTGAGCCACAGATGGTGTCACATCCTCCGGTGGCTTCGATTCAATAAGTGGTACCTTAAATCGTAGTTCTGATGGCAGTGCATTGTGCATTTTATGCCAGTTACGCATTAAGTTAGCCGCCATCTGCTGGGACTGAACCGCAAGTTTCAGTATCCTTGGACCAGTACCTTTTTAATGAGGTGAAACGGGCAGTCTAGAAATCGACTGAAGGATGACGTCGCCTGCAGATAGAATTTCACGGATGTACCGCCATTCTTCCAGATCGTGAGCATGAGCCTCCTCGTCCCTAGCTGTTGGTAGCTCGGGCACACCATGAACTTAAATGGTTTTTCGCCAGCTGGCCGTGTTGCGATCGTCCAAATTGTTTTTGTCTCGCTGACGTTCGCTCCATGGAACATCCGGAAAGATGCGGATCTTACTGTCTTTACCTCGGTGATATGCCGATAAGAGCACCGCCTCTACATCGTTAGTGGATGCCAGTGTTATCCGCAGAATTCTGGGCTCACCATAGTGAGCGGAGTTTGGATGTCTCGTCACACGCGTGATGTTAGTCGGCTTGACCCTAGCACCTATGCGATCGCAAATGAGATTCCACTGGTTCAGATCGTCCTGTTGCTTAACTCTCAGAGAATTTGTTTTAGATTCAGGAACGTTGGTGCATATGAGTTTTAGAGCACCGTAGTTCCTCCTGGTGTTCGGTAATGTGGGAGACGTCGTGAAGGATGGACTAAAACAAGTATCTGAATTTCGTGCTTGGTCTTTTACACATGTCGCAGATATTGTTCTTAAAATCTTGTTTACAGTGTCTCTAGCAGCAGTCGCTGCGTAATTTGATTGGCCTTTAGAGATACTCAGACTTTGTTGGTCAGTCGGAAGTCTGGTTCTTACCGAGGCTTTGGATAAGAGCGGCATGGCTGAGGAACTGAGGATGTTTTGTTCGTACGTGATGCCTGATTGGTTCGGGGTTCCCAAGATATTCGCCGCTGTGATTTCGCGAGAACGTCTGGCTCTTTTCTTCGGTTTAGTGGCGGTGAGTACGGGAGATGGTGGAGATACAAACCTTGCTATAATAGCCTCTAAGGAAATAATTCTTTCATTTAGACGTAATTCTACTTCTGCAATCCGACGGTCGTAATCTTTCGACAAAGCAAATACGCATTTTACTATGGGAACCGTTGTGCAATTAAGACAGAACGAAACAGACTCAGACAGGTTGTTGTGCTTGTTAGCCTCAGTAATCGGACTACGATGAACGGAACACAACGCGCAATGCTGGCCCGATTCCACTGGCTGGGCAAGTGACTGAGCTCCATTTGTAACTTCTCTCCTTGTTACATTGGTCATGGTCGGCTGCAGCGAAATAGCACGGCCCGGTTCACGGGCTAGTTTGATGTCGTGCGTGGTAGGTGTGCTTCGCCTTCTTGTCCGTTTGTGGTTGGAGGACACGTTGATCGAGTTACGCGTGATGGGCCTGTGCGTCATGCGGTCACGGCCCGGTTCACGGGCTAGTTTGGTATCGTGCGTGGTAGGTGTGCTTCGCCGTCTTGTCCGCTTGTGGTCGGAGGACACGTTGATCGAGTTAGCGTGATGGGCCTGTGCGTCATGCGGTCACGGTTGAATAGGCCGTGTAGGACGTGCTTGGTTCGTCTGAGTGAGTGAATTGATCTAGCCGAGATGTGATGGCGATCGTGAAGTTTGCTGGGCGCTTGAGTGCGCAAGTTAAAAATGAATTTCTTCTGGAACTGTTATGCACAGTGGTCCTGTGAAGCGATTGAAGGTTTGTTAGCAAGCGGAAAGATTACTCTATCGAATGATGTAAAAATCCGAAGGGTTGTAAAAAATTCACGAAAAGCACCGGTGGGTAAAGCAGCTTGGCTGGTTATTCCTTCTGAACTTATGATTATTCAAAACGTATTGCATAAGTAATGGCATATATGGAAGTGAGTACGACAGAATTTTTGATGAATACGACAATGAAGGGAGCAGTAAACTTTTAAGGTGACGATATTTACTCTGACGTTCCAATGAAAGGCGACCAGTACCAGAATATTTTCGAAGATCCAGACCCGAAATATTGTTTCGAAGGATTCGAGTACATTTTATACCATTGTGTATCATTAGGATATTTAAGCCTATAATATACATGATTTGTACTGTACCATCGTGCAAATATAAATGGAACAATTGGGCTGTCTTGAGATCCGGACACGTTTGTATGCATCTAATCAGTCTGCCATATACAGTGCATTTGAGAAGAGTCTTTCGTTTTTGCTCAGTCGCCGCGCTGGTCAGGGGTAGATTGGAACGCACTAATTTGCCGACCCACCAATGGCATGTCAGTCTACTGTATTTACTCATCCACGCATGTCTGGGGGTGTGAATACGACGTGAGGACGCATTGCGGTGCATGTGTCCTTGAAATATGTTAATGACCCTCGTCGATTTCGACAAAGGCCAGCTCAGATTGGGTCGATGCCGACGTTTTTGGCTGGTGGTTTGCAACATCTCGACAGCAGTGCATAATGCACTGGCTACCGTGTTCAAATGTTGATGGCGCTTCGACAGTTGCTTAATGTTATCCCAGCAAATGATAAAAGGGTTAGTGACAACGCTGTTGTAGACTGAATGTTACCTTCACATAAACCACCTTAGCAAAATAAGAATTCGTAACAATTAGGCGGTGAAAATATGAGATGCTACTTCTGCATAAATGAGTCCGGAACAATGTCTACCAGCTACTGGAGGCTCATCGGATCTATTTGCAAGTGCGCGGCCGCCTAAGGAGTTAATTCCAGCAGAATACAGAAATAAAAAGAAAGCTGAGTGCAGTGCCTTTTGAACAGATTTTATCAAATCTCATTTTATTCCATCAGCTTGGACAATTAAATCAAAATCAGTTTCGCAATGAGCACGAGAAGGAATTTTACAGTATTGGTATGGTAAAAGAATCCTAAAGTAGATAAAGAAGCGTTTAGGTCAAATCTAATCACCCATTTTAGAAAGAAAGGTGATGGAAGAATCCAGCGCGTACGATGCATTTATTTGATTAAGCCAGTCTGTTTACGGCTGAATATTCAAGCGTTGTTGGTGTATTAAGCATTTTATTGACTTGACTTGAGTTCCCCGCCTTGGCAGACTTGAATGTTTAAATATTCCTTATCGCCCAGATACGTATCCGGCCAATTTGGAAAACCTTAATATGCCATCGTACTAGAATTTTTGGTATTTTAAGTATCCATGGAAACTGTGTAAATAGATCACTGAGGATTCACGTTCAACCGTTTGTTCCACGGTCATGACACATTCAGTAGTTGCGAATGACTTAACAAGCGTAAAAGTATTGCCCATTAGTTAATTTCCGGTGGCCGGTGGGACTCTCTGGGACTCTTTTAACTTCCGATATAATTCCACGGGATGTACAGCTGAGCGGCTAATCGTACTCCCACAACGACCGAACAACAACAGATCATGGTGACGTGCTGGTATAGATTTGTTTTCCTATTTCGTTAGACTGCTGCTACCAAAAGAAATGCGGATGTTCTACGTGTGCCCTAAAGCTCGATCCACCTGAGTGTTGGCGAAATGTGGGTGGGTGAGATTTACTGTTTTATGTGAAGCTGCCGTTTGCACTAGTTGCAAAATACCCAAGACAAAATGAACCGTAATCGCTTTCAGCTCATACGTCCTTTTGACACGTCAAAGAAATAGAACAAGGGTTCAAATTCCCTACAGGCCTAGTGATCTGGAAGCAGAGAGTGCGGAGATGATATCTGAGATTGGGGCAGCACTACACGTATGCTGGTGGACTCGCACCAAACCGCAATCAGATCCCTCATGTATGAATTTGAAGTTGACGAGCTGCTAACAACTTGTCGTGGAGTGTGAGGCATGAATCCAGTAATACCAAGTGAACATCCAGTGGCCCTAGCTTGGCGAAAGCTGCTGCTGTCACACTCGCTTCCATAGCAGTCATCCTAGGAATACTGTAAACTGGCTTCCATGAACTTACCTGAGCTACAAATCAAGTGGACTGGTCACTACAGCAAGATTCATCTATCGAAGCAATATAGGCAATCCTAAAGGAGTATGGAAAACGATTGTGCGCAAGATCCGTAACCCTCAATTATCAGATGGTTGCACTAATGAAACTAAAATGGTTCGACAAGTATATTTTATTTCATTAGACATTGACGTGTACTAAGGAATAAATACAGTCCGATGGGTTCTGCCGCCGATTACGTGGTGTCATAATCATGGCTGATTTCACGCAACAGCACCAGTGTTCAAAAATCCCAGCCACAACGAAGACGACCCACAAGAGGATCATTCATTAAGTGACGCTGCACTTGAGGAGTACAGATGACGGAGCAATGTTAAAGGGTTCAGCCGGGCAGTCCCTGACTTCCAGGAGGGACCATGCGTCGGCACTTGTGGTGCATTTCAATTCCTTATTCACAAATATTTAGGAGGCGGTACAGAGTTTGATTTGTGTAGGCCCTGCCCCTTTTGACAGAAGAATTTCGGCATAGTAGATGCTCGCAAGATATTCATTGGTAATTGGCGGTGCTTCACATGCTATACCTAAGGATTCGCATTTACTTGTCTGCTTCAAATCTGTGCGAATCATGTTCCACATTGAGATTGCGGGTCGCATTGTGGGTTTGGTAGCATCCACCATTCAAATATGCTTCACTACTTGTCGGTTTGACGCATGTCCTCGCAAACCATTGCTGGTCAGGTTTTAGACTAAGATGAGAACATTGCAGAATGCTGAACTGGAAAAACCAGGTTAACTTGACAACAAAAGTAATTCGATGGCTTATCAGTTCGTCTTCATTTCGGAAGGAAGAAGTGATCGTTGGAGACAATGAGATGAACGCTTATCGAACCATTAGCAATTTGTAGGTCTGTCGAAAAATGCAAGACTTGATAAGGCGCAACCTTAACAGTTTATTTGTAACCAGTCATACGGATTAAAATATTCACCATACTTAATTGATTGTCACTTTCTATCTTTGTCTGCTATTCTATGTTGCTCTCATAAGTTGATCTCGCAGTCCACTGTTACGTTAATTCTGATGCAATTGATGTATTGCTTAGTTTTGAATAATTTTATATCCATGGAACCCGCAGTTGAAACACTTTAACAGGTAGACAGTATACTTGTCCAAGTGTAATTGCTTTCCAGGAAATTTCTGTTCAGTCTTTTAGATCTACTGGTGTTGACCCTTGCAAAACCCTTGCCTGTACACAAATTCATAATCCGAACAAATGCATAACTCCCTGATAGCAATTGCAGGAACCAAGTGGGGTGCACGCTGCCTAATTTGTATAACAGTGACCGTGACGGTGTAACATGAAAGGCTGACAGTATCGCTCAATCTCTCAGGAAAACGTATTTGTATATCTAACGAAATAATTGTTACATGCTGCCGTGTATGCCAATTAAGGAACTACTCGCTGCACGTGTTTGTGGATAAGGAATGTTGATGAAATCGCATTGTATGCGTCATTTCACAGAAACGATCGAGGAGCTGTGTCTAAGCTAAGCCTAAGAAGATGCCATCAATTGCACATAATCGCACCCTGTCTGTGTATTCCAGAACCAGCTTGGGACAAATTTGTGGGCACGTTCAAATCCCTAGTCGCGAAGGCATCAGAACCGAAAGCTTTTCATCCTCCCCTAAAAAAGAAATCTTTTCAGAGAAGCCGAACACGAAAATATATGGTCTTGAGGGACCGGACTTGGCATGGTTATAGAAACAATCGCAGTTCAGAAAATTGGACGGTGTACGCAACTCAGGCCGACGACTCTGTGCACTTGGTGCGTGAGGACAAGTGCACAAAGTAGCAGTTTGATCCGGCGTAACATTCACTGCGGAAACGGTACTGAAAATGCCATTACCCTCCTACACACATATCTCTTGGAGTGGACAATAGCCACCCCAAAAGCACTAAAGGTAACAATCACGCACCTAGCCGGATTATTTCAGCCATCTCTGGACTGCAACATAGCTCGGTCAAAGTGGAAACTAGGTTTCATCAAACCTATTCACTTTTACGCTTGTTAAGTCATTCGCAACTACTGAATGTGTCATGACCGTGGAACAAACGGTTGAACGTGAATCCTCAGTGATCTATTTACACAGTTTCCATGGATACTTAAAATACCAAAAATTCTAGTACGATGGCATATTAAGGTTTTCCAAATTGGCCGGATACGTATCTGGGCGATAAGGAATATTTAAACATTCAAGTCTGCCAAGGCGGGGAACTCAAGTCAAGTCAATAAAATGCTTAATACACCAACAACGCTTGAATATTCAGCCGTAAACAGACTGGCTTAATCAAATAAATGCATCGTACGCGCTGGATTCTTCCATCACCTTTCTTTCTAAAATGGGTGATTAGATTTGACCTAAACGCTTCTTTATCTACTTTAGGATTCTTTTACCATACCAATACTGTAAAATTCCTTCTCGTGCTCATTGCGAAACTGATTTTGATTTAATTGTCCAAGCTGATGGAATAAAATGAGATTTGATAAAATCTGTTCAAAAGGCACTGCACTCAGCTTTCTTTTTATTTCTGTATTCTGCTGGAATTAACTCCTTAGGCGGCCGCGCACTTGCAAATAGATCCGATGAGCCTCCAGTAGCTGGTAGACATTGTTCCGGACTCATTTATGCAGAAGTAGCATCTCATATTTTCACCGCCTAATTGTTACGAATTCTTATTTTGCTAAGGTGGTTTATGTGAAGGTAACATTCAGTCTACAACAGCGTTGTCACTAACCCTTTTATCATTTGCTGGGATAACATTAAGCAACTGTCGAAGCGCCATCAACATTTGAACACGGTAGCCAGTGCATTATGCACTGCTGTCGAGATGTTGCAAACCACCAGCCAAAAACGTCGGCATCGACCCAATCTGAGCTGGCCTTTGTCGAAATCGACGAGGGTCATTAACATATTTCAAGGACACATGCACCGCAATGCGTCCTCACGTCGTATTCACACCCCCAGACATGCGTGGATGAGTAAATACAGTAGACTGACATGCCATTGGTGGGTCGGCAAATTAGTGCGTTCCAATCTACCCCTGACCAGCGCGGCGACTGAGCAAAAACGAAAGACTCTTCTCAAATGCACTGTATTGCAGGCATACATCAGCCAATAACAGATCAAGTATCCCGGATGATGTAATGGAGGATTGAAGAGAAATATCGAGATAGATGTGGTACTATACTGATCTTCTGTGCAAGTAACTCCGAGTTCAACAGTGACCTCGTAAAATGCAAAGACGACAGCATAAGCAGATTTGGAAGTGCCAGTGTAACGAAGGTTTCAAGAATATTCAAATGTGACGCATATGGCTGTGGATTTCTTCGCTGGCGGGTCACGTGCGAATAAACGCAGTGTTGCTATACGGACATTTGTGGCCATTTAGGGAGAAGGCTTGTCTAATGAAAACCCACCACCTCTAGAAACACTGCCGCCGATCTATTGATTGAAAAGCTTCAAGTGGCTATGCTTCTTGTTGAGCGTTTGTTTGCTCGGTTATTTGCATTTAAGTTGCATCCCTGTTTTCTGTCGGCTGATCCGTTAGGTGAGTGCCCATTTCCTTCCAGGGTACTGTTCTGTCCTTACCCTAGAGCTGGACCCGATTGGTAGGTCATACATGGAACATATTTTGCACGTGATGTGTTGATCAACTGCCGAACCACGTGAAGTCTCCAAAGGGATGTCCAATAAAATATGTTGTACTTTGTTTTAAGCCTCGAAAATCAAACAGGAAATCACCCCGGTGTATGTTGTGAACTAAATTCGAAATATTAGCAACCACGGCCAACAGAACGGTCAAATGGAATTGTGAAATACACTGGATAGGTCGTTAGCAAAATAAAATATCTAGTAGCGAATACTGGCCGCACCCGATTGTTCTTGCCTAAGTGAATATCAGCAATGGATCTGGATTTGCCCAATCGGGAACTACATTGCATCACCAGAGAATCTACATTCCGATTTCAACAGAAGTGTTCCAGGCAACGAATATGTGAGGGAGACATTGTTAAGCGAACAGAACGTAATCATTCAGACCTCAGCGCGGATCGAAATCCGTTCCTTAGCTGCGGGACTTTACTATACTCTTCGAATCAAACAACCAAATCATATTTTCCTGGATTACCGTTTTCTCTCGTTAAGATCTGACTTTCACCGTAGGTTTCTCAGAGGAAGGGTGAGAATGGAATTACAGGAATTCCTTTTTCTCAACAAAAGTAACGTTACAAGAGGCTACCGTTTAAAACGATTCAAAACGAGATGGCATCTTGTGCGATTGAAAATGGCTTTAAGCACTCTCTTCATGAATGGCTGAAACTGGCTTCCGGAGTCCATCGTGGATGCCAAACCAGACGAAAGTTTCACATGTTTGTTGGATTATCATTCCAGTTTGCTGGGAGCCAGCTGTTTCCACAGTAGTTTAGTGGTTCTCTGCGTGATGTTCTGCATTGACTCAGGCTATCTGCGCAACGACCGGTAAGTGACGGAACTGACTATGGACCTACATATTGCTCTCTATCATCCAATGATTTAATGACCAGATGTTCTCTGTTGACTGATCGATTGGCTAAGTCAGAATTCGCCATTAGTCGTTGATTATGTTCCGTAAGTGGAAAGAACCGTGGAGTCGGATGATGAATGGTGCAAGCTAGTAAAATTTTTGAGGTAATCATGGCTGGGTTCTTCTTCTATTGAATACTTGTCCGGGTTGTGCATACTTCGTCGCCAGATAACCATATTGAACTTGTCATAGAGGTGGTGAGTTCCATTGGTTCCTGGGGATAAACACAACTATATCAAGTGAGCACCGAAATCCTTTAAACAATGGTGGTCCGGGAGCCGCCAGATAGCAGCTGACCATATACATGACACTGATTTGGTGCGGCGCAACGGGATTAAGCAACTTATCAGATAATGGATAAAATTCGGAGGACGAATACATTAAATGACTGGTTCTGGAAGAAGTAGACTATATGGATAAAGGTTAAATTAGACAAACATGCATTTTAAATTGAATATAAAAGAGCGAAACCACTGCCAAACCAAGTTAGGTAACGACACTGAGCAGACCGATCAGAAGAGACTAGAGTAATCGGAGCATCGTGACTAAGCCTTACATTTGCAGTGATACACATAAAGGGCATCAACAGAAATGGACAGGTTCGGGATCGAAGTAGCTATATTCCTAAGTGAATAACAAGCATAGCAGGATCACTAGTTGAAGAAAACATTTACGCTGCGTCTGCAGAGCCTAGACCGTTGGCATCTCAGTAGACTTGTAAAAATTTAGAGGTAAATTGGCTGGTCAGATGAGACTAATTCAAAGCGGGAAGTTGAGCGTTGGCAATCTGATTAATAAAAAAATGAAAACGGAAAGCGCGATGAATAAAGGACAGGTTCCGGATAGATAAAACTTTATTGCTAAGGAGTGGAACAGCGGACCAGGCTCTCCAGCTAATGAAGATAGCGACTACGGTCCTCTGAAACTGGCTGGTAAATTCACATTAGTCTGAGAGAATTCAAAGTGTATTAGGACGATCAGACGAGACTTGTTTAGTCGACGCATTGTGATTGTGACCTACGGTTGCGGTGGGACGACAAATAGAGAGGATCATCCGCCATGAGCAGGTGACTGATGAAAGATGCTATAGTATTAAAAGGTGGCCAAGTATAGTAGGCTCTGTAATTATGGGAAACAGCGCTACCTCTGCAAAGCGTTGACCAATTGTAGCTTGGTTGTCATAGAAGCGGTCAAAGAAAATTAGACTGGGCAGTTGAAATTAGGTCGGGGCAGGAATTTAAAAGCTGGCAGTCCGATTGACGAAGGAAGAAAGACGGAGGGCGTGGTGTAGAAACGACAGGTTCAGAATGGCAAAGATTCATTGATAATTACCGGGAAGACAAAGGTGCTCACATGTTAATGGGAATATAGTCTTCTGTATTCAGAAAATTGACCTATAACGTCACTGTAGTTTGCGAGAAGTCAGAAAGCAGGATACCAAGCAGGCGAGGCTTTATTAACTAAATGAAGAAATAATTCATTCGCAAATATATCGAGACACACTAAACCAGGAATATGGAAGAATGCACAAGCGAATATTTTGAACAGACGCAATGATCTGTTAGGCAAACGTCGTTTGCACATTCTAGAGAAGTTACTGAAATGCTGCAAACACTGCTCAGGAACGGAAGCTCCAATGAAGTGGCAAAAATTTGGATTGAAGTTGATGTAAAAGCGTAACATAAAGAGGGTGACGGAAGGTAGAAGCAGGAAAGTGTATTTTTAGTAAACATATCCAAAAATATATTACCACGATGTCAGAGGTTGCATTGGTCAACTTGCCATTGTGAGGTTGTAAGCATGGACTTTATTCAGTGGCGAGTCAAGACCGCCATGTCGTAGTTTTGAAAAAAAGGGAAATTTGTGACTTTTATAGAGATAAGTTTTGGCAAGCAAAAGCCCAAAACATAGTGGAACACAGCCGTCGATCAGTGTGAATGGTGATGCAGAAAGTACCTTAAGGTCATATGGGCTCTAAATCTCTGCGTTGGCTAAGCTAAATGCTTAGACAAGTTCCGTCATTAATCCTTGACTATGGTCGAAAGGTGAAATATCCAGGAGAGTCGAGGGCAAGGTTGTGCAGGCGTGTAAGTATTGCAAATTTAAGCAGTTTGGCTCTGTTATGGTCATAAGGTTTTGTGGGAGGAAAACTACAGTGGGTCAGCAGAAATGGACAGGTTAGGAATGGAGAAGCCTATGGTAATAAAAGGTAAATAAGTCCGGCATGGTTATCGAAGTGGGGAAGCAGTATGTTGGTTAGCCAGAGCGTAGGCCGTTTGCGTCCCGATAGTCCGGAGGCAGTCAGAAAGCTGGATAATTGTCAAATGAAACTTGTTCAAAGCGTGGTACTTTCAGATGAGCTGACGTCTTCTCACAGCTCATTTCATGCGGGCGCATATATATAGAGGAAGAAATCAGAATATATGGAGCGATCTGTTTTGAGTGGTGAGAGTGTGCCTATTTGCGTAAGAGGTAAATTTTATCGCCAAGCGGTTGAAACGCTAGCAATACATGAGTTCGATATTACGATTAGCATATAGAGGAAAAAGAACTTTGTTTTAAGTCTTTGCAGACAAAGTGCTTTTCGACCAAGCTGCTTGCATAGGTCTTCAGAGCTGAGCTCACATGTTCCTAGAAGACAATTAGGGAAGGAACGCTGAAATTTTTCAATGAATATCTTGTCACCTTCGCGGGAGTTAGTAACAACTATTGAGCAGTACTTGACTATAGTGCGAGCGCACAACTTATAAAGC
>OX104068.1:116565324-116707414 GCA_944474145.2 Dicrocoelium dendriticum | reverse complement strand
GGATTTTTAATTTTTTGTAATTCTTTTGCGTATTCCTGCTTTCTTAACATTCATTATGCTTTTCCGATGGAAACACATTAAGTGCTGCATGAAACTCTGTATAATTATGCTTATATTTGCATCCGTGGATTTCTGTGCTAACCTGTCCCAATTGATTTTATTCATGCGGTCTAGGATTCCGCGGACTTCTGTGTCCAGCGTGTACCTATGCCTTATAGATCCCGTGAGAAGAAATAAAAAGCACATCCTTCGGAGATGGCTGGATGCTCATATCACTAACACGACAGTAAACGGGACGTGAATTTAAAAATGAAGCATAAATGATCGTCATCGCGAGGTAGGATCTACTTGCTTTAAAAACCACATGTCCATATGCGGCCCTTATACGGTCTGGTGAGTTCAACGGAAGAGCAAGGCGTGTTAGGTTCAAGATTCCAGGACAATCAGTGTGGTCAAAGGTAAGTTAATTGAAGCCTCAAGACATAAGATCCAGCTTCAGAGACTGCTTTTATGAACTAACAAAGTCGTCAAATATTTAGTATGCGTGGGGTCTAGGATTACGTGGACTTCGGTGTCTAGTGTGTACCTAGCCCTTAAAAGACCTGGGGAGTTGCAATGGAAAGCAAATACCTCGTAGGTGGATAGTTGCTCATATCATAACTACCTAGTAAGCGGCCACAGTAAACCAAACGTGAAGGTAAAGAGGAAGCATAAAAGGCACTCTGCGCGCGGAACTGCCTACTTACTTTGGA
The DNA here is from genome assembly GCA_944474145.2 of Dicrocoelium dendriticum. Lineage (NCBI taxonomy): Eukaryota > Metazoa > Platyhelminthes > Trematoda > Plagiorchiida > Dicrocoeliidae > Dicrocoelium > Dicrocoelium dendriticum. The sequence goes on along the minus strand of OX104068.1, from coordinate 116,706,662 downwards.
CGACTCTACTAGGTCACGCTCCGACCCGCTGCACCGGCTACAGAAGAGTAGGGAGCTGACCGGACTCGAAATACTTGATGAACGTGATAAAAATGATAACACAAATCCTGTGGACAGGTTTAATGAGGATGCGAAGCTTCAAATGAAGCAGATGTATATATAATATATATGTTAGTAAGTGGTGTAGGTATAATATCTTATGTGTGTATGCTGGAATTTAACTGGTTTAGGAAGTCAGTATAAGTTAAGGAATTATCTTACTAAGAATAACGCAAATAAATAACTATTTTATTTCTCTTAAATGCGCATCTTATTACTAGAGAAGCAAATTTTACTAATGAATAACGGTTGTTTTTATAAAAGCCTCGAAATACGTAACGTACATCTTTTACAAAAGCTTGTTCCGCACTAATATTAATAAAGCTAAATGTTATATATAAGTTTAAATGTTGCAATTTCCGTTCGTAAAAATATGCTCTGTTTGCAATAATTCGCTAATCTTTAAGCTCCTTTAAACCTTCTATTCTGCTGTACTACGTCGCGATCTTCAAGCAGGTCTTGCTAGTCTGGTTCACTCCTGTTTCCCCGATTACAGCATCCATCTTAATATTAAAGGTATTTTTGTGCTCTCACCTAAACATATAATAAATCCGAACCCATTGCCATTTTCCCACAAGGAAAACATTTAGGTTACCCATCTATTTTTATTTTTTCTTCACATAGTGCGACCACAATAGTCAACCATCGCACAAGTGTAACCATGATGTATCAAGCTACTGTGGCCATAAAGCTAATTTCGCACTTTGCATTCATTTAACCGCAGTAAAAGACTCCTCGTTAAATTATCTGAAATTGGTGATTTGATTTCACCAGCCGCATTATGCGGCGAAGGATAGGAAATGAATTGATGAAGACCATTCTTAGCAGGTTTGCTATTTCAACACATGGTCACTCATGGACGCTGCTTAAAGCAAGGAGGATGCTCAGGGTCCCACCTGATGTTATTTTGTTCATCGTGTGATAATGAACTGAAACAATTATCCTCAGCCAGCCGTAAACCTACAGGCTGAACATAGTCTAAACGACTACTAGACCCATATTTCCTAAGTAAGCATTAACTGCATTGTTTCCGCAACAATCGTGGCGTTTTAATGTTAAACGAAATCACAATTATCCGCGATACACTTACTTGAAGGACAAGTGATGGAGCTGTGACAGGAATATCTTTCGCTTGTATATTATTCTAATGAACACAAATGAAAATCCTTGCGTTTATCAATTTAAAACGAGTGTACATGACTAACTTGGCTGTTCTAAATTTCATGGTACACAGCCCATTTCGTTGATTTGGAACATACGAGATGGAACTTGAAAGCATGTGCATTAAGACGGACCATTCAAGGAATAATCAGCTCGTCCCCCAGCTGCTTTCTTTAGTCATGATTCAGGTTCAGAAGATTGTACTGGGCCCACCGAATGAAGCAAATTATGAAAATAGGAGGCAAGGGAATTAAAGGGATTGACAGACAAAAGCGGAGCACAATTTAACCAAAACCATGGTATCAAGCTTAGAGATTCCAATCCAACTAATGTGCTGCGCGTAATTCAGCGAATTGCTAAACTTTTATGCTTGAGCAGTGAAGGGATAAAAGAGCCGTGGTTTGCATGCCTCTCTGAGCCATTGTCGGCATTGCTGACCAAGTTTCTAGAAACGCCTGATAGTAACATGCACAAAATAACTTTCTGAGTTCAAATGTCTTCCGCAGCACACCATAAATATGATCGATAGCATGTTTGCTCCGGTAAAAATCGAGTCTTGAATTTGCTCTAATTCCCCTGAATGACCTGAACATAAGGTGAATGAAATAGCTTAACTTCTTAGAGGACAACAGCAATAAAGTCTTAAAATAGCTTGCTTCGCATGCCTGCGCTCGCTCCACGGAATATCCGGGAATAGGCTGATGGAACATAACCACGTATAGTGGCGACCTGTTAATAAAAATACAACATCTGCTTCATCGTTAGAAGTCAGCACAACTCGAAGAGGTCATGGTTCACTGAAGTGCTATGAGTTTGGGTGGTGGGTAGCGCGTCTCACATTTACGGGAGTAGTTACAACAACTGTGGTATCACAAATGAACTTCCACTGGTTCACGTCCTCGAGTTGTTTTCATTTTAAGTAATACGACGTCCGTTCTGGCACGTTGGAGCAAATTACCATAGGTATATTACGTGCAAAACTGGTTGTAGTCAAGCGACAAGCTTGTTTGTATACGTTCAATGAATAAGATTAATGTATAGTTTCGTCTATTGATTTAGTATGGGTCCAAATGGAGAGGCTGGAATTCCAAGTTTCCGGACAATTTTGGCAGCAATCAAATTTAAATGACCACTGGTGACGAAGTTCTTCTTAATTTTCGGAATTGTGCAGAGAGTGGGCAAGGATTTGGCCACGCTTACTACAATCGGACTGGTAATTTTAGGCATATTAGAGCAACTGACAGCATTGCTATTTAATGCCATCGATGATGTATTATTAGTGCGACGCCTAGCCTTCTTCCTCTGTTTAATGCGGTGCTGGACGAAAATGACTAGGATTTACTGTCTGTCACACTTTCTAAAAATGACTCGATTTGTGCTCCTAATTTTTTCAAACATCGCTACTATTCTTTCACACTTCTTTGATAGTTTACGTACAGCCATCACCAATGGGACGACTATACATAGTGAGGAGAACCACAGTTAACCTGGTTTACTATTGTGTGGCTTCAACTGGTTCACTGCGAGCATAAAACATCTGCATTGGAACTGGCCGTCTCAACTGATACATTGGATTCCAATTCATATAATTTTATGGCATAAAGCAAGGCCTCGAACTACAGTCGATTTTTATGCGGGCACATGAGCTGTTGATTGGTCAGCACAAGCCTTTGCATCGATGGGTAATATTCCTAGCAAGGTACTAGCGCTTATGTTTTCCTGCTGGTCGCATGTGTACTGGTATTTTCTACATGTTAAATGGTCGTCAAGAACTATGCGTCTGGTAGATAGGATGCAGGATTGAACAGATAGGTCGTTCGCGCGGAAAACGGAGTTACAGAACGTTATGGGCACAAAGTGTACGATAGCTAGTATGACGTTTAGTCCACAGCTGTGGGTGCCAATTCGTCATATGAAACGAGCAGTTAGCTTTCTGGTGCGACCTAATTTTTTATGTTTGGTGAGCAAAACGGAAAATCCTCCAACGGTGCTTTTGCGTAAATAGCGTGGAAGCCGCAATAAGGAGATAAAAGGCAAGCCAAAATGCTAAGTCAGAAAAATGGTATGCATAAGCAAGAATATGGGCTTCACCCACTGGTTCTCAAGTCACTTTCAACCATCCTCTCTCCTATCGTGACTGAACTTTTCAACAGGACGCTCTCAGAAGGATTGTTGCCGGTTGACTGAAAATGTGCAGTGGTGAAGCCTATTCCGAAAGGCGGCGACCCTAGCAAAGTAGACAATTACAGGCCAATTTGTCTGACACCTATATTGGCAAAGGTTGCTGAGAAAATCGTGAAGAAGAGATTGCTGCAGTTGCTACAGCCAAACGAGGTCCTGACACCCGCACAGCACGGTTTTATGCAAGGTCGCTCATGCATTACAAACCTGCTTGTGACGAGGCATGAGTGGTTGAAGGCAATAAACAAGGGGAAGTCCGTCGACGTGATATTCATCGATTTCAGTAAAGCGTGCGACAAGGTCAGTCATGAGGTTCTCCTTCACAAACTCAGCATGCGTGGCGTCGGTGGCTCACTGCACCGGTGGATCCGCGACTTTCTTGTTGGACGAAAGTGGAGGGTACAGGTCGAAGACCATCTAACTGACTGGTACCCCTCTACAAGTGGCGTGCCTCAAGGCACTGTGCTGGGGCCCACTTTGTTCCTGATCCACATCAACGATCTACCGCAGCGTCTCCGGTCGCCGTGTGCCTTGTTTGCGGACGACCTGAAGATTTGGAGAGAAATCGACGCTCCCGACGACTGTGGCCTACTTCAGCAAGATCTCAACCGCTTATCCACATGGTCTGCAGAAGTTCTTCTCCCGGTCAACCCAGCCAAGTCGGTATTTATGAGCTTGGGGAAGGGTGCAGACGGCCGAACCTACACCCTTGACGGCCAAACGCTATATCCCACACCCTCCGTGAAGGACCTAGGTGTACTCTCGCGCTACGATTTGAAGTCCGTGGACAACACGAACAGGCTATATCGGAACGGACTGCGCATGCTTTGGGCGCTCAAACGTAGCTTCTGCACATGGTCGGAAGAGGTTGCCACTCGCCTGTTCTCTTCTATCATTAGACCAATGCTAGAGTACGGTTCGCCCGCCTACTTTCCGATTACCCGAGGCGAGGCACAAAAGATCGAACGGGTCCAACACGTTGCTACCAGGCTGATCCCGAGTTTACGTGGCTTTGGGTATGAAGACCGGTGCGAGAAACTAGGACTCTACACCTTGTCCTACCGTCGGGTACGAGTCGACCTCATTATGGCCTACCGAATTCTACATCTTGGTGAGTTCCCCATGTTAAGACCAATGCTGCACTTACGGGGGCCATGCAGCACACGCGGACACAGATACAAACTTGTTGTGCCGGATATGAAACGTGTTCCCCACCCACTGTGCTTCGAACGGAGAGTGGTAAACATTTGGAATAGTTTACCCGAACATGTGATTGAGGCAACATCTGTGCAACACTTCAAAACGTTGTTAGATTTGCATTTTGCCTCTATTCGATTCAGAGAACGACTGCATACTTACGATGACATATCACATTTGTGAATCCTGAAATATCGTAAGTCGAATATTTTAAATATTACATGAGAACGACAAGGATATTCACGGTTGACAACTATTATAATGTTTTTCACAATATTTCGAAAGAGTTGTACAGAATCCATTTCTACTTGCTCTATAATACAGTATTCAGTATTAAGTATTCAGTATTTTGTTCATCCATGCGTAGTATGGACTTTGGACACTAATACCAATGCTGCAGTTTTGCATTTTTAAACTTTACTTGGCACAACGTCATCATCGTATTAAGTGGTCAATCATTATTGGATGTTTATCGTTTCCTAAGTTACTCAGCGTCAGGGTTCAAGGAGGTCAATTTGCCAAACTTCAACAGTTCGTCGGCTTCAACGGATAACACTGGCGGTATTAATGTACCATGCTCGCAGATAGTTTGTCAGTTTGTGCAACTATTAACATATACATCTACATATTTGCACATGCTTGCCAAACTCGGTGCGCTCCGTAGCAGCACATACATCTTTCAAAATGCATATCACTATTATCATAGGTCATTCGTATTTGATTTTGTGAAATAAAAATGAGCTTTGTCCCGTATTTGCCGTCACCAAATTATCCTTTGCGAAGTGTAATCTGGTCCATATCCGTGAAAGGGTTTTGCTGAAACCTTGATTTTGTTTTCAGCTTGGTTCCAGATTTTCATTGAGTACAGAGTTATTCTTTAAATTTTATTCGTCCACTGTGTTTCCAGTAGGTTTCTATCATACACAGCAGCACAACACACCGGTATAGCTATGTTTGGCATGGTTTCATTTAAGGTCGACCGCGACAACATTTTTGGCAGATAGTTCCTCTTTCGTCTATATGCTCAAAGGCGCAGTGAATAACTTGAAGCCAATACGTCAATTGTGCAACACGCAGCCTCGGGCCTTTCTTCGTCAATAGCCATAATAGATATTTTAGTTTAGCGATGAAATGGAACAAATTAGCAAAGAGGTATATGCTTTAATGCTTCAAAGCCATCACGGTAGCATGACATTCATTCTACGATGCATCATATTATTTGGCTGCACCCACTAGGACTCTAGGGCATATTCTATCACTACAGCAGATTGGAAGAAAACCGCGTAGGTTGTTTCACACTTTCTGTTAGGGCCACAATGAACCTCTCACTCGGCTAGTGTGGGCGTAAAGACGCTGGATCATATGCTCCACCAGAATTAGCTTGTTGAAGAACCGCTCCATTTAGATGCCCAAATCAACGGTTCGCCTTTGTTGAGCAGTTTACCGGGCCCATCAGCTATTCTTAACTGGGTACAAACTACAAGAAATATGCTAATAACAACAGAAATATTGTTAACACACATGTGGAAGTTATACCTGCGAGTCTTGATCGTCTCGCTTTGCTCAGATGGTGATTTTGCATGTTTGTTCCTCATAATGCGACGGAGGCACACTACAAGATACTGGATGAATTGTGACTTCTTCGACTTAGTTTCAACCGGGCATTATCTATTCGTTTTTGTATGTCTACCAGTCTGGCACCATATTCTTATTTTGACACAATGAAAAGGATAATACCATCTTCGTACACGAAAAAGCATTGATGGTCTCTCAGAATCACGATTAACAAGCACCTGAATGCCGCCAAAGCAATGCAAAATTTTAAACGGCATCCTCTGATACGCATATGACTGAACCTTCACACCAAAAGCTGAATGTGACGAGCTGTTTCTGCCACGGGAAGCTGCCAATAACGCTAACAAAGAAATAGCATCAAATTCTTTTTTGCTTTGTGAATATTAGAAAAAATTTCCTACATCAGTGGCAACAGAAATGCCTAATTCACGGTCATTGTGTTTAGCTCTCTGAAGGCAATACACAATGTGTAGGCTCCGCCTGCCTTACCGTTAGTGAGACAGGTGATGAATACGAGATATTCGTTCTTCTAATGTGCACTAATTCTCCAAACTAGCCACACGGTTCTGCATATCCGACAGGTAGTTATTTGGCATTTTTACGCAAACTGGTTTGCACACTATCACTGGGATTAAAAGCATCCGGTGTCCTGTCCACTGTCAGAACGTTTAACTATCTTCCTTCATCAAGGTAAATTAGCGCGCGTCCCACCGTAGCCCATCCCACATCAAGCGAATTAGTCCCACAGGTAAAGCATTAATGTTGAACGTACAAAGCGGCAGAGAAAGCATAAAATGTAGTCCACTGGACCAGGGTTGGGCAAGCTGTACGTGCGCGCGCTTTATGAGTCATGTTTTTGACCCAAAGCGCAATAAAAATAAAAAATAACAGATGTCACATTTGTCCGTCGTTAGTCAGTAAACCAGGGGGCATTGTCTAAATACCAGAAGCCGTAAATATAAAACTTTAGCTGTAAGTACGATCATACCGGAGCTGCCCTAAAGTACTTGCGTTGCATAACCTCGGTTGCGATATTCGGCTTGTAGTTACGCATTGATATACAGACAAAGGCATTTCTGTCTCTCTTAATGACAATTCGACAAATCCTTTTCGCCTTCTCCTCGGCCTGTTCTAGTTATATTTTTTCCGGTCCGCTTTCCACTATAATTTTTTAAGCTTAAATATAGCAAGATCTCTAGACGCTTTTGCTAACCTGCGCCCCTTACGGCGTCGGCGCGACATCATTCTCACCCTGAAGCGTAAACTGTACAATCCAGCAGTGCCTTTGACCTTAGTATACGGTTGTAAAATCCGGTTCATTAGAAAAACGGGCCTGAAGAGGCTAGTTACTTTCGACCACCGGTGCCTTCGCAATTTAGCACATATCTGGAGGGAAAACCAATTAAGCAACGAGTGTGTTCAATGCCTTGTTTACGGCAATGGAAAAGGAAAGGTATAGCTCTGCACCGTTAATTAACGCACTAGGCTCTGATGGCTTGCTCATCTGAAAAACCTGAGCTACCGGTCGTTAATTCTATAACAACCTGCGATCCTCTTGATGTTGCCGTGCGCTCTGACATTGCCTGCTTTCTTCCCCATTGGAAGTATTATTCCCCTGTGATATTGCCCCGTTTTTGGGTACGTATTTCAAGTTAATTATCAAAGCATTAATGTTATTAGCCCGAGGTAGCGGCGTTCCCGTGTTTTCTTTTGCCAATACACCTTTTCTACACACATCAGTTCTTGTAAAATGCTGACCTTTGGGGTACTGACCGATACACATCATCTCCTACATACTGCCTTATCTGAATGTTCCTTAACAACATCTATTAAGAAGAAGTACAATCTAGTCATTGCATGCACACAAACTTACCGCTCGTCAGTCATCCCTTACCTCCCACGTCTTTTGCGAGACCACAACGGTCATCCTTGACGTAAGCAGTCACCCTACAACTTGCTTGTTTTTCGTCCTTATCTACCCCTTTTTGTCGTAGTGCACTGCCACTGGTTTACCTTTTGGTACCTTGTCGTTATCGTGTAATATTAAGCTGAATATTCACCCCATGCAAAGTGCATAAAACAATTGCAAAACAATTCAAACTGGTTACGTTATGATGATAGGCGCGGTGAATGACCGTAGAATTATCTGTGTGTTTCGCATTAAATTTCTGGACCGGATAAAACGCTCCTTTGTGGCAGCCGCTTATAAGTTAATAGATCGATTAAACACCCACACGATTAGGGAATATTTTGAACGGTTTTTGCGCGGAACATAATACAAGCAGCTGCGATGTAATAAAGAAAAGGGCAACAAAAAGCAATATCCTCTGCTATTTAAATTCCCTACTGAAAACTTGGCCACAAATACCTCTCCTGATAAAACGCCATCCAGTCACTACAATGTTTGTTGAATTAAAGTTAGCGCATTCCTGGACTGCCGTACAAAGCCGCCGGGACAAACAGTTTTGGTCCAACGCTACTATGATGGGGAGTCCTGCAGGAACTACCGACACCTTACGGGTCGCTGTCACCCCATCTGACCAAGGCACTACTGGTATAGTTATATCAGGTGCTGTGTGACAAGGTGAGATCAAGGGTACTGTGTAAACCCATTGCTGGGTAGTAAAAATGCCGAAGCTAGGGACTAGAAAGCTACGGGACACCAAACCTCTCTCGGTGATTTGTAGCGTTAATTATGAGCAATTCGCAGTTTGTTCGCACACATTTAAGCTTTCAAACAGTTACACAGCGCGCTTTGATCGATTAAAAATGGCCAACTGCAACGACAACATTTGTGCACATAGTAATATTGGCTAGTAGTAAATGGATAGACGACGTGCTCAAACACGTTCAGCAAGAGACAAATATATATCCTGCCTGGTGAAAATGGATTTTGGATCTTGTAACCAAACGGCCCATCTGCTGTGGATATGCCCGTCATATCCCACGCCTGAAATAGCTAAGGTAGAGGCAGCAATGCTTCGGAATCACGACAGAGCAACGGGACTAAAGAAACGATGTGTTTAGGGTTCCCGATGACAAAACGTAGTTAGTGTTCAGCCGAAAAACGTCCAACGAACCTCATAAAGTTCTCTAGTACATGAGCAACTGAACAAACGTATCATTAACTTTGCGGTACCAAGCCAATTTTCTGCTAAGGTGGTTTCAACTCTACGTACTGCCAAGACAAGTGGTGAAGGACTGCGACATGAAACCGAGTTGAAACATCTGTATTTAGGTCAACGAGAAGAAACCACAGTGGGAGTACATTACGCATGGGTTGCGTTAATCATGTGTTTAAATCAAGAGTGCGCGCAGGGCATATCATCATAACTTAGACAACGGGCAATATAGCTCGAATGCAAATGTGTACCTGAAACAACTATGGCACCACGAGCCAAATGATCTGGAGCAAAGAAGCCACCAATAAACTCACCTGAGACAGCCATAGAGCACTCACCCGCCCAAGAAGTAGCAAATGCTGAGTCCCTAACTCACTCAGCTTCCAAAGGTGGAAATTTGCTTATTAGACAATATTGTGTAATCTTCTGACGTTATTCTTTGAAAGCATCTAAGCGTGCTATACTTCCAGTCTACGGTTTAATAAAATAATCCATAGGGTTACAGAGATTTTACCAACGAAAACTCAGATTCACCGTTTTAAGGAAAAGACAGACATAATTCCGTTGCGACAATTGGCAAAAATAGGCTAAGCAAACATGCTTGCTTACCTTTATCCCAAACTGTAAATGCGCTGTGTATTGAAAATAGCCACAGGCAGTATAGTAACAACCACATATCCTCTATCTGTGCATAGGGCATTTGCGGCTAGCACTTCATCTGATCTTAATCAATATGCCCCAACCTTTAGTTTATAGTCATTCTGCTTAACGCCAGTTTTCTGAAAGATAGCATGCATATTCTACGCCCGTTGGCAATTCTTGACCCGTTATACAAGTTTGGTAATTGCAACTTGTTCCTGACAAACAACACAGACCATTCCTTCTCCCTTTATGACTAGCCGCTGGATTCATAATCTTATACACTCAAGCAACTTGTAGTTATTGCCACCTACCTAGAACAAAACTACCCTGTGAAAATCGAAATCTCAGACCATGCCACATCTACGGTCTTTATACTAAAAACGCTTGATATCGTGGGGCATATTACTATTTCGACGCATTTACAAAGCTCCTTATACCTCCCATGGGAATGACAAGGCAATTATAGCAAATTGAAAATATGCATCGAGCCATGTATGTGATGCAAACTTGTTGCAGGGACTATAACTTGCCTTATCTGCAGTGATGTCCGCCTAACGCCCAAAAATTACATAGGCGTGTTAGCCTGCATCAATTTGAGGAAAGGGGCGCAACATGTTTCGGCACCTACCCAGGTCCTAACAATTATCAAACCTAGTGTTCACTCTAAGTATAACAAAAATACGGGAATCTATAGGCCCAGGATTCCAGGGGAGTGACCACGGAATGGTATACTGCTCGTTACACTTAAAAAGCCTGGCTACCTATCCTGCTAAAACTATAGAACAATGGTGTTGATTTCCAATTCAAGGTGACTTTACTTCTTGTTTGAACACCTGAGATCTTCCTGTGGAAGTAGACTTGGGCCAGGCCCCTGAGAGGCCTTCTGCAAGGTGTGGTCACCGAGCTTGTAAATGCTCACCAGCTGATGACGTAGATGGATCTGCTTGAAGGTAGCTATGTTCAACTGAAGTACGTTCCTCGCTGACCGTTCATTATTACAATCCGGGTATTTTTTCAGTTAATTTAACTTTGCCATTTTCAATCAGCAGGCTTAGGTTATCCTGGATACGCACCAGACTCAGGCGTCCCCACCTTCTGTGTTTCATCAAATGTGCGTTTTCCAGCTGGCCCATGTAGAGTTCAGCCCACATGACTTCGGGATAATTTGCTACATCACATTCAACTGTCAACCACGCAAATCCGCGGCTGTTCCCTATTGTAAGTGGCACTAGCTGCTGGCATCCAGCATTCACTGGGCGGAACACAGCAGGTGTCCGCTGGAAGGCGTATCACTGCCGATACTTAGACTGCCTTAAGCCTGCTGCTTGGGAGTGGAAGTGATGACATAGCTGTATTTTACCAAAATTCTAACTATAAAGCAGAAATCTAGGTCATGTTGGAATGGATCGTCGTCTTTGTAGTTACTAATCGCCCGCCATACCTTGACTTCAACGACAAAAAGCAGGAAATTTGTGGAGATACCACCGATGGATAGTTGATAGACACCGCGGGAAAGCGCCATTCCTGCTCGTATCTCCGTGCAACACCATCATCCGCTTCCACCGTGTTTGACAGTAATGTTCTAATACGTAATTTTGGCTTCCGTTAATAAAGAAAGTTCCTTATGCATATAAGGACAAGATCTCCGATTCGGCAGCTGTGTAGCCTTTGAAGTAAATGTTGTGCTCCAGGCTGTCAAAAGCTTTGGAGAAGTGCGGCAAGATGACGTCAACTCCAACACCAGCATAAGCAACAATCGTCAAAATACTTGGTGAAATATATAGGTTGGTGGTGCATGACTTGTGTTGATGAGTGTCATGCTGCTCCGGAGCATTTCCTAAAGTAGTCCCTTATAGTCTCAGCGACAACCGCCTCCAAAATCTCTGCGAGCAATAAAAGGAGAGTAACTAGGCTATAGTTTGATAGTACTGAAAGGCCAACGCCTTATCAATTGGGAGATAATGCTACGCTTCCACATAGCGGGAACTTGCTGTTCAAGGAGGCAAGTTTGAAAGAACTGTGACAGTGCTTCAGCTTGCTAGCTGGCCGCAGCCTTCAGTGCTTTCTGGTGGAAGCTGTCGGCTTCCAGTAAGCTTTGATCGCACATTGAGTGTAAATTAATTAGCAAATTGTTGGGTTAAAAAGTACATGTGTAATCAATGGAGTCGTTTATGTGCATGACACCATGGGACAGGTAACTGCTGCATGTTCGAAAATTAAGGCGTATTGTAGCCGCAGCGGATAAGCTACTTCTTCGGCCCTTTGCACTCTACTGCTTGTCGTAAAAAGTGAAGGAATGACTTGCTTCTCTTTTTGAAGTATGTTGACATGTCTGTAAATTAGTTGGTTATTTGTCAGTGATTGTTTTGCTAGGCAATGTTAATAGGAAACATCGCCCTCATGGAAAAGTGCAATGCAATGATTGATATAAGTCAGGAAATTGCTTCAAGCCTCTCAGTCGGGGTTATATTTGTGTGTTTGACATGCTGCATACCTTATCGCCAGGCAATTTTGTGTTCTGCTACTTTGTATTGAAGGCATTTTCGCGGGACGAACGGGTTTGATCTCTGATGCTCCGTCGACGAACTCCGTCCAAACCTTGTCAATGGAACTGTTGTTTGAGAATTTTCTAGCAGACGCGTTGAGGAGTTCTTTCAAGCCATGGTAGCGTGTAATTGTATGAGTTAGTTCCGTTATTAAATTGGATACTACGCACAGCACACACAGTCAAAGGCTATTACTACATGCTCAATGTGATCTAATGGACTATCCAACAATATCTTTTCAACCATGAGAAGTTCATGCCTGAGCACAAGGTCTATTATGGACAGTTTGTCTGCTGACCTGAATCTATTGTGAGTAGAGACATGATTGTACAACGGAATATTAGCGATCAGCTCATGCAACTCTGCTTTAAACTGTTTATTGGGTGATGTCGGTACGTGCAGATCCTATAAATTGAAACCTCCGGAGAGGAGAACGTGGCTGTACTTAGAGCGAGTTAACTCTGTTCAGGACACGTAAAAAGCAGACCTCAATTTCTGGATTGGACGTTGCGGAGAGGTAAAAAGCAGGTGCGGGTGATGCGTACTTGTGCCTTAGTCGGAGACGGCAACAAAGTAAGTCGGTAAAGCGAGTTTTCAAATCGTCAACAGTTAAACATTGCAGGTCGCTGCGGTAGAAGTGAAGCACCTTAACTCCTCTGTTGTCGCGGTCGTTCCGGATGAGTGACATTCCTGGTATCACAACCTCACACTAATCACCTCTACCTTCCACCATGTTTCAGTAGTAGAAATTAAGCGGAAGTAGTCGGACTTCAGCAATTTTACAGAGGATCCCTTGAGTGTTTATTTACACATATGAAAGTTTCTCAAATAAAGTAAGGTTTCCTAGGTTTTTGAATTCATACTTGAAGATGCGCCAATCAGTGAGTGTCCGTCGAGTAATTCCTTTTTCTGTGTGTACTTGGAGAAGGGTCAACGTCTTCATCATCGTCTGCACGGTTGGTTCCCTGTCTAAAATTCTACATGCAGTGAACGTTGTCTGGTCAATTGTATCTTCTACAGTTAATACTGTCTCATTAGATACACGACTGTTAACTATATTTTATTATACTTCCCATGGGTTTTGTTCGTTGTGTTACTATCATCTCTAGGAAGCATAGCACAGACTGTTCTCAACCAAAGTTTAAGTAGCAGCCCACAACAAAACATATATTAGCTTTTCAGCAGCTTTGCTAATATACGTATTGACTGCACAACCGCCTTTAACTCGCTTGGCCCGCTACTTTTTTATTTCAGTTGTGTACGCAGCCGTGACAAATATTTTTCTAGCACATCATCCAAGCAGAGATTTCCAGGAAGATAACAGCATTGTTCATTAACATGGATTTTATTTCATGATCATTACTTGATTTAGTGTACAAGAATGGTTCTGGTTGAGGATTTATAGTGCGATTAACTCGATAACGCTTGCCCCATGGGATACTTGAAAATATACGGATGGAGCAGTGTTCCTTTCTGAGAACACCTGCCTCAGTGACGGGGTTTAGCGCGCAGCGCAGAAGTCTTGACTCTCACCAATGCTTAGTTATGATGCCGCGTACTACGAACTACGTGTACAGTTTTCAGTACAACTCTGATTTGATTACTTATAATGTCTCACTAGTTGAGTAATCCAAGTGTCTGCCTCTTATTGATGTCGACTTGGATTCCATGATGTTGGAGCAAATTATGCTCAGTACGGTTACTTGTTTCTCTACACCTATCGACATGTCGCGGTTAGTGCTTGAAATACTCGGCGATTTACCGCAGGAAACTGGTAGTGTTTTTACCAGAAGAACTCCGCCACGCTCTAAAGCCTCCGATCCATTTAGGCATGAAGTTAATTATAAATCATGGCTCTTCTTATAAACAACCGTATTCCAAATTTCGCTAGTACCGGCTTGCTAATTTGCTACGCAATCCGACGGCAGATTAGAAGTAGCCTTACGTGTAGTTACTCCAAACGAATTGGGAACCGCGTTAGTCAAATGTGCGCCAAGTGTGGTGTTGGAACAACAATTGAATTCCAGGGCAGTCAAAGTCGTTTTGCTTACGGAGTTACTACATCCAGGATTATTGCCGGTTGAAGTTTGCCGACTGTCCCACCTCCGCAATGATTATAAGGTCAAGGAACTGGAATGTGTTATTTGTCCGACTCCCTGGAGCAATCGGCTGCAATATTTTAAAAAGAACTTACCTATTTTTGTATCACATTGCTCCTATATCTCGTTTAACAAAAATCGAATCAACAAACATGAGACAAAATAAGATACATGTCAGCTTGAGTCAACTACGACGTTCGCGCAACATGACGTTCAACTGGGCAATGTCCTGAGAGACAACGAGATTGCGTGTTGGCTGACAGACAAGTCTGTATAGATTTAAACTACACAGCAAAGAGCAGCATTGGCTAAAGTTTATCAAACTAAATCGGCTAAATTCTGAGTTTTCACACCCTCATAATGCGGTAAAGGTATCTTCCATACTTGTTGACCCTACCGTCGCTATTGAAGACCCATTCGTTTTATAGGAAGTATTCAACACTTACTTCATAAAGTCCCAAAGCGAAAAACTACCATTGGTCAATAAAGAGTTGCACGCGTCCACCAGGAAGTCGTTATATACCGTGCAATTGCATCTAAACTTATCTCTTATGCGTCCTTAATCATTACACCTTCCAGAATTTTGTTCCTGACGGATACTACATACTTAAATAAGAGGTGCGATAACTTCCCCGCATTCTTCTTAAAACCTTTTACACTTTCCGTGAATAAGGAGCAAAACCTTTCAGCAACGAAGCAATCTGTCATTAGCAATCACCACAAAGGTGGCTCAGTACAGGAAATCAAAAACCGTTGGCGACATGCGGCTGGGGATTTGCCTGTCAATGTGGCCAATCACAGGAAGTCTGCGCCTACCGAGTGTCCATGAATGGCTTGCGCTGCAGCACCTACAGTTCTAACCATACACCACATGTACAGTGTAAACATGAGGGAATAAGAGTAGGAGTTAAGTGAATTTATACCAAGTTTCATCGATGGAACCGGCCCAGACTCCTCCAAAGGCAAACACAAGCACGCTGCAGTTGGACATAAATAGCATAAAAGGTGGTGGCTGGACCGTAGTCCAGTTCACACTATGTGCATTGAACCACTCTTTCTCCTAGCACAGCCACAAGGATAGTGCACCCGTCCTCTCCAGCAACGATTAAGTGTCTCCTGGAGCCTGTATGGACGAGGTAGTGGGTCAAAGGCAGGTAGGCACTTTGTCAGCATGCACATCATGCGCAGCCACACCGGGGATAATAATCGATAGCCAAACACTTTAGACTAAAATATCAATGAAAAACATTCGTTCAATGCATACTGAGATGATGATATAACTGCTCACTAACTAAGTATTTAAGTAAATTGTTAGTCAACAATTCTGCGATAGGTTCAAACATCAGAAAATATACTTTAACGAAAGGCCCCGAAAGCAAAAATTGATGTCGCCGTTAACAACAATTTCCTTAAGCGACGTGTGCAAGTTAATAGTAGTTCAGGTAGATATTAAGACGAGATAAATAGGTTTTCGGACAATACAGTAAACTCATCACTTAAACTAAAGGAACACAACATGCAATCAGGCGGTTAGCAAATCAAACGTAAAGTGCCTACCAAAGCTACGCCGGTTCTACCTAAGTTCTCTGCAGGACTCTTCGTCGTTTCCGTATTAGCCCCAGGGGGCTTCGCTTATGGTTCAGTAGGCCTGCATGAATCAGACATTCCCGACCGCATGTGTTACAGTACCATGCGTTCTACATCGATGGAGTGCACCCAAACAGCGACTGTCGCTTCCGCTACTGCCGCATCTTCTCAGCGTACAGTAGGTTTTATATTGCACCTGGGCAACTGCCTTCGTGATCAGATCACACCATTCATGCCAACCAACCGTTTTTGATACCCATGACTTGTAATCAAGGTTAGAACATGATAGGCTCACCTTGATCATGTTCAGGTAAAGAAGCCCCGGTTTCCTGACATATCGCTTCCTTACACTCGGCTGACCATATAATGGCTGCTTCGGTATCCACCTCGAATCCGTACGCCAACTTAAGTGTCTAATTAAAAGTACGCAGTACACAACATACATTCCACTTCCGCGCAACACTTTCATGCTTACAACTCTGTCCCACAAACAAATGCGCATGATCCGCTGCAAAAGCTGTTGATGGAACCGCACGAGATACCACACATCTTGCCGGTAAACCGTCTAGGTTTCGCTGCCGTATAGAAAAACGGACAGCACCATGGATTTGAAAACCATAGCCTGGTGCCAACTGTAAATTATTGGTTGTTCTACACTCTGCACTTCCGAGTGCCGCCGCTGCACTCAATAAGCGGATACAAAACTCACTGTAAAACTGCTGGTCAGTCAACATCACTGTTTTAAGATAGCAGTAGCGAAAGGTAGTTTCCGAAACTTGATCACCAATGGCGCTTCGCGGCAGCACGGAAGGTTACACATCCGGTAAATCGAAAAGCTAAGCCCTACCCGTATTCAAATTTGCTGTGTGGATTAGCGGCGCTGGCAAGAGAAGACATGACCGGGAGTGCCAACCACTGTCCTCTGCACGGGCAATAACGTGCACGGCAGTAGAGGATAGGTCGGGCCATATCGCGGTTAGGTTCCAATCCGTAATGGTCGGGTGCCGTCCCCCATGGCTCAGTGGAATAAGCTGCTGGCTAGTAGGCGTTAGCCGCTAACGGTCATAGTTTCCACCCCCAGTTTGGGACCGATGGATGGGTACCACTGACGAGACTCAATACAGCAGAACGCGCATCTGATGCTTTATCGCATTGGTAGCTTACTTATGTGGCTTGGAATCTAATTGTCATGAACCAACTCAAATGCAGAAAGAGACAGACCGTCTTGCTTGTATAGATGGAGAGCCCGAAATTGACCGCCTTCAAAGTCGTCGCCCTAGTCATGTGACGCGACTTAACTGCGCTCATTGTGAGCAATGCGCAATCGTCAGCAAACAACATCATACGGATAGCTGTCAGCAGACTAGGGTTCTCACAACAATGGATGGATGTTTAGCAACCCATTTTCAATACAGTGCTTCACGCTAACACTGTAAGCAAAACCGCATCATAGACTCAAGACACAGTGGCTTGAAGCTAATCAGTAAACAACGCCACAGACAAGACAATGTCTTGGATAACACCAGAGATAACTGCAAAGTCATCCAGCTGCACCCTCACCTGCACACAAATGCACAGACCTACATTTAAACTTGCAAACTTACTTAGACCACCAAACCTACCCAACGACAGCCACGACGCTTCATGGTTCACCGTTTCAAATTCCTTGTTAGTCATCAAAATCAAGTATAAAGGCTGGTGTCGTTCCATACACTTCTCCTGCAACTGACAAGTCGAAAACTCCATAACGATAGTGCTTCGACCAGAACGGAATCCACACTGATTTCCCATCACTTTCGTTTTCACAACCTGTCTGACAAGGCGCTTGAGCAGGATTCGGGCTCTCACCTACCTCACACAAGTCAGCCAATTGGTGCCACAATAATTCGTGGAACATTCCTTGTTTCCTATGCGCTTGTACAACGGCATCATACAGTACCTGAGGCACCTCATCCTTAATACACACGCGTTGCACCAAGTGGTGCAGCGTATTTACCAAAGCGGGTCCGCCGTGCTTCAACACTTCAAGCGGGATCACGTCGGCAACCGCCCACTTGCCGTTCCGCAGCTGAGCAACTGATCGCTGCGTCTCATCTACTGTCAATTTATCCGCCCAATTCACTTTAATGTTTTGCTTCTTCAAGCCGTTCAAGTTAGGCTAGTCGATCTCTGAACGGTTGTTCAAAACACAGTCAAGTGTTTTGGGTAGATCTGCGTTATGTCTGAGGTCTGTGTACCGGTAGCTACAAAACTACCAACGATCAGCGTCGTCAACCTCTACAAACTCTTTTAATACACCACCTTCAAGGAGTTGACAAATTTCTTGTGTTGGCAAGGTTCGGTGTAGCAGATAATCCGCTTCGCCTTTTCCGTCTACCATGTATTTTGTATGTGAAGGAGCTCCAGAGATATTAGCCGTCGAAATTTGCAAAACTGACTCTTCTTCCTTAAGTCACTCTGGTCGACCACATGTGCAGCAAATGCTGCATTCTTCTCCGACACCAAGGCGCCAATGATTGCGTTGTTCTCATCAAAACAATTAGGCCGCTTACAATTTGCGCGCTTGATGGTCTCATGGGAAGCAGTTGTCACCTGATCGCATATGTGGTGCCACAAGTCTCCTACCGTGGCTATAGATTCCACATCACACAAGCGTGCAGCTATCCTCTCCTACAGCTCAATACTTTTTGCAACAGTACTGAGGGATTACATGTTTAATTTGCACCAATACACGGCAGGAATTTAATAAATGTATTTACGAAAATATATTTACTGTTTGGTCCCCACCAATTTGTTATCATTCCACACTCAGCACGATGCAGTACACGTGACATCCGCACTTCGGGCATGTCACGATTACGTACGATGTCATAGTCCAGCAGGTGAGCGTGACCACTCAGTGAGTGTGTCCAATTTGCTAGATCACTCGTCGTCAGTGCAACCCGAGTGTTCGTGTTCGACAGGCCGTTAGTGGCACACAGTAACAGTAGTCTGGCACCGTGCGCATTCGCTGAAACAACGCCATGCAGAACGCTGACATCTGTACACAAAGATGCTTCGTGCCCAAAGCGCGCGTTGAAGTCACCCAACAGAAGTATTCGGTCACTCCTCGGTGCAGCCCATATCACGGAGTACAACTGAGTCTAAGCTTATCGCGCGATCGGATATTGCAAATCCGAAGCCATGTGCACATGGTGCTGAGGTGCCGCTGCCAACACACCGGGAAGTGCAAACAGCACCAGCTGATGCAACTTACCTTGTTTAGCGAGCCGAGTCCTTCTGAGCGCCGCAATATCAATGTTGTAGCGCGCCAGTTCAATCGCAAGCAGTGTCATGTCAGACAGGGCGCTCAGTCTAGTTCCCGTCCAGTACTTTGCAATCGTTCCAGCATATGATATTGAGTAGTTAGTGTACAGGCATGTGATTGCATTGGTAGGCAATCGTACGCGAGGTGGAGGTTGCGGTTCGGCGGTTTACTTGATGGACTTTACCCGGAAACGAGGTCATCTGCCACTTCCAATCTTTCGAAGAGAATGAAATGGTATATTGGCAAGGATCCGACAAATAAAAGGAGAATGACGCGTGTACTCAGCCAAATCCTAAGATTAAATGCACACCAGAAAAGCAGTGGGTCTAGCACAGCGTCAATTCACCGACTCATGCGGTTTGGTATCCTTGATCTGAGCTGTGAGAATGGAGTAATGGAACTCCAACCCAGCAGTCACCTTGAGGAGGCTTACAGTGCATGAGACATTGGCACAACCGTAACAGCAGTAGGTAGACCACCTTTCAGAATCTTGCCACCGCTAACCTCAGCGCAATACAGCCTTTCCCGCAAAATCAAAAACAACCGCCCCATAAAAAGCATAACCAGTATCTTACGCGTTATATGAAAAGCAGTTAAGCTTGCGCTCATAGACATCCTGTATGCAAGAGAACGTGCTAGCATTTCACGACATGGATTTCAAAGCGTTTGATTCTGAACAAACTGCCAGATTAGTTCCCTTAATCCTGTCAGAAATGCGGTTCTTCAGATCTGGCAGTAATCGCACTCTACCTTACGATGCAAAGGGCTTTTGACCGGATCCTCTTATACGCACAGTGCTTAAGTTTAAGGCTCACGGTGTGCGCAGCCCACTACCCTACTGACTACAATCAAACCTAACAGAGGGCATTTAATATTTGCAAACTGAACAGATCGAATCTGCATTTGCTGCCGTTTCCAATGCTGTCGTAAAAGACAGTGTGTTGGACCGACCATGTTTTTGATTTATATGGATGATTTCTACAACAATTTGCGGCATTTCTGCCCACTCCTGTTCATGGACGATATAAAACTAGTACAAAGCATAAGCACCCTGTTGTACATAGATGACCCACGCATTTGCTAAAACAATTGGAGAGGTAAAGCTCGAAAAGTGCACTGTTGTGCACAGTGGTGTATTTCAACACGTGAGGAAAGAAATCCCTCATGTTCTAATAAGATAAAAAGTAAAAAGTAAAATTTTTGACGCCATACCAAAGCATGCCCTAGTGAATTCCGGGCATCGAATGAGTTCAAAATTCGTCTTTGATGCCATTTCACTTGATAGTAGCGATAGACTTCTGTAGTTCATTTTCAGCGTCAACATTTCCTTATGGAGATATAAAATAGGCTCGAAGAGTTAAAACTTGCGTTATGTACACTAGAAATATGCGCGTTTTACAGACTTATTTCCACTTGAACATAGCTCACGTGGTAACTTTCACAACGAAATAACTTTTTAACATTTCGATAACTCTGCATTCCTTTTTGAGTATATTTCATTATTCTCTGAAACCGTCGCATTGATGTCTTCTCTCTGTGGGCCAATTATAGGCTATACTGATAATTCGTGCATATGTTAGATTTCTCAGTGGATTTCTAGAATCTAAACGTCAATACTTACATATTTACTTATCATTTACTAACAATACCAGGAAAATTTTATTTTCACCCTAATACGTAATATCTAGTTATTGCGGCGATTTCTGCGATCTTTCGTTCAGTTCAGGATAATATCCCTATTTTGGAAGCAAAAGGTGTCGCCAATTTTATAGCTTCTGGTTCTATTATGTATCTGCTTTCAATCAAAATAACACTTTTAGCAAAATAGTAATAATGGCTTTGTTCATAGACGGCAATCCATCCACGAGTAACTCGCCAACTATTAAACGCATTACGAAAATAGAGCAATAAGTTGCAGAAAGTATGAGATATCTTAATTTTAACAAAACATTAGCACTACATTTTCTCTAGTACTCTCTATCAGTGCTCATGCAGTTTTCCGTACATCAGACCATTTGGAGAGGCAGCTGGCTATTCTTAAGCGGTTAAATCTTCAAGTATTTAAATAAGGAGCCATACTGCAGCTTCTAGGGATCCGTAGCGGATTTTATGCACTGTACGCTTGACGTTTGGGATCACAAACCAGTTACACGGAATCAAGTCTGGACTTTATGGTGGGTGACCAGCCTACTACTTGCGTTCTCTAGCCAGAAAATGTACGAGGATACGGGACCTGTGTGCAGGTACTTTGTCATGATGCAACAAGTTCACTCCTACTCAGGTATTTGGACGACGTCTGATTATTGCTGCCAACAATTTTGTGAGACAGTGGGTGGTATACTAATCGCCGGTGAATTTGCTTTACCGTACGGGCGACAGAGAAGCCACATAAGTGGTCATGGCCAAGAACACAGCCACTATCTGTTTGACCACACTGCGTTTTGACGTAATAGCTGAGGCGGCACCCAAAAAACGGCAATCCACTGAGCCTATTGTTGCCTGGTCTCTGAGTTGAAAGTGTGCATATCGATCCCGAAACCACTTAGGATCACCCAGACAGCATTGGAACGGCCATCGAACGTGGCACGCACGGTGCGTCACCAATCCACTCAAGCAGCTTCCTGATCCTCACTGGGCACATAGGACACCAGGCGTGCACAAACCTACCGGTGGCCGTGAATATTATGTAACATTGTGCAGATTAAAAACGACCAAACTGTAATGAATTTCGCCAGTTGTACAAAAGTCACTTGCGCGTCCGCTAGCATCGTTTACAAGGAAGCGATGTTGTCCGCCGTGGTGCAATCCACAGGTTGAACGCAACGTTCGTCATCAATCAGGAACCGCCTGGCTTGCTCGAATTCCGCATACCACTCAGACATATTGGTTCTTGAAGGAACCTAGTCACCAAACCCAGCACAGTATCGCTCAAAATCTTATTGTTGTCTTAAGCAGCCATCAACCTCTAGCGATCTCAACTGAATTTTCTACTTATACAGTAAAGTAAACCTTGTGAACTTGGGGCTGCGCTGAGCTGAGCTGTAAACATAAGTTTCCGCGAGTTGAAATAAGTGCAAATTGTTTATAATTGTTTGCAGTTCACCTTCTATGCCAGGGCATTTTATATTAATATTTGTAGGCCGTATCCGCTAATTTATTGCTCCGCTATGGTACAACGATCTTACTCTTGTCGTAATCGGCGATTTAAACGCGTTCTGATTAGCTCACTATTGTTGTGTTTCCGACGTATTCTTGCAATAAAAGTTTGTTCCTTTTAGTTGTATTTTTACTCATTTTTTAATTTTGGCACTTGTGGTCACATTTTGCCCATCATGTTATAATTTGTATGTTCATAGTTAATTAACACGCTTTAATATATATTTGCTAAGTGGGTACGGTTTCTCTAGCGAAAACAGCGGAGCACGTTAACCGCGATCAAGCAAACGGCTTCCCTAATCACCAGAACGAACAAGCCTAAGGACTGCCCGGCAGATGCCTAACGCATGGCTAAAGATATAAATATACAGACCAGTGTTTGTCTGAAATTAATACTCGTGATCGATTGCGCATTCGGCCAGCGCAGGCTGTGCTGTGTGAAGTCTTTACCCACCTTTTGTTCACATCCGTTTCTTAGAACGAACTCCAGTTGTTCGCGTATTCGTCCAGCTCCGTCTCTACTGATGTAGACCTGCCTACATTATAATCTAGCAGTGTCCGACAAAATAGTAACTCATGTTGGAACAACATCACTTTGTGATTTCTCTTACAAGAAACTACGTTTATAGTTTTTCTTATTTCTTCTAATGCTGTCGTTTTTATTTCCTTCCATTAGCCCACCAATAAATGGACAACGGAATGCACGTAAGCGGTCAAAGTGGCTTGGAGTGAAATTGATCGGGAAATGAATCCTGCTTCGTAATAATAAGCTGCATAATAGCGGCTCCGCGCGCCACCTCGCCACACAAACATTGCGTACAGAAGCCAGATGAAACGCACGTATACGTAGAGGAGCATATGCATACGCTATGGTAACGTGAACATTAGCTTTTTAAAACTGCTGAGTGCTAAAAAAGACATTTTAAAAATCAGTGCTTCTTTGCTTGTAATGGTAAATGTGAACAAGCAGCAGCTACGTTTACTGATTTACTATCCATGCAAAGGTAGGGGATTTGTGTACATAATAATTGGCTCCGTAGTAGCACAGCGTTTTACCTCAGCCTATTAATGCAGCCATGTGAATTTACTTTTGTTAATAGCTTACATGTTGCACCCAGCCGCGCTAACAGCCTCCAAACAGACTAGTGTATCAATGCTCTGCAGAATTCAGCCTTCTAGAGAGACGTTCATTTATCGCACCTGAAATCATACTCTTTATTTTATTAACGTTGGAATTTAATATATAAAATATAGATAAGTTTATTATAGAATTCATCGAAGCCTCCAAACATCTATTTGTTTTACTGAAGTGCATGTTGTTGACGAATCGCTCTAGTAGGTCTGTGCTTCACCGTTCTGTGCCCATGCGAAGTCAGTTCCTATTCTTGTGGCATCTAAAATATATGCTTTGTCCAGCTTCCCCCATATTTTCTACTTTTCCTTTCCAATGCTACTGACTACCATACCAGGCGCCAACTAACAAAACGTACGCATACATTTCAGGCACTCGCTTAAAACTCACCTGATGCTGTGGGGCTAATAATCGTAAGTTGATAAAATAGAATACTTTTGTTCTAATTGTAAAAATTTTACTTTTATTCATTTTCATTAGTTATATATTCTCAGTTAGTTACTTACCAGGAATACATGCTGAATTTTCACTAGTAGATTGACTCGTACATTATTATACTGCAGCCCGCACTATTAAATTTGTCATGTTGAAATATTGAATGCTTAATTCCACTTTAAAAGACCACACATTCTTTAAGCACCGGGCGCATTATTAAGTAGCCTAAACATTAGTTGCAGCCTTCGCAAAGCTAGGGTGTTTACATTAAGCTGCATTATAAAATATGTTCTATTTTAAATTTTCCGATTACAGTGCTCACCGCTCAAAATTATTGCCAAGAATATATGCATGCTGAGCACTAACCACAAAAATTGCTTGTAGATTGAACGTTGAAATGCCCTGCTTATATTTCATTTGTGCCCTTGACCGACCATGTGTGACACACACTAAACAATCTTTAGTTAATCAGAAAAAGGCTTAAGTCCATGTGTGATATTAGGCAAATTGTCTGGTTGCATCTTCCATCAATACTCAGCGGAAAACGCTTTGCAAATCACAACGAGACTGTGCTGAATACGTATTTGCCTAAGCAACATATTTCGTAGGTCTTAATATCGTATCAAAAGTAGCTATCTAGATGGTCAGAGGCGGAATACACAGTCACGTTGAGGCAGCTTAACAATCGTTCGCGCTCCTACAAGTACTCTTTAAATTAATGTGCAAACTTTCCAAGTAAGCCACTGGTTTCAAGGACGTTGTTATTATTTAATGTGATATTCCAACGTACTAAAACTATCAGATACTTAAGCGATTGCACAAAACAACATCTGTCGCAATCATACATACAACTTTCCCGCATGTACCGAAGGTGCGGTAGTCAATTAAATCCGACTCGTAATACAGCGCATCAAAGACCCAAGGCCTCAGTGTCAAGTACACTATGAATGTGATCGATAAATATGTAACTAATACCTAGTGTGCAAAATTATTTGTTCAAAGGAGAAACTATTTATCCTGCCAGAGTAGGCAACGGCGGATTATACAAACAAAATGTTAGAAGGCGTAGAAATGCAGCAGAAGTAATGGCGGTGTGCTGAAGATTTATTTTGCCTTGCTAGAAATTTTCGACAAGGGAATAAATGTTTAGCCACTATAGAGCCTCTATTGCGCACATATCGGTTGGTCGTTTTGGCAGATACAAGTGTCACTGTGATACTTGCAAATACACTCATGGCTAAATTTTAACTACTGCATCTTCAACTAATCATAATTTGCAATCCAAATACGCCAGCTGACATTCATAGGGGATTTTTTGGAATTGCAATATCTAATTGCTTATACTTTATGCCGAGTGGTTGAACTAGCGATTTTCTAAGATTGAGTAAACAAGTGTTTTATTTTAACACAAGTAAAATAAACACGCATTGCATAACTGGATACCACAGGGTTGACCTTGTTACACCGTGCGCTTTGTAGGGAAATGTGAATCAAAAAGCAAATAATATATTAGTCATAAATCGAATGACACATAAACTAGAAAATGAAGTAAGCTATTGATTTCCAGGGAGAAAATCTCATCACTTTCTGCCACTCGTCTGATTTATTCTTTCAAATAATTTGCTGCTCTGTGAAGTAAACAGGATCATTCTGTTATTTTCAAAACTTTTAAACATGAAACAAAATTTTATGGCAATTACGCATAAGACAAGGAAAATACAAACCTTAGTCGCGATTGCGAGCGTAAATATGCCAAGAATTAAATATAACTATCAAGAAACTTAGGCTAATCATGGTCTAGCATTTAGGGAGATTGAGGAATTTTAATGCTGACATTTAGGCTTTTTCAAAGCCAACCCAATTTTTGACGATTTAAATGATTTTGCTATGTTGACAGCTGATGAGTACAATTAGTTAAATGAACATTGGATAATTATTTGCTGCTAATTTAGGTAAGCACTACAAAGAATTTTAGCAAAATCGTTCACATTTGTAATAGTGGATTTTTCTGTGTAGCATTTAATATATACTGGACATTAAAATTTGTAGCAAATATTTGCGCTGTCAAACCGGTGCAATATCTGGTATATAATTTTGTTTAAACCTGTAGGGTTTAAAAGCATTGCCCAATACTTAACTCCAAACGTTATCAAATTTAGCTTATGTATCCTGCATCATTTATGTCCAAATGTTAACCCAGCAGTTGCACAACGTCTTCGCACACAGCGCTGCAGACGTTCGGAAATATAATGTCGTGACAACGCAACATGTACGCTCAATTCTTATATATTTTATTTTATGCAGTTACGTTTAATCGTTCCTTACGGCAACTATAACACACACAAATAGACCCATCGGGTTTTACAGACAACAATAGTATTTTATGCGATATTCGAAAGATCCAAATTTTGAAACGCTTGCCTAAAACCTTTATTAATGAGATCGGCAGATATTATGGAAAAGTGCTGCACAAAATTAGATCAACTGGCATTTTCTTAGTTTTTAGTTAGCAGAGTTAGTTGTCCGTATTATACAGGGATTCGTTTTTATCACAATGCGTAACGGGGAAAATTCGTGTTCTAGTACCCCTACGGCAGAAATTGAGTTGAGCAATGTTAATTGTAATCAGTCATCAGGAGTACGAATCCCGTTTTAGTCTGCAGTGTATCAGGGTTTATTATGTCCACTTGTGTAAGGGTAAGAAACATCTTGTTTATATGCTCCATTTGGTAGCAGTTATTTATGAATAATTGCTTTCATATTTATGAGAAGTATATTGTGAGTGACATTACATATATCCGCGCACAAAGCGCTATAGCTTCCAGCATAACGAAACTTACCCTAGAGACTTGCAACAAAGCCGTTATATTTGCATCCTTGCTCATTAAACGCATATATCATTCTACGATGTGCGTCAACATAATTTGGATAGTCAATCAAATAAACTGGTTTGATAGATTTTATTACGTGCAAGGAGTAATTGCCTGAGTCTTTTGGAGAATAACCGTAATCTCGTCGATCACATGTTGAAAACATTTCCGAGAAATGTTCTTGGTAGTATTCCCTTACCTTTTTTAAATGAAATGAGAATATTTTAAAGCATAATCTTTAAAAGTTTAAAAGGTTGGAAATAACTATAGCATGGAAATTGTTAGATTTCTCATCTAAAGATATTGATTTGATCTTCTAATGACGTTCGTTTTTAAAATAAACTAAATGCGTTCATGTAACATAAAGTGGATTGCTTATAGAAACAGTATACATATTAATGTCTTTGGATGTAACATTCAACTCCTTGTCAACGAAACCATTCCTTTTGATAAAAAGACCAACATGAATGAATTTGGCATATTTGTAACGTTACTTCTATCCTTGATGATTAATTAGAGTAAAACTGCATTAAAATCCTCACAAAGTACATATAACGGAGTACGAAAAGACCGTCTAAGGAGACCAGTCCTGAGACCGACACAAAGTGGTCACCTTGGACATGTGGTCGCTTTGGACGGATTCATGCTTGGGATATATATGACGCGATAAAAGGTTATGCATGATTTTTCTAGTCGCCGTAGACGTTATAGACAAGTGGACTCGTTGGCAGATCGGACTGTAAACAAAACAATGCTACATATGCAACAGTGTAGAAGCAAACAACTTTGCTGAGTATTAAAATTTGAAGTACAACGTTGGCTTTCCGCACAGCAGTACAAAGCTCTGCTTTCCTAATTGAAGTATTAACATTTAACTACTAACAAATATTGTAGAATGTGCAACATAATAGCACACCAGCTCAAATAGGACATTACATACAATGATCTAACTACTTAGCTATTAGGATTGTGAATATACTTTACATCTAATACAGTAAAAGCATGGTTCAGTTTTTGCCTTGGTGTACCCGCCGTGTATGGATTGCTGTCGGCAATATCACTAAGAGTCACATTGTTCATTTAATCCAGCGTTTGCCTGTTTCGATCAGGTGACCATCATGGCAAATATGTTTCTGTTGTGGTTACCTCATCTATTTCCCAAGCCGCGTTATTTTGGATAAATGAAAGCCCCAAGTTCAAAGGGCGGAATAAAATATTTCCAAAAAGGTCAATTTTTTGACCAATATTACTGTGGCATTCGGCTGAAATATATACGCATAGTATAGTTTCTCTTCACCTTCATAATTCACGTAACAGAGATTTAGTTGCTCAAATAAGTCTTACTGTACAAGTACAAGCAACTGTTACTACGGTGTATTTCTGAATACCAAAACCAACTTCATCCGAAATGAAGAAGTATGCTGTTACCTAATATTTACAAGTATGTTCCTCTTTCAACTTAACTTTTTCAATTGATGCAGATAATCACATAATTTTATGATATATGTTGTACTGTATGGTGACTTAATTAGAAGCGGTCAACTTGAAGTTAATTGCAGTCACCGTGTTGCCCAAGGTGCCCACGCAATTAGGGCTTATTTGAATTTATTGCAAAATAATGATATTTGATACCTAGAAAACTAACCATCTAGGTTAATGTAGATTAAAAAGAATGCTATGGTTTGTTTATTTTGCTGCTTTCACTGCTAACGTTATGCAGTCTAGTTAGATATCTACAACTACATTTGGTACTGTTAGTTAAATATAAATAGGGTTGGCTTCGCTTTTCTTTCTTTTTGGACTTCAGCTTTGGCTATCCTTGTGATGGTTTTGTGTGTGCCAAACGATTAGTTCCACTTATCCAACTAAACTGAGTGTATTAAGCGTTGGGTCCAGATGGCTTGTTAAACAGACTGTTGATGAAACTTTCCATTAGACGCGTTCCGGCACGAAAATCATTCTATAAATTTTCACTTTCTTGTATTTACTTGCGCTATCGTTTCTCTTGTTGGGCGTATAATTTATGTTTTATCTTGTTTTTTCCATAACTTATAAGTATTGTAACTATCACAGCCGCTTCCTAATTGGTTGTAGATAGCTGAAATATTAGGACGTTTGTCTGAACCCAAGAAACTTGCGCGAACGTTTTAAGCGTTTTATTCCGTTTAAAGTTACTGAAAGTTGTCTTATTTTGCTTTCCTTTTTGCGGTCTGCATCTGAGTGATTTTGTTAGTATAAATCGTCCAACTACGCACATGCATTTTTGGAATATGGGATAATAGCAATTTCGTTTATGAGCGGACCCATGTTCAAAGCAACTCGGTGGATGGTGGTTTACCATGCTGCAGCAACATATCTCACCACGTTTAGCTTGGGCTGATTTATCGTCTTAAATTTCTAACTTCTTTGATGACACATATATACCTGTAGCAATGTAGAATGGCAAGTGTGTTTGTGGCTGACATTGACTAAAAATGAGAAAAGGCAATGCTGTTTTCCTTTATTTTTCATGTGGGCTTTACGCGCAAGACGTTGCCTATATTCGTGACCAAATTTCGGAGCCGAAGCTCGCAGCTCGAAGAATTGCGAACTATTGTTATTTACACCTCGAGCTGTTAGTACTATCTGTATATACGTAGATGCATATGTATAACAAAAGGAATCTTACCTTCTGGCAGACATCTTCATCAAGTGGACCAGACAAATACATTTCTGGATAATAGAGAAAGTTTTTTATATGAATTATAGTACTATAGTTTGTCCTAAAATGATATGTCATCGTGAGTGCAAGAGTACCGGCCTTGTAAATTTACTCATTTCTTCAGCTTAGTATGTCCTGGATAAAAATGTAATTTACAAGTTGTGTCCAGTAAAAAGGATATGCATTATATGGAGGTTGCATAAATCTTTCACTCTGCTTCAACAACACGTTATCTTTGGCGATCTACTTCGTCTTACAGACAGCGCAATTAAATTAATTAGCTCAGGCAAAATATAGTTTCGTTATCAACTGGTAACCGTATACATGTGCTTCCTCATGTGAACGAAACTGGTTTTCTTTAAAATATCTACAACAGTCTTTACAATTAAGAACTTTTGCGACGTTCCCTCTACTGGATAAATACATTAATTTTAAGGTTTCGTCAACAATGGATGTCTTGTGCAGAAGAAGATATTGCATTACTCCTTTGCTACTTCCTCCTAACTTCTTAGGGGTTATGCTATCTGCCGATATCGTTTTTACCAGTAAATGAATCTAATTTTGCTTTGTGTTTAATCTTCACAAGAGCTTGCGAAAGATTACAAACACTGGCGTTAAAATTACACTGCTCTCTTTCTTACTGATTTTAACCACATACTGTTAAAATAAGCGCATTTGTGTAAAACTCACCGTAATATTCGTTTTGCATGCCTTGGTATGTAAAAAATTAACTTAATTATTTTCCTCAAATGCCACCAGAATTGCAGTGCAAATTACGCGAATGACAGCATTGGAATTAAAAGCCTTTTTATGGGACGCTGCATTACCATAATGTTAAATTGTTTGCCTGCACCAAACCGAACAGGCGATATAGGACAGTGGTCCTCAATAAATCCCTTGTAGCGGAAGGGTCCGATTTTGATAGTTTTACTGCGGTCTGCTGAAGTGTGGATTGACTGTTTCTCTTTAAGCTTATCTTAATTTACTTCTTTTACTTTAATTACATTTACAAATGCCTAAATAATAAATTACATTTTCACTGAAAAGAAACATAAAGTGGTTATGCGTGTTAACTCACTAGAACGCTAAGTCAATAAGAACCCTGATGTCGCATCACTGTAGAGAGACGGTTCCCTCCAGGGGTAATAGGAGACAATGACACCCGAAGTCTGTTGCTTTTGTCTAGTTTATTTCGTTATTTTGATCTGGTTGCAGTCACTGACGAAAACCCGCTCCACACAGATAATAATTTTGAAATGGCGAAATGTATCTAGGGGCTGGGGTGTCAATCCGGGTGTTATTCGCCATGACCTTAATCCAGAATACCGGCAGTGTTGTTGTTTTGCAAACAGTCTTAAGGCTGCCGTAATTTTCAACTTGCAGCAGTTGATATTCCTCTTACACATACAAGTTAGATGCGCATGGTTTTTCGACAAATGTATAGCGGATCCTTTATTTACCTGTTCCTTGGTCTTTTGTATTTTGGCAGTAGCGCTAATACTCTTTTAAAGGCAAATAGAGGTAAACGTGCACCAACTGGGTGAATGAATACTGAGGGTCAGTCTCGCCTAAAATTCCCGCTAATAATCTAATCATGTTAAAACTGCTTCTGTTCATCCGTTGTCACAAAAACTCCAGTTCATTAAATGCTGCTAATTTTTGTAGCAACATGAGAAGCTGTCATTTATCTTCTGAAGGAATGTATAGAGTCATTGAGCAGGCAATACATGTCACACACTTAAGCCAGACTCGTGACCCATAACATATCAATAAAATGTGTTGCCAGCGGTAACTTCTGTTCAAAAAGATATTTTTGCAATATGGACATAAAAGGAGCAAAAAATTGTAACACATTATAGACATTCACAAAGCAATATTAAACATGAGAATTTATCAATCAAATAGAAATACGTTGCACTTCTCTCCAGCAAATCTACAACGCCACTGCCACTTGCAACTGCTCAACGCCGGGTTAACCTCTCGTCCAAGGATTGTAGCATAAACCCGAAAGAATTAAACCACGGTCCGCGGCTCGTGTGTTTGGTATCGCGTAAATATTTATGTAGGAACGATCTACAGGTTTATTAGGTAAGACCAATGACATAAATCTGTTTTTCTACCTTATTGTCATTTACATATTTTATAGTAGCAGGCACTCAAACATAAATTGCTTCCTCAAAACATTGCTAATTTTGCACCGTTTGGTAGTTATAATCGCTTTTGCACGCAAGAAAATAATTCACTATTAACGTATCAAGATTTTTGGTGGGTAAAATCACAGAATGCTTTGTTACGAAAGTCGAATAATTCGGCTGTTATAGTTTGATTATATTAGCGCACATAAATTATCTTGTATTCTTGAAATAAACTTTCCAATCAATAAAGTGGTACCTTTTTGAAATACAACATATAAATCTTCCGAATCGTAACGGATGCATCCAGCCATGTTGAAGTTAAACAATGACTCCGTTCGAAAGGTAATCTCTGCGTTGTTCATTGAATCAAGTGGTATTCCATCCAGTGTTTTCCTTATACCCAAATTCAAAATGATTGCATTTCTGTATGCAAGGTCAACTTGGTATGCACAGTTGTAAAAACGTCCATTCCGAATAGCGAATGTATAATTGCCTACAAGCTGCAATGTAAGAACTTGTTTGTAATATTTCTGTGTGCTAAATTATGTTTGACGGCTGGTTTGTTCCTACTAATGCTCGAGCAAAAGGCGATAATAGCAGCGTTGATTTATCCGATTTCAGCAAACTTTTGGCCTGTTCTTATGTTACAAAATTGCTTTTAAATTGTGGCAAGGGCGTTATTGCGTAGGCACCAAAAGCAGCGTAAACCGTATAACCGATAGTTTTTTGAACACAGCTTGGCAGGATTCCACCAATTTCGGCACTGCAACTACACACGAACATGTTACAAGTTTGTTAGCATGCTCTAGGAATGTAAACAAACTGCGTGCACATAAGTTTTTGAATTTGTACTTTCATGGCAGTTGGCGAGTCTTGTAACAATTCTTGTTAAGAATGATATTTATCATTTTATTTGTTACTCCAGATTGACAGGTTAATTTAAAGCTTTGTCATTATGTAAGCCATATCAGTCTTTTTGACTTCCATAAAAGTGGGTTACATCGGGACGCAATGTTTTGTTTATTGCCTTAGAACAATGGTGGCTCTCCAGGTTTTCCAGGAGTATCTTAGGCATAACATCTAAAATATATAAGTATCCAATCGTAAATATCTTGGCGCTATTAAAGACATTTAAACATAGCTTAACTTGTTATGTGGCAAATGAATGCTAGTATTCGCGCCACCCAACCAAGCCTAAAACGTTTGCACTTTATTGCTATATAAACTGTTTAAATATACTGGTGTTTATTCAACTATTGTTTTCCTTTAAAACATTTAACTGAAAATAGCGTTTGTAGTATTACTTATTGCTTCATTCTCTACATATATTTTTCTAAGCCTAAAAGAGTATGATACTAGTATTTTAGCTGATCTTTAAGCGATCTTTGTGCAGGATGCTCTTAAGATGATCTTCTACAATAGTGCAGAACATAAGCAAATGAATGTAACAAATGGGTAGGTGGTCTCCAGATAAAGATAACCAGTTGTCACAAGAATCAAACGTTCTTTGTAAATCGCTGTTGACCTATCCGGATTTTGCTTCAGTTCGAGGGGACATAATGCAGCTTTGGGCGTTTCTAATTCCGTGGCAAATAAAACAAGATATTTATGTCAAATACACAGGACAGATCTGCTTGTTGAATATGAGCATAAGTACCAAATACGATATTCCCCAGCGTTTCTAGGGGTTCAGTTACATTGGCTAGTTCGTTGATGGTCAATTTGAAAGCATAAAAGCTATCCCGATAGCAACCCAGTAAATCGATATTGTAATGTCGTTTGAGGTAAAGGTAAGTCATCCATGCTTGTCATATATGAATTGTAAAATAGACATAATTTGATAATACATAAAACGTGCATGAATATAGAGGACATATGTTAACAAACTAAACGCACCCAGTTGCATACATTTTGCCGATCATGTTTGCCAGCATCATTGATCGCTATGGCTGTTTATATAAAAGATGTGTACAGAAATCCTCTCCTTTAGCATAAGCACACATACATTTAGAAGGATATAATATTCTTTAGCGACGTGATAAGATATCTTGGACTGTTATATCCTGGAACATAGTTTTAGCAACATTACCAGACTACGTTTCACTTTTAACTATGTTGAAGCAAAAATGCTTACACCGAGAAACAATATATTACTGAATACATTTCGGTGGCTGTTTCCTTCCTCACAGTAGTTACTCGAACTTTAGCAGTCATGGCATTCGCTGGAAGTCGCATCCGAGCACATATCAATGCACTCGGCGTATTTCGAACTAATGCCAGGAGAAAGTGTATATTGGTTAAATATGGTGCATTGCAACTCATTCATTCCCTAACCATGCGATTTAATTAATGGTTTAGTGGGAAACTGAACGCCTGAGATAAACCTGGAGGACGATGCTACTGTATGTGTGACAAACAATGAGGTAAAAAATTCAGTAGATTGCGAAAACGCGCAATAAGTGCAGAAAGCGGAAGGTTAAAGTAGAGTGTAGATCAGTTTAACAAGCAAAGATTAACTAAATGTGTAAACACAGCGACAGATGCTCAGCCATATGACAATACATCCAAGCCAACCATTCTAGCAATACGTAATTTAGCAAAAAATAACAGCGGTAGCAACAGTAGAAGCAAGTTGTTTTCACCTACTGAGCTTTATATCATTTTGTTGCTTAAGGGCCTAAACTTTTGTAGGCGCATCCGTAATTATCACCTACCAAAACATTTGGCTCGATTGCGATGATACAACAGCAAAAGGTAAATATAAGTGACGATGAATATTTGACCACTGACCCACGGTTAATGCACAAACGTACTGTGCACCTGTTACTAAATTTGCAATGTTTTATTGTCTCTTTTAACTTCTGTTGATGGTAGTTGTTAAATATCCTGCATAAATTGAAAATATATTTCGTGTCAACTGCTAGAAACGTTTAAGGTATAAACATATTTCTTTTTCTACTAGCATAACGTATTCACTTAATGCTAACTATTATCAAATTATCTTGAATCGTATTAAGAATTGACAAAAGAATATGAAGTGGAATATTTATTTTACATGCATTAAAGGATAATGTATAAAAACTTTGTTTACTCAATCTCCCCCACCCATGGCCTTTAGATACGGACTCCACTGATATACACGCATTCTCTTTGTAATTTATGATGCGTGCCATGGAACGCAACGTTCTAAACAAATCCATCGATAGCAATGGTGATGTGGGAATTATTTTTAATCTAATGTAAAAGAAGGCGTTTCGCTCGTTTTCTTTTTCCGTCTTTGGCCCAACTGCATCACATCCAATAAGCGGCTGACCATTTATTGAGTGGTGTGCAATTCTCAGTATCTAAAAAATGAAGTTGCGATTTTTTACACATATAGGCCTTCACTGCGTTGATTTTAAAAGCAACCAGTTACCACCGCATACACCCATGAGAATATAGCAAAGGTCCGTTGCTGTACAACACCATTACGCAGAAAGTGGTGTACAGTTGTAAAAATAACGTGAGCACTGTTGCTCAGATGTAAGATGTACGCAACTCTTTTAGATTAAGTGCTTTTTTCCTCTTGGAAACGATGTACATGCTGGGATGCATGCTGGTACTTGATGTGCAAATGCGGTTCAACTTGATTACACGTGCGGCATGAATTACATTTAAATGGTGGGGTTTAAATTCCTGACGAATATATTGAAATAACTAAGATATTTTACATTACTGCATACATATTTCAAAAGCGTTGATTGATTTATAGTTACCGTTAAGTGGTTGTTACAAATATTTAAATAAATTCAGCTGTGCTAAATACAGCAATAAAGGGATACGTCTTAGAGTAACGCTAATGGCACATCATACAAATATTTTTACGGAACAGTGCATACAAGTAATATCCAGCATACTTTTAAACAAGTCATCTTTATATCTGTATATCCTACTTGTTGTTATCCAAGTTTTGCTTAACGTTTGAAGTTGTTTAATTTGCGAGTGGGATTTGCGATGTTAGCTTTACTAAACCCGCTCTCTAATAAAGTGCTGTGAGTTTCGCCCTGAACTGAATTCCAACATACCTTCTGAGTAAATATGTTAGACTTAGTTTTAAGGCAACAATCAGGATGAAACATAAAAATAAATAAATACAGTACTACACTGTATTAGGCATTCATGTACCAATTGTAAGGTTTGCATGCAACTACCTGTGGTGGATATCGTTTTCTTCTTTAAAAGAGAAGGTACCCATAAATCTAATGTAGCACAGTTAGAGCGCACTTCGACAAAGCTGCTAAAATTAGGACTTTTTCGAGCAAAATCTCTGTAACTTAATAGTCAGGTCATAGTTTCTGATAGTAATTTACTTACACACTTTAAAATAATGCCTTTGGCAAATATCTAAAATAAGCAGCATCTGAAGATAGGAATAATAATGCTATCATTTTCTATTCTACTACATTAAATTAAATTGTAATTTTTAATATAATTTAGGAAAAACCTTTCTGTTCAAGGCATTTTATCCCGGTTATCCAAGCATTGCAAAACTGCAAAACGATTAGTTTTATTATGAAATGCAAGAAAACAACTACCACTTGATTGCTTTACTGCATCACTCGACCTTGTTATTAGCGTCTCGGAAAATAGGACCCTGGGTTATAAAGAAGGTAGTTAACATTGATAGCATGATAAAGGATGCATTTACACCATACCATTTATGCAGCTTTAATTAATGTGCTTAGTAGAAATACGTTATTTGGCTGCAATAAGTATTTTGGAGTTAAGTTCAAGGAGAAACTCACATCAATTTATTAGATAGCGGGTTTATTAAAGCGAACATCGCAAATTAAGCAACGTCAAACGTTAGTCAAAACTTGGCAAACAACAAGCAGGATACATAAATATAAAGATAACTGTTTAAAAATATGATGGATATTTTTTGTTTATTTGTTTTCTTTAAGAATATTTGTATGATGTACCATTAGTGTTGCCCTAAGACTTGTCCCTTTATAGCTGTATTTGGTATAATTGAAATTGTTTAAATATTTGTGACAGCCATTTTATGGTAACTATAATTCAATCATCGCTTTTGAAATACGTATGCAATAACGTAAAATATCCCAGTCGTTTCAATAAGTTCGTCAGAGATTTAAACGCAACCGTTTAAATACACTTCATACTGCACGTGTAATCAAGCTGAACCGCATATAAACATCAATTACCAGCATGCATCCCAGCATGTACTTCGTTTCAAAGAGGAAAAATATCACATCATCCAAAAGAATCGCGTATTTTTTCATCTGTGCAGCAGCGCTCACGTTAGTTATTTAAATGTATACCACTTTCTGTGTAATGGTTTTTTACAGCAACGGACCTTAGCAATATTCTCATGGGTGTATGCGGTGGTAACTCGTTGCTTTTAAAATCCACGCAGTGAAGGCCTGTATGTGTACAAAAGCACAACTTCATTTTTTAGATACTAAGAATTGCACACCACTCAATAAATGGTCAAGCGCTTATTGGATGTGAAGCAGTTGGGCCAAAGACAGAAAAAGAAAACGAGCGAAACACCATCTTTTACATTAGAGTAAAAATATTTCCCATATCACCACTGCTCTCCATGGATTTGTTTAGAACGTTACGTTCCATGGCACACATAATTAATTACAAAGAGAATGGGTGTATATCAGTGGAGTACGTATCTAAAAGCCATGGGTGGGGAAGATTGAGTAAACAAACCTTTTTATACGTTATTTTGTAATGCATGTGAAAAAATATTCCACCAAATGGTTTAGCGTCTCCTAATTCGATTCACGATGATTTAATAGTAGTCAGATTTATGTGAATAGGTTATGTTAGTAGAAAAAAGGAATATGTTTATACCTTAAAAGTTTTTAGTAGCTCACTCAGAAAGATTTCCAAACCATGTAGGATATTTAACAATTACCATTAACAGAAGTTAAAATAGGCAATAGAAGAAATTGTTAACTAACTCTTGGTCTTAAGTTCAAAATTAGTAGTAGCGTATGAGGACGATTTTAATGCACTTGCCTTGCTTTAGAACAGGTTCCTTTTGCTACCTATCTTGGAACCAGTTTCTTGTTGTTTTGGGCGTATCGCCAACACACGAGGTGCCATTGCAAATTTATTAACAGGTGCACAGTACGTTTGCGCATTAACCGTAGGTTATTGGCCAAGTATCCATCGTCACATATATTTAATTTTTGCTGTTGTATCATCACAATCGTGCCAAGTGTTTTGGTAGGTGAAAATTACGGATGCCTATGCAAAAGTTTAAGCCCTTAAGTACAAAAATGATATAAAGCTCAGTAGGTAATAACAACTTGCGTGTACCGTTGCTACCCCTGTTATTTTGTATCATATTACGTATTACTGAAATGGTTAGATTGGACGTATTTTCACATGGCTGAGCATATCTCGCTGTGTTTAAACATTTGGTTAATCTTTGCTTGTTAAGCTGATCTTCACCCTGCTTTAACATACCGCTTTCTGCACGTATTTACCGTTTTCGCAATCTAATGAATTTCCTACCTCACTCTTTGTCACCCATACTGAAGCACCTTCCTCCAGCTTCATCTCAGGCGTTCATTTTCCACTGAAACCATTAAATAAGTCGCTTGGTTAGGGAATTAATGATTTGCAATGCACCAAATCTAACCAATACATACTTCCTCCTGCCATTATTTCGAAAAACGCCGTTTGCGTTGACATGTGCTCGGATGCAATTTCTAACTAATGCCATGGTTGCCAAAGTTCTAGTAACTACAGTGAGGAAGGAGTCACCGAAATGTGTTCAGTAA
Source organism: Dicrocoelium dendriticum (assembly GCA_944474145.2). Lineage (NCBI taxonomy): Eukaryota > Metazoa > Platyhelminthes > Trematoda > Plagiorchiida > Dicrocoeliidae > Dicrocoelium > Dicrocoelium dendriticum. Next base: position 116,667,914 of record OX104068.1, on the reverse strand, counting down.
TATATTGTTTCTCAATATAAACATTAATGCTTCAGCATAGTTAAAAGTGAAACGTAGGCTAGTAATGTTGATAAAACTATGTTCCAGGATATAACTGCCCTAGATCTATTATCACATCGCTAAAGAATATTTTATCTTTTAAATATAAGTGTGCTTAAATTAATGGAGAGGATTTCTGTACATACCTTTTATATTAACAGCCATAGCGATCAGTGACGTTGGCAAACATGATCGGCAAGATGTATGCAACTGGGTGCGTTCCATTTGTGAATATATGTCCATTATGTTATTGCACGTTTTATTTATTATCAAATTATGTAAAATTTACAATTGTTATATTACAAGCATAGATACATTAGCTTTACCTTAAACAACATTAAAAATATCTAATTAACAGTTTGCTATCAGGATAGCTCTTATTATTCCAAATTGACTATCAACGAGCTAGCCAATGTAATTGAACTCCTAGAAACGCTGGTTAAAATCGTATTTGATACTTATGCTCATATTCACCAAGCAGATCTCTCCTGCGTATTTGACTTAAATATATTGTTTTATTTGCTGCGGAATTAGAAACGCGCAAACCTTCTTTAAATCCCCTCGATCTGGAGCAAAATCCGGATAGGTCAACAGCTATTTACAAATAACATTTGATTCTAGTGACAACTGGTTATCTTCATGTAGAGACCACCTACTCTTTTGTTACATGCATTTGCTTATGTTCAACACTAGTTTACAAAATCATCTTAAGAGCAATCTGCACAAAGGTCGCTTACAGACCAGCTCAAATACTGGTATCATACTCTATTAGGCTTATAACAATGTATGTAGAAAAAAAGCATTAACGAATACTATAAACGCAAATTTCAGTTAAACGTTTGATAAGAAAACAATAGGTGAATAACCACCCGTACATTTAACAGTTTACATAGCAATAAGGTGCAAAATTTTTAGGCTAGGTTGGGTGGTGTGAATACTAGCATTCATTTGCCACTTAACAATTTAGGCTGTGTTAAAGGTCTTTAAGAGCGCCAAAGAACATGGATATTTACGACTGGATGGTATTGTTTCTGACGTTATGCCTAAGGTACTCCTGGAAAACGTGGAGAGTAACCATTGTTCTGAGGCGATAAACAAAACTTTGTGTCCCAATGTAACTCTTTATTATGGAAGTCAAAGTGACTGGTGTGGCTTGCATGATGACAAAGCTTTAAATTAAGCTGTCAAGCTAGCAAAACAAATAAAAGGATAAATATCATTCTTGACAAGAATAGTTAAAAGACTCGCCAAATAACATTAAAGTACAAATTCATAAAATTATGTGCACGCAGTCCTTTTAAATTCCAAGAGAATGCCAAGAAACATATAATATGTTCGTGTTTATTTGCAGTACAGAAATTGGCGGAAAACTGCCAAGCCATGTTCCACAAATTATCCATTGTGCCGTTTACGCTGCTTATGTTGCTAACGCAATAACGCAATTGCCGCAAATTAAAGCGATTTTGTAATATAAGAACAGGCCAAAAGTCTGCTAAAATGAGATATATCCAAGCTTCCATTATCGACTTTTGTTCGAGCATTAGTAGAAATAAACCAGCCGTCAAACATAATCCGTCATAGAGGAATATTACAAACGAGCTCTTACATTGCAGTTTGTAGGCAATTATACATTCGCTATTTGGAATGGACCTTTTTACAACTGTGCATACCAAGTTGACCTTGCATACAGAAATGCTATAATTTTGAATTTGGATCTAAGGAAAACACTGGATGGAATACCACTCGATTTAATGAACAATGCAGAGATTGCCTTTCGTACGGAATATTTGTTTAACATTAACATGGCTGGATGCATCCGTTACGATCCGGAAGATTTATATGCTGTATTTCAAAAAGGTACCTCTTTATTGATTGGAAAGTTAATTTCAGGAATACAAGATAATTTATGTGTGCTAATCTAATTAAACTTATAACAGTCGAATTATTCGTTTTTCCTAACAAAGCGTTCTGTGATATTACTCACCAAAATCATTGATACGAAAATATTTATTAATTTTATTGCTTGCAAAAGCGAATATTAACTACTAAACAGTGTACAATTGGCACTGTTTTGAGAAACCAATTTAAGTTTGAATGCCTGCATAGTATAAAATAAATAGATGATAATTAGATAAAAAAGCAGGTTTATGTCACTCGCCTTATAGAATAAACCTGTAGATATTTCCTACGTAAATATTTAGATGATCCCAAACCCACGGGCCACGGACCCGCGGTTTCATAATTTCGAGGTTATGCTACATTCCATGGACGAGAGGTTAACCTGGCGTTGAGCACTGCAAGTAGCAGTGGCGTTGTATCTTTGTTGAGGACAAGCAGTTCAAAGCTCCTATATTTTATTGGTAATCTCTCATGTTTCATATTACTTTGTGCAAGTCTATTATGTGTTTTTCTTTTTGTTCTTTTTTCGTCCATATTGCAAAAGTTTCTTTAAGAACAGAAGTCACCGCTGGCAACATATTTTAATGATACCTTATGGGTCGCAAATCTGGCTTTAGTGTGTGACATATATTGCCTGCTAAATGACTCAATACATTCCTTCAGAAGAAAAATAAAACTTCTCATGTTAATACACAAATTAGAAGCATTAAATGAACTGGAGTTGTGGAGACAGCGAGTGAACAAGGGCAGTTTTGACATGCTTTAACTATTAGCAGGAATTTTAGCGAGATTGACCCTCAGTAGTTATTAGCCCAGTTGGAGCACGTTTACTTCTATTTGCCTTTAAAAGAGTATTAGCGCTACTGTCAAAACACAAATGACCAAGGAACAGGTAAATAACGGATCCGCCATACATTTTTCAATAAATCAGGCGCATCTAGCTTGTACGTGTAAGAGGAATATCAACTGCTGCAGGTTAAAAATCACGGCAGCCTTAAAAATGCTTGCAAAACAACAGCAATGCCAGTGTTCTGGATTAAGGTCATGGCAGATAACACACGGATTGCCACCACAGCCCCTAAATACATATAGCTGTTTCAAAAATCTTATCGGTGTGGAGCGGGTTTTCGGCAGTCACTGCAACCAGATCAAAACAACGGAATAAACTAGATATAAGCAACAGAATTCAGGTGTCATTGTCTCCTATTACCCCTAGAGGGAACAGTCTCGCTACAGTGATAAAACATCAGGGTTCTTATTGACTTAGCGTTCTAGTGAGTTAACATATTTAACCCCTTTATTTTCCCTTTTTGTGAAAATGTAATTTATAATTAAGGCATTTTTAAATATAATTAAAGTGTAATAATTAAATTAAAACAAGCTTAAAGAGAAAGTAAAAATACACACTTCAGCAGGCCGCATAAAATTATAAATAATTAGACTCGTCCGCTGTAAGAAAATTATTGAGGAAAAATACCCTCTACCTCCTGTTCGGCTTTGCTGTAGGCAGTCAGATTAACAATTTGGAAATGCAGCATCCCTTAAAAATAGCGTATTATTCCTGTTCTGTTATTCATGTAACTTGCAATGCAATTCTGATGGTATTTGAGAAAAATAATTAAGTTACTTTTTAACGTTCCCAGGCATACAAAACGAATACTACAGTGAGTGTTACCTAAATGCGAGTATTATAACAATATGCATTTAAAACCAGTAAGGAAGAGAGCAGCGTAATTATAACGTCGGTTCTCGTAGTCATCCGCAAGCTGTTGTGATGATTAAACACAAGTCAAAATTTAATCCATTTATTGGTAAACTCTATATCGGCAGTTACCACAAACCCTAAGAAGATGAAAGGAAGAAGCAGAGGCACAGTTCCATCTCTAATACTTTCTACTGCATAAGACATCCATCGTTTTGACGATAACTTAAAATTAAGGCGTTTATCCAAACGAGGGAACGTTGCAAAAGTTGTTAATTAGGAAGAGTGTTGTATATATTTTAAAGAAAACAACTTTATTTTACAAGAAAAAGCGCAACTATACAGTTAGCAGTTGCAAACGAAACCATATTTTGCCTGAGATAATCAATTTAACTGGCTATCTGTCAGACAATATAGATCACAAATGATAACGTGTTGTTGAAGCAGAGTGATAGATTTATGCAATCTCCATATAATGCATAGTGTTCCCATTGGACAAAACTTGTAAACTACGATTATATCTAGGACATACTAAGTGAACGAAATGCATCATTTTAGAAAGCCAATATTTTGCACTCAAGATGAAGTATAATTATAGAGCAAAATATAACACTATAATGCATAAAATAAATGTACCCTATTATGCAGAAATGTATTTGTCGGGACCACTTGATGAAGATGTCTGCCAAAAAGTAAGATATCTTTTATTAAATATATGCATTTGGGTATCTTTAGATAGTACTAGCAACTCGAGGTTAGATTACAATATTTCGCAATTCGCCGAGATGCACAATTATGCTCCAAAATTTTGTCACGAATATAGGCAACGTCTTGTGCGTAAAACCCCCAACAAAAAGAAAGGCAAACAGCACTGTATTGTCTCATTTTATTCAATGTCAGCCACAAGCACGTTAGTCATTCTACACTGATGCAGGTTTATAAGTATCATCAAAGAATTTAATATTTTAAGGCAATAAATCAGCCCAAGTAAACTTGGTGAGATATGCTGCTAAAGCATGGTAAACCACAATTCACCGAGCTGTTGGGAACATGGATCCGCTCATAAACAACAAGAGCTCTTATCCCATAGTCCAAAAATGCAGGTTCTTATTAGGACATTTTAAACTAACACAATCATACAGATGCAGGTTGCAACTAAGGGAAGAAAAATAGGACAACTTTTCAGCAAGTTCAAACGGAATAATACGCTTAAAAGTTTCGCAAAAGTATCTCGACTTCAGAAAATCTTTCCAACGCTCGAGCTATGCACCTCAAATTTGAAAGCGGTTGTAGCAGTTAAATTACTTGTTATGGAAAAAATCAAAATAAAACAAAAATTATGCGACCTACACGTGAACAGATATTGCAATAAAATAAATGAAGTGAAGATTTATAGGATGATTTACATACCGGAAACCATCTAATAGAAAATTGCATCAGCAGCCTGTGTACGAAGTCCTCTGGACCAAACCCCTAGTATACTCCGTTTATTTGGATAAGTGGAACTAATTATTTGGTAAACACAAAACCATCGCAAGTATAGCCGAATGATGCAGCCTCAAAAGGATTAAAAAGGAAGCCAATCCTATCTAAATTAAAGTACCCTACAATCTAATTTATTTAAATATACCTAGCTAGACCGCATAATATTAATAGTGAAAGCAGCAAAATAAACAAACCTCAGCACTCTTCTTAATCTACCTTAACCTAGATGGCTAGTTTTCTTGGTATCATGTATCACTATTCCGCACGTTAAATTTAAATAAGCCGTACTTACGTGGGAACCTTTGGCAACATGGTGGCTGCAATTAACTTCAAGCTGAGCGCTTCTAAGTAACTCACCATACAGTGCAAACTATATTATAAAAATATGTGATTAGTTGCATCGATTGAAAACGTTTTGTAAGTTGAAAGAGGAACACAGTTGTAAATATTAGGTAGCAGGATACTTCTTCATTTCGTAGGAGGTTGGTTTGTTTACTCACAGAAATATACCGTAGTAACAGTTGCTTGTAATTGCACGGCAAGACGTATTTGAGCAATAAAATATATTAACTGAACCGCTGGCACATATATTATAAATATAAAGAGAAATTATACTATCCGTATATGTTTCAGCCGAGTGCCACGGCAATATTGGTTAACAAATTGACGTTTTCGGAAAATTTTTATCCGTGCTTTGAAAAAGGGGTTTGCGTTTAACCGAAATAACAGGAACTAATTTTAGCTAAGCTGCAGCAACGCTTGGGAAGTAGATGAGGTAACCACAGCAAAAACCTATTTACCATGCAGGTCGCCTGATCAAAATATGCAAACGCTGGCTTTGATGAACAATGTGCCACTTATTGATATTGTCAACAGCAATCCATCCACAGCGGGTACACCAAGGCAAAAAGCACCATACTTTTACTGTACTAGATGCAACTTATGTTTACAAGCTTAATAGTTAGGTAGTTAGGTCATTATATTTAATGCACTCTTTGACCTGGTGTGTTATTCTGTTGCATATTCTACACTAAGTGATGGTTCTTACATGTTAATAACTCAACTTGGAAAGTAGAGCTGTGTACTGCTATGCGGAAGGTCAAGGTTGCACTTCAAATTTTAATATTCAGCAAAGTTGTTTACTTCTACACTGTAGCATATCTAGCATACTTTTGTATGCAGTCCAATCCGCCATCGCGTCTACTTGTCAATAACGTCTACGGCGAATAGAAATATCATGCATGACCTTTTCTCTCATCATTAATATCCCAAGCATGAAACTGTCCATAGCAACTACATGACCAAGGCGATCACTTTTTGTCTGTCTCATGACTGGTCGCCTTAGACGGGCTTTCCTGTACTCGGTTATATGTGCTGCGTTGGGATTTCAACACAGTTTTGCTCTAATTACTCATCAAAAATAAACTTAAGGTTAGATAATAGCCTAAATTCTTTCCTGTTGGTCTTTTGTATTAGAAGGAATGGTTTCCTTGACACGGATTTGAATGTTACATCCAGACATTAAAATATATACGATTTCTGTTAGCAAGCAAATTTATGTTACATGAATGCATTTAGTTTAGTTTACAAATGGAGGCCATTAGAACATCCAGTATCTGGGAACTCTGACAATTACCATGGTATAGTGATTTCTAACCTTTTAAAATTTTACCGATAATGCTTTAAAGTATTCTCGCTTCATTTAAAACAGGTAAGGGAATACTACCAAGAACATTACTCGGAAATGTTTTCTACATGTGATCGACAAGATTACGTTAATTCAACACAACGTTCAGGCAATTACTCCTTACACGTAATAAAATCTATCAATCCGGTTTATTTGATTGACTACCCAAATTATGTCGACTCACATCGTAGAATGATATATGCGTTCAATGAGCAAGGATGCAAATATAACGGTTTTGTTGAAAGTCTCTAGGGTAAGTTTCGTTATGCTTGAAGCTACAGCGTTTTGTGTGCGTATATATAGTTTATAGTTTTACGCACAATATACTTCTTGTAAATATGAAACCAATTATGCATAAACTACTGCCACGAAATGGAAAAGGTAAAAAAGGTGTTTCTTACCCTTACACATGTGGAGATATTAAACCCTGATACACGGCAGACTGAAACGGGATTCGTACTGCAGATGACCGATTATAATTAACACTGTTCTACCCAATTTATTAAATAGGGGTACCGGAACTCGAAAGATTTTCCTGTTACGCACTGTGTTAAAACGAAAACCTGTTTAGTAGGAACAAGTTACTCTGTTTACTAAAAACTAAGAAAATTCCAGTTGATCTATTTATGTGCTGCAGTTATTTCAATTGATGTGCCGATCCCATTAATAAATGTTGTACGCAAGTATTGCAAAATGTCTATCCTTCAAATGTCGCATAAAATATCCTTGTTTTCAGGAAAACCGACTGGGTCTTTATGTGTTTTGTAGTGGCTGTAAGGAAGGACCAATGTAACTGCTTAAAGTAAAATTATAAGAATTGAGCATACATGTTGCATTGTCACGACATTTCCGAAAGTCTGCAGCATTGAGTGCAAAGAAACCGTGCAACTGCTGGATTAATGTTTGGACATAAATGATGGAGGATACTTAAGCTAAATTTGATAATATTGAAGAAAAGGATTAAGCAAGCCTTTTAAATACTGCAGATTTAAACAAAATTATATACCGGATTGTATATTGGTTCGACAGTGCAAGTATATCCTACAAATTTCAAATTTCAGTGTACATATATTGCTAAACAGGAATATCTACTATTACAATATTGACGGACTTTGCTAAAATTCTTTGTAGTACTTACCCAAATTAGTAGCAAATAATTAGTTAAGGATAACTTAAGTAATCGTACTTAACAGCTGTCAACTTCGCCAAATCATTTAAACGGTCAAAAATTGAGTTGGATTTGGCCAAGTCTAACGGTCAGCAACATAATACTTAAATATCCATAGCCACCAGATCATGATTAGCCTACATTTCCTGATAATTATAATTAATTCTTGGCATATTTATGCCCACAATCGAGAGTAAGTTTTGTATTTTCTTTGTTGTAAGCTTAATTGCCATATAAATTTGTTTCATGTTTAAAGCTTCTGAAAGATGTTTCGGTTTACTTTACAGAGCAGCAAATAGCTTGGGGATGAAAGCAGTCAAGCGGCAAAAAGTGATGCGATTTGCTCCTTGGAAAATTATGGCTTGCTTCATTCTGCAAATTATCTGTTTTTCGCTATATGACTAGTGCATTATTTACTTTTCGATTCACATTTCGATACAAAGCATTCGGTATAATATGGTCCACCTTGCGGTATCCAGCTAGGCAGGGCGTGGTAACTTTATTGCCTTAAAATAAATGCACATGTTTACCCAACATTCGAAAATAGCTAGTTCAACCACTTTGCATAAAATATAAGAAATAAGGTATTGCAATCCCGAAAAATCCGCTATGAATGTCAGCTGGAGTACTTGGATAGAAATAATGATTTCCTAAAGACGTATTATATAAAATTAAGCCATGAGTGCATTTGCAGTTGTCACAGTGACACGTGTGCCTGCCAGCACGACAACCTGATAAGTGTGCAATAAAAGATGCAGCAGGGCTCGCAATTGATTCCCTTGACAAACATTTCTAGCAACTCGAAGTAAACCTTCCGCAAAACATCATTACTTCTGCAGCACCTCTACGCAATCTAAACTTTTATTTTCATAATCCACCGTAACCTACTCTAGCATGCTAAATATTTTTACCGTTGCCCAAATAATTTCCACATAATAGGCACCAATTAAAATTTTATCGATCACATTGCTATATATTTTACCACTCCAGCAATTCGATAATGGTATCAAGCTCCTCCATAAGAATATTCAAGAATGTTCAATTTGAATCTAACGTGGCGCAAACGCCCAAATGCGTGCCCATCGTCGTGACCAATTGCAAATCAGTGCAACGATATTCAGAACATCTGCATCGGTTGGTGCAGCGGTTAGGCTGCGCTTAGCCAACGAAACGCGCGATGCACATGCGGACGTGAAAACAACACATGAGCTCATTCACTGTAGGATGTGGTACGGACCAAAAGGCGGCATCTATGGACGGTCGAGGAAGTACTGTAACTCCCATCCACTCACTTATGCGGCATCAAGACCCACAGCACAGAACTGAGGGCCGCAGATATTCCATCCGTGTTCATAGTGCTCACTTTTACGCTTAGATGACCGGATATGAAATGTGCTCCGCAATGAGACAGTATAGATTGCTTTCACTGAAGGTAGCTGCATGCAATCTAGCAGAGAAATCCGTCAACCTCACCTCGCTTGACCTATGCTTAGCGGTATCTACGCGTGATCGATTGTGGATAATATTGCCCAGGTGAAATAACACGTGTGGTGCTTCACCACAAGCTATCATGGAACAATACATTAGTAAACTGTGGGTGTGGCCGAATTACCTATTAACTGCAGTTGATCGGCCTTAATGATGTAGTTAGCATCAGCATCCGCACAGCAACGCATGATGTACTGCAGTGAGCTTTAGGGAAGTGAACCGCGTAAATTGTGATAAGGGTACCGGGTTGGCAACAGTTTGCATTTACTGGTATAAATGCAATAGTTAATATAATGCAGCCATTGACATGGTGAAAGAATACGTTTGTAAAGAAGTGCCATCAATTATTGTGAAACGAAGATGAAACGATGATATATGGTAACGTTAGCGTACTCCTCACCAAGGTGCCGAAATGCGACGTACTGGGTATGGTGAAACGCTGTTTGACTGAAGAGATTAACCTAGGGATTGGCCGAAGTTTAATGTGTTTGAAACAACCGATATTGCGCCGTATATTGTTTTAGCTTGGGTTCCAGTCAGAAATAGGCACTCAAGAACGTGGTAATAATAATAATAAAATAATACCAATAATATTTTGTACTTAAAACAGGCTAACTCCACTAAATAGTCAAAAGTTGCTGGAACCAAGTGAATGGCTTACTTTGAACATAAAAGTAGATAAGAGATGTTAGTATTTGGGGAAGCTGAAACCGCTCAATATGAAGTTGCCCATCGCCATTCCTTGACTGCTATGTTTGCAAGAATGATTAGCTTTCAAACCGATACTTCGTCAACCAGCGGATCCAGATGGGACACAGCACTACAATACCAATCTCTGTGTTTCATAGATAAGACTTAATGCACAGAGAAGGAGGTTTAGAAAGCCGCTTGCAAGTAGACAAACAACAGCCAGCTGATACCACGAAGAGATTGCTCACCTAGCTAGTTGGGTGCATTTTTCGTTGTAGATCTGGGCGCTGTATCAGCATGTCGTGCAGTCGTTCGCAAGGATAGACGGCACTCTTGTCTCCAGAACTGCATTTCACCATAAGCATCGCTTTCAGTGTTTAAACGTTAAGCTGCATTGTTCAGAATCTACTTCGATTCAATTTGGACAAATGTAGAGTACTGCATCTGCTGCACCAGTTCGTTCACGTCAACAAACTTGGCAATCAGGAGCTTCAAACGTCTTCTGGCGAGAAGAATCTGGGAGCTTTCCAGATTGAGCTTGGATGTTCGAATCAGACTGAAACGGCGTCATGGAGGGGCATCCAACACGTGGGCCTCCTGAAGCATGCAGCCGGAAGATTCGACCCTTCGAATTTTCCACTACTTTTCGGCTCATACATATAGCCACATGTGGAATACGCAGTAAAGGCTTGGGAGCCATGGCTGAGGAGTGTTCTCATCGTCTTGCAGATACCCCAACGCCGGGCAATTATAAACGTCAAGGGTCCGTATTATTTGCTGTAAACCCTGTTTTGCTAACCAATTGTTGTATTTTGAATTTTCACTATGACCATCTTACGGGACTCATACGCGTTAGCATTTTTACATGTAGAGAAACATTGTTCCAGTGGCCATACAGGGATCACTTGGGAGATGATTGATACAGTATGTGTATTAGTCCCAGAGAGACCGAAACTAAATTAAATTCTTTTCGCACTTCTTCCTATGGGACGGAATTAGTCTGGAAATGGGAAAACATTTCCACCCAAGATGCATCAACCTTTGTTTGTTTACAGTTCTAATGGAAAATTTTGTCTGCTGATCTAAGCCTACACACGTTAATATCTTCGTCAATCAGCTCGTTGTCCTTGATTTCCAAGTCTGGGAGTGCAAATTTAAAAAGACTGACGCTTGCTTCATCTTTCTCCCTGCGCCGTGGTTGATCCAAGTCAAGCCAATAAAAGCCACTCAGACACTGAAAGCAATTCATTCTTTCCTGTAGATAACCGACGCAATTGTCCTAGCAAGTGGTGATAATATTCATCAAACCGTTTTATTGACAAGACCCGCTGGTTTGAGTTGACCAGTTCGAATCTCTATCTTGTTTTGGACAAAACTGTTTCTGCTCTTTTCCCTGCAATTCTGCAGGGTTCTGGCATTGCAGGCGACACTTCCCGTGCTGAAGTGTTTTGTTCCTCAATAGTACAGCAGCGAGGAAAATGACAGATGTGGTGTATAGAACGAGCCAAGACTCAGAGTATGGAATTTCAAAGAAGGAATTCAATTATGTAGGACACTTCCTTCGAGACATAAATAGAATTTCAATACCGACAATATTTTATGGATTAGCTCCACTGCTGGCATTATTGAACTCCATCATGTATTCCCTTATCCCATAAAGCAATGGTATTATACCGTTGTAGTGTCACTGAACTCCTTTAATTTTTCACCACGAACAGTGTACATTTAAAATAATAAGATATTTTTGCCTCAACTGTCTCGACATCAATAAGCCGACACTCACCTGGCGTTTGCAGTATGTTGTGGACAATGTGAACCAAGCAACCAAATCCCGCAAGTGTTTTGCTACTACAAGATGATCAATTTCGCTAATACATTATTATATCCTCGGGTAATGCAGGCGACACTTCCAATGCTGTAATATTTTGTTCCTCAGTAGTACAGTATCGTGGAAAATGACAGATGTGGTTCATAAATAAGAGACACAATTCTCCCTATTTTCGCCAAATTTGCGACTGACGCTTGGGAAGGCTTCCATTGCAAGTCGACAAGACACACTCTGTTAGTGAAAATGTTTTTATTTCCGAATCCATTTCTGGCAGTACAAAAAACCACGTGCCAAGTCGTTCATGCGGCTGGTACCAAATTGGCCTTTGTGGAACTGCTACAATATTGGACTCTGTAATTTCTTTGGCACCACCACTCGATCTCCACGGCTGACAGTGATCCAATTCGATTGTATATCAGCGGCAATCATTGGTCTGTCTCCATTTGGTCAACATATTCGTACATATTGCATCGTTTTCTCTAAGATACTGTCCCATGTTGTCTCCAGACGAAGGTTGTCGGTTGTTACTGGGAGTGTTTTCACATGAGCAGTCAGGATTCGTTGGACGTCTGATTCGAAAGTGATGGCTGCAAATACACAATCATCATTCTCCTTTAGGTGTGGTTTGATAAGACGAGACAGGGCATCCGCATGACCGATTAGTTGCATAGGTTTATACTGTATAATAAAGTCGTACGTCAGTAGTATATTTGCCGATCGTTGCAATCGGTTTGTCGTAAAAGCTGGAATTCCTTTCTTTGACCCGACTGTCGACAGAAATGGTTTGTGTTCTGTCAGGAGTGTGAAATTTCTGTCATACAAAATCTTGTGGAACCGATTCATACGAAAACGATCGCTGGCAACTGAAGAGTAACGATAAATTGAACAGTCAAATAACTAGGATTAGTTTACAACGCTAATCAATGTACAGTTGAGCATGCAAATAGTGTGGTTGGCACCATATCATACTTGACGGGAAACCTGTATACGTGGAGTAATCAAAGAGAAGGATGGAGCGTTTGGCATAATGTGTAAGTATTAGACGCATGGTTACCGGATGGCTCTGGTGAAGGTTAAGCGAATGGTTTGCTAAAGCGATGCTTCAGTATCGTTTTCACAAACTTAGCAAGCCAACTTTCCGTGGCGCGCGTCAGTCTTAACGACAAGTGGTTTTATGTTGGCATTGTAGACTGGCATTACATTAAACTTTGCACATTCCGATGAGTGTTTGCCTTCGGCATCATCGTGCGCATCGATATCAACCGTGATCCGGTTCAGGCGTAAACCGTTTGTTTTTGAGTGCGCCGAGGTCTAGTTTATAGGAGCGACTATTCATAACAGATCTAGGATTTTGCTCACGGTCGCGTGAAATGTGTCCTCTCAGGGGCTGTTCACTTCTGAACCAATCTGGGCTGCGTCGTAACTACGTTGCTTCACACAATTGGGTGGTATACCGGACTCATTTTGCGGTCAGTCTACGGAAACCAAAATGATCCGGGCAATAATTATGCTTTACTAGCTTCATACCAATGAGCCACAAGCGTGCACTAGTGAAAAACTTGTTAACTCGTGCCAGGCTTATCTGATCGAGCGATTATCTAACTGAGGAGACAGAAATGATAACCGGATCGCTCATGGAAGTCTTTTACCATAAGGGCCTCATAATGAAGCATAGCTAAGTCCGACCGCCGAAAGAAACGGGGTTAACGGCACCTAAGGAAAAGTATTCCTTGAGCTTTCATTCAAGGTTAACAGCGGTTCAACGAGGGCAACCAAGCGCTTCATCTCCGCTACTCAGATGATCTAATGCGCTCAGCTCCTGTGGTGTTCAGCTGAATCCGGAAATTGTCGCTACTTGCAGTATAGGAACTTGAGCCCACCAGCTTCAAATCACACAATTTTCCCAATTCGATTATCCCTGCGGCGTTAGTTAGATCAGCAAGAATAAGGGGGCTTTGGATTCTAGTTAATGAACACCGGGTAAAATAGGTTCAATGTGAGGTTAGGCATTTCTCGCCTAATATTCCATGTGCAGGCGAACGCAAATATCTTTTATTGACCGGTTATCGGCTTGACACCGGCTCCGCATTTCGGTTACTAGTACGTAAGCCCAATCCACGCTTATTAGGGTTCGCCTATGCCGTGACGACAAGCTAGCTGAGACCTGTCCTGTGAGTGCAGAGACAGTCAGTTTTGACCTACGGATACCGCGGTCCTAGGACGATTACCGCCGTTCACCTCATGTCATTTGACTGATTGGGAACACCATTGGGACTGTATAAGCTAATTAATAGTTATTGTATTAGTAATAAACAGACAATACGAAATGTGCGCATTTATCAGTGACCAGCTTGTCATTGTGTTATTCAAATTATGGGAGGGAACTAACTGTTGTAAATAGCAAACAGTTTATTTTTCTGCGGTGCGCGATACTGTGACGGTATATGGAATAACCAATGATGACATGAATTTCCTGAGACCGGTCACACATGCCATTGTAGTGTCCCACCGAACCAAAGCGAAATTTGCCAAAGTATGTGAACCGATGGTGTGCATCCGTTCACACCTGAGTTATAATAAACGGCCAAATTCAGTAACACGCTCGCATGTGTTCACCTTTGGCCCCGGTACGCTATGCTACATAAGGACAGGCTCTCAGGGTTTGTAGCAAGTGTCCATTCAGTTGCACATGTGGCCACTAGCACTTTTCGCTACTTAGCCTATGCTTCAGTCGAGAGGTGGATCAAATGTCTGTCGCAAGCATGACAGTGTAGTCAGCCATTGATGACTCCGCACTAACGTCCGGTCTGTGGCTGCGGAATACGAGGCTTGCATGCATGACCTGTCGGCCTGTTAAATCGACCCGCCACACCTTCGATAGCTACACCTCATCCAGTCTGTTCATATAACCATTAGATTTTGCAGTGCACACTGGATCAGCGATCAAATCTTCGAGGGTTGGCCGTAACTCCTGCCAACTTTCCAAGACAATATCCGGGTAAATCACATGCAGTCGAAGTGGCCGTACGTCCTGATTTAGGTGAAACAGTCCGCATTTAAAGCTGCTGTCCGGCTTTATTAGAAATGCTGGGTGGAGTGTATTAATGTATCGAGCTGAGGTTGTACACCTCAGAATATCCCGTTTTGTTAAAATAAAGACATCTCATAATTTCCGCAATTTAATGCTCCACTTTTGTTAATAGGTTTAATAGTTGGCAAGTTATTCGCGGAAGTATGGCCGTCTACGAACAAAGCCCTTATTACTATTTTGCTAAAAGTGTTATTTTGATTGAAAGCAGATACATAATAGAAACAGAAGCTATAAAAGTGGCGATGCCTTTTGCTTTCTAAATAAGGTACTTATCCAGAAATGAACGAAAGTTCGCATAAATTGCCGCAATAACTGGATATTACGTATTTGGGTAAAAAGCAAAATTTCCAAGTATTGTTACTTAAATATTAGCAAGTATGCAAGTAATTGACGGTGAAATTCCAGGAATCCACTAGAAATCTATCATATGCAAGAGTTCGCATTGTTACCTATTTTTTGCTCACGGAGAGAAGACATCAATGCGACGGATTCAGAGAATACTGAAATATAATCAAAAATGATGGGAGAGTTATCGAAATGTTTAACCTTTATTTGGTTGTGAAAGTTACCACCTGGGCTATGTGCAAGTAGAAATAAGTCTGTAAAACCACATACTTCTGGTTTAAATAAAGCAAGTTTTAACTCTTCCAGCCTATTTTATTTCTCCATCAGGATATTTTGACACTGACAATTAACAACAGAAGTCTATCACTAATAACAAGTGAATTGGCATCAAAAATAAATTTTGAAATTCTTCCATACTCGGAATTCGCTACAGATTGCATTGGTATGGCGTCAACAAATTTACTTTTTACTGTTAACCTTTATAGAACATGAGGGATTTCTTACGTCATGCGTTGAAAGACGCTAATGGGCACGAGAAAGCCCCTTTCGAGCTTTACCTTTCCAAATTTTTTTGCAAATGCGTGGGTCAACTGTGTACAGTAGGGTACTTAAGCTTTGTACGAATTTTATGCTGTCCGTGAACAGGAGTGGGCAGCCATGCCGCAAATTGTTGTAGAAATCATTCATATAAACCAAAACCATGGTCGGTCCAACATATTGTCTTTTACGACAGCAATGGAAATGGCAGCAAATGCAGATTGTATCTGTGCAATTTGCAAAGATTAAATGCTATCTGTTAAGTTTGATTGCAGCCAGTCGGGGAGTAGGCTGCGTACACCGTGAGCTTTAAGCTTATGCACTGTGCGTATAATGGGACCTTGTCAAAAGCATTTTGCATCGTAAGGTAGAGTTTGCTTACTGCCAGATCTAATGAATCGCAATTCTAACTTGATTAAGTAAGCAATCTGGCAGTTTGTGCAGAATCGAACGCTTGGAAATCCGTCGTGAAATTCTAACATGTTATCCTGCATACAGGATGTCTATGAGCGCACGCTTAACCGTTTTAATTATAGCGCATAAGGTACTGGTTATGCTTTTTATGGTTGTTTTTGATTTTGCAGGAGAGGCTATAATGCGCTGAGGTTAGAGGTGGCAATATCTTGAAAGGTGGTCTACCTACTGCTGCTACGATTGTGCCATTGTCTGATGTCCTGGACGCCTCCTCATGGCGTCTGCTGGGTTGGATTTACATTACTTCATTCTCACAGCTAAGATCCAGGATACCAATCCACATGTGTTAGTGAACTGACCCTGTGTAGACCCACTGCTTTTCTGGTGTGCATTTAATCGTATGCTTTGGCTAAGAACCCGCGTCATTCTCTTTTTATTTGTCAGAGTCCAGCCAATATACTAGTTCACCCTCTTCGAAAGTTTGGAAGTGGCCGATGACCCCGTTTCCGGGTAAAGTTCCTAAAGTAAACCGTCGAACCACAAACTCCAGCTCGCGTACGATTGCCTATCAATGCAATCGCATGCATGTACACAAACCACTCAAAATCAGATGTTTGAACGATCGCAAACCACTGGAAGGGAACTCGACCGAGCGCTCTGTCTGACACACGACACTGATCGCCATGGAACTGGCGCGCTACAGCATTGATATTGCGGCGCTCAGAAGGACTTGGCTCGCTAAACAAGGTATGTTGCATCAGCTGAAGCTGTTTGCACGTCCCACTGTGTAGGCAACGTTCCCTTAGTACCATGTAAAAATGGTGCGCGATAATCTCTATAATCAGTTATACTCCGTGATACGGTCTGAACCGAGGAGCGACCGACTAATTCTGCTAGGTGATTCAACGCGCGCTTTGGGCGTACAGCAGCGGTGTGTACAGATGTCAGTGTTCTGCGTGGCGTTGTTTCAGCGAATGCGCACGGCGCCAGACTACTGTTACTGTGTGCCACTAACGGCCTGTCAAACACGAACCTTCGGGTTGCACTGACTACGAGTGATCTAGCAAATTGGACACGTTATCTGAGTGGTAACGCCCACCTGCTGGACTAAGACATCGTACGTAATGGTGACATGCTCGAAGTGCGGAAGGCACGTATACTGCATCGGGCTGAGAGTGGAACTGATAACAAATTGGTGGGGACCAAACAGTACATATTTTTTCTTAAATGCATTTATTAAAGTCCTGCCCTGCATTTGTGTAAATTACACTTTCACTCCCTCAACACTGGCAAAAAGTATTGAGTTTTAGCAGAGGATATCTGCACGCTTGTGTGATGTGGAATGTAAAGCCACGGTAGGAGATTTGTGGCACCACATATGAAATCAGGTGAAATCTGCTTCCCATGAGACCATGAAGCTCGCAAATTGTAAGCGGCCCAAATACCTTGATGGGAACAACGCAACCATTGGCGCCTTCTTGTCGGAGAAGAAAGCAGCATTTGCTGCACATGTGGTCGATCAGAGGGAGTTAAGGAAGAAGAGTCAGTTTTGCAAATTTCGACGGCTAATATTTCTAAAGTTTCTTCACATACAAAATACACGGTAGACTGAAATAGCGAAGCGAATTATCTGTTACACCGCACCTTGCCAACAAGCGAACCTTGTCAACTCCTTGAAGGCGTTGAATGGAAAGAGTTTGTAGCGGTTGACGATGCTGCTGGTTGGTAGTTTAGGCTCTACCGGCACACGGACCACAGACATAACGCAGACCTGGCGAAAACATTGACTGTCTCGAACAACCATTCATAGATGCACTGGCCTAACTTAAACTGCCTAAAGAAGCAAGACATTAAAGTGAATCTTGCAGATACATTGACAGTAGATGAGATGCAGGGATCTATTGCTCAACTGCGAAAGGGAAAGTGGGCGGTTGCCGACGTGATCCCGCTTTAAGTGTTGAAGCACGGCGGACCCGCTCTAGTAAATAAGATTCACCAATTGATGCAACGCGTGTGGATTAAGCATGAGGTGCTTCAAGTACTGTACTGTTCCACGAATTATTGTGGCAGCAATTCGCTGAGTTGTGTGAGGATGGTGAAATCCCAAATTCTGCTCAACCGCCTTGTCAGCCAGGTTGTGGAAACGAAATAGTTGTGAAATCAGTGTGGATTCTGTTCGGGTCGAAGCACCATCGATATCGATTTTTCGACTCTTCTATTGCAGGAGAAGTGTAGGGAAGGACACCAGCCTTTATGCTTGATTTTGATGATTTTACCAAGGAATTGAAAACGGTGAACCGCGAAGCGTCTTGGCTGTCGTTGGGTAGGTTCGGTGGTCTGAGTAACTTTGCAAGTTTAAACGTATATCTGTGCAGTGGTGTGCGGACGAGAGTGCAGCTGGATAACTTTGCAGTTATCTCTGGGGTTATGCAAGACTTGCCTTGGCTGTGGCTTTGTTACTAATTAGCTTCAAGCCATGGTGTCTTGTGCTTTTGATGCGGTTTTGTAAACAGTGATAGTGCGAAGCACTGTATTGATAATTGTTTACCAAACATCCATCGTTTTGGTTTGAGAACCCTAGTCTGCTGACAGCTATCCGTACGTTTCTGTTTGCCTACGACTGTGCATTGCTTACAATGACTGCGGTTAAGCTGCATCACATGAAGGGCGAGGACTACGACAGCTGCCAAATTCGGGCTCTTTATCAATATAAGCAAAATGGTCTGCCTCTTTCTGAATTTGAGTTGGTTCAAGACAATTAGATTCCAAACTGCATAGGTAAGCTACCAATCCAGGTAAGAACAAGACTCGCTTGGGCTCAAATGAGACTTGTCAGTGGTACACATCCATCGGTCCCATTCTATGGACAGAAACCATGACCGCAAGCGGCTAACGCCAAATAGGCAGCAGCTTATGCCACTGAGCCATGGGAGACGACAGCCGACCATTAGGAATTGAAACCTAACTGCGACATAGTCCGACCTATCCTCCACTGCCATGCACTTTATTGCCCGTGCAGAGGACAGTGTTTGGCCCTCCCAGTCAGGTCTTTCCTTGCCAGCACCTTGAATACACACAGTAAATTTGAATATTGTTAGGGCTTAGGTTTTTGGTTTACCGGATGTACAACCTTCCCTGTTGCCGCGAATCGCCATTAGTGCTAAAGTTTCGGAAATAACCTTTCAATGCTGCTATCTTAAAACAGTAATGTTGACTGACCAGCAGTTTTACAGTGAGTTTCGTATCCGCTTATCGAATGCAGCGGCGGCACTCGGGAATCTCGATTGTTGAGTGTGGAACAACCATAAATATACAGTTGCACGAGGTTCTGGTTTTCAAATCCATGTTGCTGTCCGTTTTTCCATACGGCAGCAAAACCTAGACGGTTTACCGGCAAGATATGCGGTATCTCCTGCGGTTCCATCAACAGTTTTGTGGCGAATCATGCGCTTTGGTTGGTGCGACAGAGTTGTGGGCACGAAAGTGTTGCATGGAAGTGGAATGTATGTTGTGTACTACGTACCTTTAAGTAGACACTTAAGTTGGCGTACTTCTTCGAGGTGGATACTGAAGCAGCCACTATATGATCAGCCGAGTGTAGAGAAGCGACATGTCAGGAAACTGGAGCTTCTTTACCTGGACATGATCAAGATGAGCCTATCAAGTTCTAAACTTGATTACAAATCATAGGTATCAACTACGGTTGGTTGGCATGAATGGTGTGATCTGATCACGAAGGCAGTTGCCCAGGTGCAATATGAAGCCCAAGTGTACACAGTGAAGAATCCGCAGTTATGGAAGCGACTGTCTCTGGTAAGGTGCACTCCATCGATGTAGAGCGCATGGTACTGTAACACATGCGGTCGTGAGTGTTTGATTCATGCAGGCCTAGTGAGCCATAAGCGAGGCCACCTGGGGCTAATACGGATTCCTGCAGAGAACTTAGGTAGAACCGGCGTAGCGTCGGTAGGCACGTTACGTTCGATTTACTAACCGCCTGCTTGCATGCTGTGTTTCTATAGTTTAGGTCGTGAGTTTACTGTATTGTCCGAATGCCATTTTATATCGTCTTAATATCTGTCTGAACTTCTATTAACTTGAACATGTTGCTGAAGAAAATTGTTATTAACATCGACAACGATTTTTGCTTTTGGGGCATTCTATTAAAATATATTTTCTGATATTTGAACCTATCGCAGAATTGTTGACTAACAATTTATGTAAACAATTATATAGTGAGCAGTTATAACGTTATCTCAGTATGCATTGAACGAATGTTTTTCAGTGCTATTGTAGTCTAAAGTGTTTGACTATCGATTTTTATCCCCGGTGTGGGTGCGCATAATGTGCATGCTGACAAAATGCCTACCTAACTTTGACACACTACCTCGTCTATAAAGGCTTTAGGAGACACTTAATCGTTGCTGGAGAGGACGAGTGCACTATCCTTGTGTCTGTGCTAAGAGAAAGGGTGGTCCAATGCACATAGTTTCGACTGGACTATGGTCCAGCCACCGCCTTTAGTGCTATTTATTCCCAACTGCAGCGTGCTTGTGTTTGCCTTTGAAGGAGTCTGGACCGGTTCCATCGAGGAAACTTGGTATATATTCACGTAACTTTCGGTCTTATTCCTTCAAGTTTACATTGTACTTTGAGTGTATGGTTGGAGCTGTAGATGCTGCAGCGCACGCCATTCATGGTCGCTCGGTAGGCGCAGGCATCCTGTGACTGTCCACATTGACAGGCAAATGCGAAACGGGATGTCGCCCACCGTTCTTGATTTCCTGTACGGAACCACCTTGGTGGCGAGGGCTGATGAGAGTTTGCTTGCATGCTGAAAGAGTTTGACCCTTCTGCATGGAAAGTGTACACAGTTTTAAGAGGAGTACGCGGAAGTTATCGCCCATTTCTTAAATAATTATGTAGTAATCCTTCAGGAACCAAATACGTGGACGGTCCAGTGATTAAGAACGCGTATCGCGTAAGTTTAGGTGCAATTGCACGATAAAAAACCACTGGCTGGTAGCCGCATACAGTTCTTTAATGACCATTGGTATTTTTTGCTGTGGGACTCTAGGAAGTAATTCTTGAATATTTCGTATACAATGCATGGATCTTCAATAGCGACGCTGAGACCAACACGTACGTAAGAGACATTGCCGTATTATGAGAGGTGCGCAAACTAAGATGTCACCCTATTTGCTTGGTTTGATTTACAATAATCAATGCCGCTCTTTCCTGTGTAGTTTTATTCCGTACAGGCTTGCTTGTTAGCCAACACACATACTAGTTGTCTCTCAGGACATTGTCCAGTTGAACCGCATGTTGCACGAACGTCGTAGTTGTCACAAGCTGACATGTAGCTTATTTTGTCTCATTTTTGTTGATGCGATTTTAGTTAAACGAGATATAGGGACAATGAGATAAAAACAAAAGTTAAGTTTTTTTTAATATTGCAGCCGATTGCTCCAGGGAGTCGAATAATTAACACATTCCAGTTCCTTGTCCTTATAACCATTGCGATGGTGGTGCAGTTGGCAAAATTCAACGGACAGTAAGCCTGGACTTAGTAACACCGTAAGCAAAACGACTTCCAGTGCCCAGGAAATCAATTATTGTTCCAATAACAAACTTGGCTCACATTTGACTAATGCGGTTCCCAATTCGTTTGAAGTGACTACACGTAAGGCTACTTCTAATCAGCCGTCGGATTGCGTAGAAAATTAGCAAGCCGGTACTAGCAAAATTTGGGTTACGGTTGCTTATAAGAAGAGCCACCATTTATAATTAACATCATGCCTAACTGGATCGGAAGATTTGGAGCCTAGCGGAGTTCTTCTGGTAAAAACACCACCAGTTTCCTGTAACACATCTCGGAGTATTTTAAGAACTAACGGCGACATGTTGAAAGGTGTAGTGAAACAACTAACTGTACTGAGCATTATTTGTTCCAACATCATAGAATCAAATTCGACATCAATAAGAGGCAGACATTTGGATGACCTCAACTACTGGGAAATTATAATTAACCAAATCAGTTGTACTGAAAACTGCACACGTAGTTCGTATTACGCGGCATCATAACTAAGGATTAGTGAGAGTCAAGCTATCTGCGCTTGGTGCTAAACTCTATCACAGGCAGAATCATTGCTAGTGCCGACAGGTGTTCTAAGAAATGAACACTATTCCATCCGTATTTTTCAAGACATCAAATGGGACAAGCGTTATCCATTTAGCCGCAACTTAGAAAAATGTCAAAATAACTCCTCAACCAGAATCATTTTTGTTCACTGAATCATGTGATGATCATGAAATAAAACCCATGAACGATGGTATTATCTTTCTGAAACTCTCTGCTTAGATGTTGTGTTAGCGAAAAAGCTGTCACGACTGCGTACCCAACCGAAATTCAAAAGTAGCGGCCCAAGAGATTTGAAGATGGTCATGCAGTCAAAACATATAGTAGCGAAGCTGCTAAAAATCTACTACATGTATCTTTCGGGCTGTCATCGGAATTTCGGCAGAGAGCAGTCAGCGATATGCATCCCAGTGATGATACGTAACACAAAGAACGAAACGCAGTTGAAACTATAATAAAATATAGGCAACAGTAGTGTATCTAATGAGACAGTAATAACTGTTGAAGTCATCATTGACCAGACTCCTTTCACTGTAAGTAGAATATTGGACATGGAGCCAAATGTGCAGATGATGGTTAAGACGTTGAACACTTCTCCAAGTACACACCGAATAAGGGATTATTCGACGGCCACGCACTGATTGGCACAGCTTCAAGTAGGAATTGCAAAACCTACGAAACCTTGCTTTATTTGAGAAACTTTCATTGATGTGCACAAACGTCAAGGGGCTCCTCAGTAAGCTTACCAAAGTTCGGCTACGTCAGGTTGTGGATGCTGGGGACTTAATTTCTCTTACCGGAACATTGTGGAACAAAGAGGTGACTGGTATGAGGTTGATATACAAGGAATGTCACTCATCCGGAACGACTGCTACAACAGAGGAGGCAAGATCCTTCACTTCTGACGCTGCGATCTGCAATATGCAACAGTTTCTGATTTGTAAACTCTCGTTACCGACTCACTGTGTTGCCGTCTCGGACTAAGACCCAAGTACGCATTACGCGTAGCTGTCGTTTACCTCCACGCAACGTCCACTCCAGAAATGGTTGTCTGCTTTTTCCGTGTCCTGAACAGAGTAAACCCGTTCTAAGTACAGCCACATCTTATCTCCGGAGGTTTCAATCTACACGATCTGGAATTACCGGCATCAACCAGTGAACAGTTTAAGGCAGACTTGTATGAGCTGATCGCTACTATTCCGTTGTACAATCATGTCGTCACTCAAATATATTCAGGACAGCAGACAAACTGTCAATAATGGACCGCGTGCTCAGGCATGAAATGCTCATTATTGAACTGATATTATTGGCTAGTCCAGTAGATCTCAGAGAGCATGTAGTAATATCATTCGACGGTGTGTGCTATGCGTAGTATCCATTTAAGTAAGGGAACTAACACATACAATCACATGCTACCATGGCTTAAACGAACTCCTCGACGCGTCAGCTTGATATTTCTTAAACAAAAGTCTCCTTGACAAGGTTTAGACGGTTCGAAGACGGAGCGTCAGAGATCAAACCCCTTCGTCCCGCAAAAATTCCTTCAATACTAAGTAGCGGAACTCAAAATTGCCTGACGCTAAGGTATGAAGTATGTCATAAGCAGAAAATTAACCGACTCAGAGACTTGGGACATTTTCCTGACTTATCTCAATCATTGCACTGCACTTGTCCATGAGGACAATGTTGCTTATCAACAATGTCTAGCTCAACAATTACTGGCAAATAACCAATTATTGTAAAGACATGTCAACATGCTTCTAAAAGAGATGCATGGAATCTCTCCACTTATCATGACAGGCAGTAGAATGCAAGGGGCCGAAGAAGCAGCCAATGCGCTGAGGCTAAAATACGCCCCAGTGTTCAAAATCGCAACCCCAACACGTCGCATAATGTCATGCACATTAACGACTCCATTGATTACACATGTACTTTTCAACCAAACGTTTGTGCTAATTAAGTTACTCTGAATGTGCGATCAAAGCTCACTGGTAGCCGACAACTTCCACCCGAAAGCACTGAAGGCTGCGGCCAGAAAGCTAGCTGAACCACTGTCACAGTTCTTTCAAACGTGCTTCCATGAACAGCAAGTTCCCGCTATGTGGAAGCGAAGCATTATCAACCCAATTGTTAAAGTTGTTGTCCTTTAAGTACTTGCAAAAATGCCTGGTGACTCTCCTTTCACTGCTCGCAAATATTTTGGAGGCGGTTGTCGCTGAGGCTCTAATGGACTACTTTGGAAAATGCAATATTTTGTCACCGGAGCAGCATGCTGCGCTTCAACACCGGTCATGCACCACCAACCAATATATTTCACGAAGTATTACGACGGAAGTTGCTTATGCTGGGTTCGGAGTTGACGTCATCCTCCTGCACTTCACCAAAGCTTTCAACAGCCTGGATCACCACATATTACTTCACAGGCTACAGAGATGCCGAATCGGAGATCTTGTCCTTATGTGCATTAACAACTTTCGTTAGCAACGGAAGTTACAAATACGTGTTAGAAGATTACTGTCTAACACGATGGAAATGGAATTTGGTGTCGAACAGGGATACGAGCAAGGAGTGCGCTTTGCCGTGATGTTTATCCATTACCTAACGTGCATTATCTCCTCAAATTTCCTGCTTTTTTGCCGCTGAAGGCAAGGTATGGCGGGCGATTGGTGACCATAAAGATCACCATCCATTCCAACATGATCTAGATTGATGCGTAATAGTTAGGATTTTGTTATTATACAGCTATTACTTCATTTCCACACCCAAGCAGCAGGCTTAAGTCAGTCTAAGTATCGGCAGTGAGACGCCTTCCAGCGGACACCTGCTGTGTTTTGCCCCAAAGAATTCTGGATACCAGAGCTATTGTCACTTACAATAGGGAACAGCTGCGGACCAGCGCGATTGTCAGTTGACTGTGATGTAGCCTATAGTTCAGGTGTCATTTGGGTTGAATCCTGCATGGGTCCGCTGGAAAACGCACAATTGATGAGACCCCATAAGGTCAAAACCCCGGAGTCGGATGCGTATCCAGAATAACCTAAGCCTGCTGATTTAGGATGGCAAAGTTAAATTAGCTGGAAATAGTACTTGGAATGCATTAATGAATGGTCAGCGGCGAACCCGTTTAAGCTGAACATAGCTGCCTGCAAGTAGATCAGCGTCATCAGCCAGTGAGCTTATACAAGCACGGTGACCGCAACTTGCAGAACGCCTCTTAGGAGCCTGGTCTAGGTGTGCTGGTACAAGAAGGTCTCAGGTATTCAAAAGAAGTGAAGTCAATGTGAACTGGAAATCAACGTCATTGTTCTATTGTTATAGCACTGTAGGTAGCCGGGCTTTTTAAGTGCAACGACCCGTATACCACTCCGTGGTCACTCCCCGGGAATTCTGGGCCTACAGATATCCGTATTTTTTATACTTACAGTGAACACTGGGTCTCATAATTGATTGGACCTGGTAGGCGCCAAAACATGTCACGTCCCTTCTTTGAATTTGCTGCAGGCTAACAGGCCAATGTACTCGTTGGGGCGTTAGGCGGAAATCATTGCAGATAAGGCAGTTCTAATCCCCGCAACAAGTTTGCATCACATAAATGGATCGATGCTTATTTGCAAGTGGTTATAATTGCCTTGTCATTCCCATGGGAGGTATTGGGAGTCATGTAAATGCATCCAATAGTAATGTGGACCCCACGATATCAAGCATTTTTTGTATAAAGTCCGTAGATTCGGCACTGTCTGTGATTTCGATTTACACAGGGTAGTTTTTTAGGTAGATGGTAATCACTACAAGTTGCTTGACCATCTAACATTGTGTATCCAGCTGCTTGTCATAAAGAAAGAACGAATGGTCTACACTGTTTTGTCAGAAACAAGTTGCAATTACCAAACTTTTATGATGCACCTCAAGGATTGCCAAGGGGCGTAGAATATGCATGTTATTTTCAGAAAATTGGCGTTAAGCAGAATGACTAGAAACTAATGATTGGGGTACATTGAGTAATAGCAGATGAAGTGCTAGCCGCAAATGCCCTATATACAGATAGAGGATATGTGGT
Organism: Dicrocoelium dendriticum; assembly: GCA_944474145.2. Taxonomy (NCBI): domain Eukaryota; kingdom Metazoa; phylum Platyhelminthes; class Trematoda; order Plagiorchiida; family Dicrocoeliidae; genus Dicrocoelium; species Dicrocoelium dendriticum. The sequence goes on along the minus strand of OX104068.1, from coordinate 116,641,345 downwards.
TATTTCTATACTGCCTGTAACTATTTTCAATACTCCGCGATTTTACGGTTTGGGATAGAGGTAAGCAAGTGTGTTGTTTAGAGTACCTTTTCACCGTTTGTTGCAATGGTATTTATGTCTGTTTTTCCTTAAAACAATAAGTATGATGTTCCGTTCGTGAAGTCTAACCCTACAGAGTATCTTTTAAACTATAGACTGCAAGTGTAGCTCGCTTAGATGCTTTCAAAGGAATAACGTCGAAAGGTTGAACAATATTGTCTCACAAACAAAGTTCCCCATCCGCAAGCCAAGTGAGTTAGGGCATTGGCCTTTGCTGTTTCTTGGGCAGGTGAGGGCTCTATGGCTGTCTTGGGTGTTTATTGGTGGCTTCCATGCGCCGGGGCATTTGGCTCGTGGCGCCATAGTTGTTTCAGTTACAACTTTGCTTTCAAGCTAAATTGCCTATTGTCTAAGATAGGATGATGTGCCAAGCGCGCTCTCTTGATTTAATCACATGATTCCCGCAACCCATGCGTTCTGTACTTCTACTTGGGTTTATTCTCATTGGCCTAAAATACAGCTGTTTCAACTCGGTTTCATGTCGCAGCCCTTCACAATTTGTCATAGCAGCACGTAGAGTTGACTCTTAATTGGCAGTAAATTTGCGTGGTGCGGCAAAGTTAACGATTCGTTTGTTCAGTTGCTCATTCACCAGAGAATATTTTGAGATTCCTTGGACGGTGTTCGGCTGAACACCATCTACGTGTTTCCATCGGGAACCCTAAACACAATGTTTCCAAAGTCCCATTACTGTGTAGGGAATCCCAAGCATTGCCGCTTCTAACTTAGCTATTTCAGATGTGGACATGACGGGCATATCCATAACAGACGGGCCGTTTATTTACAAGATCCAAAGCATGTTTGCACCGGCAGGCGATAGATTTGTCTCTTTCTGAACGTGTTTGGGTACATCGTCTATCAATTTACTGCTAGCCTCTTTTACTATGTGCACAAATGTTGTCGCTGCGATTAGCTCTTTTTCGTACATCAAAGCGAGCTGTGTAACTGTTTGAAAGCTTGAATGTGTGCGAACTGCGAATTTCTCATTAATATTACTGTTTCTCTCCGAGAGACTTTTGGTGTCTTGTGGCCTTCTAGTCCCTAGCTTCCGCATTTTTACTAACGAGCAGTGGGTTTGCACTATTAGCTTGGTCTCATTTTGACACACAGCACCCGATATATCTAAAGCGGCAGTGCGTGTGTCAGATAGGGTGAGAGCGGCCCGCAATGTGTCTGTAATTACTGTAGGGTTCCCCTTAGTAATAGCGTTGGACGCAAACAGTTTGTCCTGGCGGCTTTTTACGGCAGTCCAGGAATGCGCTAACTTTACTTCTACAAACGTTGTGCGTGACTGGGTGGTGTTTTGCTAGGAGAGCAATTTGTGGGCCAAGTTTTCGGCATGCAATCTAAAGAGCAGAGAACATTGCTTTTTGGTTGCAATTTTATTTAATCTAGCGCAACTGCTTATATTATTTTCCGTGCAACAATCCTTCAACAATATTCCATAATTGTATAGATTTTCAAGCGATCTATTAAGTTATAAGCGACTACCGCAGTTATGCGTTTTATCCGGTCCAGAACTTTAATTCGAAACACGCAGTTATTTCCCCTGTCAGTCATCGCGCCTATCACCATAATGTTACCACGTTCAAGTAGACGGCTCAATGCAAGTCATGGAATTGCTTTATGCCCTTTGCATAGGTGAATATTCAGCCAAAACCTACATGATCTCGACAATGTACCAAAATGTTATATCAGTGGCAAAGCAATCAGGCAAAGAACTGGTGGATAAGGACGAAAAAACAATCAAGTTGATGGTCGACTGCTTAAGTCAAGGATGACAGAGTTGTGGTTTCGCTAAAGTCGCGGGAGGTAAAGGATGACTGATAAGCGGTAGGCTTGTGTGCATGCATAGATTAGGTTGTACTTTTGTATAGTATATAATGTTGCTAAACATTCAGATAAGGCACTAAGTAGAAGATGACGTGTATCTGTCAGTACACTAAAAGCCGTTTGCACTTCCTTGCTCACCACCGCTTCCAGCGTACTCACACTAACGCCCTGAACATACCTCATGCTTTCCGCCTGACCAAGCTACACTGTAGCAGGAAACTAGCAAAGTTAGGTCAGGTAATGGAGATAGAATGCACCCAGTGCTGCTCATACGGTGAGAATTTCTGGAAGCAACTTTTATATGGAACGATTTAACAATTAATGCCATACTCCAGAAATAATTCATCTGCATGTTTAACAAAAATTGAAGTTCCAAACTTTATGACAACCAGAAAAAACCTTTTAACGACAAACGGAAATGGGCAAAAGAAACGGCCCATAACTGCTCAAACAATTGGTTGGCTTTTAAACGTACTTGCTGGAACAAAAACGACTATGAACGGTGCTGGGTATCCTTAGCATCCTTTATGCGTAATGACAGTTTCACAGTCGTATACTCCCACTTGCTATGCATTACTGACACTGGCAAAACAATGGATACCAAACTCAAAAATAACATGTAAGCTCGGATAGCCAGCAGAGCTTCATGGCCCTATGACTTTGAATTTCAGAAGCCTTCTCAGTCCCGTTATCACGAGTAAGCACCAAACAAATTCTGCTCCACGTAATTGTGACAGTAAAATATTATTATGCATTCATTTGTGTGTCTTTTGTACACGCAGAAACACTTATTATTATTATTATTATTATATTATTACTGTTGTTACACGATCGAAAGTATCCTGATACAACTTCCGACAATTTGATTAGTTGAGAGCAAGAAAAACTGCACTCGCGCTTTGGTTTGAAATAGCCTGGCTTTCCCTAAATTCGGATGACTAACAATAACGCTTTCGAGATAAGATGACGATGCAACTCGGAAATTCGTTACAAAAGTTATAAGATAGCTTTTGTGCAACGACACCAACGGGGGGAAAGGAAGTGAAAGCTTTGATGAAACGACGAGTAACATTGTGGGGGCACATTAAAAGCACACGACTTTCGTCAAGCGGCTCGAAATACGATGTTTTAAGGAACCAAAGCACCGGGTAAAGTCGCGAACAGCGACTACCATAGGAACATGGCCTAGCCGTGAAAACCTGGACATGTTACAAGAAAATGTACTTACATAAAATAACACGTACACACTCGGTTTTTAATATCCCTCGTTAGTTTTCTTTAATAAATAGGCTTTACCCTAAGACAATGCAAAAAAGAGTGCAACTACTGACGTCGTGGTATTCTTTGCTCTGCTCAGTGGAGTTCCTGCTTGACGATTACTGCTCATCTACGCACGACTTTACCTTGCAGTAAGTCAAAATGAACACTGGGTAGCCTAGGTAGCTGTCTTCCAAAGTGTACCCAGGCCTTGACGGAATACATCCCATCATTCTTAGCACAATAGTCAAGCACATCCCTACCAAGCATTTTATCAGGTAATTATAGTCGATTAACTATGCCTAAGGTGAAACGTAGACGCAATTATGTTCAACTACAATAATACATACATAGACTACCTGCAAACCCTCGGTTCATATACCCAACAGCAATCGTTTGCACGACAAGGGGACAAATGGTCAAACGTGCTATCGTGTGGGTTAGCGCTTCATTCAACATGGATTTGTGGAGTATGCTCTTACAGCTTCAAATTACTCAACGTCAGCTAGACATCAGCAGGATCTATAGATGTTTGGAACCAAAGAAACGCGCTGTTCAGTGAGTATAGTATAGCATTGACAAAGTTGCACAAGAACGGCTGCTGATCAAAGTTTCTAAAAGTAGTTTAAAATGTAAGCTTCTTTTTTATTTAACTGACCATTTAAGAGACCAAACCATGCTCAATAAAATGAACCAAACATCCAAAGCTCCTCCGCTTATGGATAGTTGCTTTCCAAGGGTATTACGCTTGGGCCAGAACCCTTAAAGCTGCACCTCAGCAAGCTCATCACTAGAAGACGAAGTGTGTATTCTCCTCTGCGAGAGACCTAATCGGAGAGGGCCAGGTCAAACTATACAAAAGCATCATAATTAGGCATGAGGTTTTCAGGAGTCATGTGTTTTATAACTGTGAGCTACTAAACGGCTAGACGACAGTACCAGAACGGTGAGTGCTAGGTTGCATTTTGTCTTCTCTGTGAGTTTGCGTTTTCTAGCGGAGATCTAGTTTCCAGAAGTGCGTTTTCGTTTTCTTCCTCAATACCCAATGCAGCCAAGCCAGTCTCCCAATAAATGTGTAAATAAAGCTGGAGAATTAGCTTAAAAGCGACCGGCGAAGAACCGTAAGACTAGACATAAATTTTTATATGTTAAGCCCAATATACTGCTATTCGATAAAGAAATTATTTAAGCAAGCACAAACTACGCAGTATGCCGTTCATACCTTAAATCAATGGGTGGGTTAGAGGACGACCGAACAAATTGAACTACCAGCCTAAAGTGCTTCCCAGGCCAAAAAAGGAGCAAACCTAGAAAGAAACAAGCCAAACGCAGCAAATAGGCAGTGCTATATCTTATAATGGCAAAGTAAATGCGCCATTCTTAACAGCTCGCAAGTTACGAAATACTGCAAATAACGCCCTACGTCAATTTTCGCTAAAATTGCAGTTTTGATTTCCAAGCAAACCACGGAAAGAAGCAAGTATAACTTGAAAATCACTAGTTAGATAGATTCAAGGTAACAAGGCGCATCTAATAAGCCAGGGCACAGCACAGAAGTAGTGAGGGTTACTAGGTGCGACCTGAAAGATCAAAACTTCTGGTTTACCGTGCGTAAGTAAATATAAGTAAAATAATTACCCGTGCACCTTCAGGCTCATGCGAAACGATCCATGCGGGACCTTACGTAAATGCTATATCCGTTAACTCGCCTCAGTTAGTCAGTGATGACATGAGCCCCACGAGCATTCTTTTCAGAATACTGAGACTTAGCGAAATAAAATAAGTGCAAAATCTATTTTGCTACACCTTCAAGTGCTCGAAAGTATAGTGACTGACAACATAAGCCTTGACCACGTGGAGACACCTGGCCAGGTCAATATTAGTTTACCCAATATGAGCTCATCTTCCTGTAATTCATGTGGTGGCGACTGCAAAAGCCGCCACTGTTTTTACCTTCTAGGTAACAAAAGGCTTCGGTCTGTTTTACTCTTGAGGTACAAGAGGCCAAAATAATGTTGTTGAGAAGGGTGAAGATAGGGAGAAGCCCGTAGTTCGATAATTTTGCTAAAACCGTTAAGCGGGGCATTGAGGATCATGGCTCTAAGATCTTAGCACTGGATTAGTCGGGAATATAGTTTTCCTCGTGTTTAAGTACACTACGCGTCCATCATCATACCAATTTCGGGGCTCCTCATTACTGTGTTATAGGCCGGATGTGGATGCGTCTTTATCTAGCACTGGTAGCGTGGCTAACGTACTACATACTATATATATCTACATATATATAAAGTATACACTGAGTAACTTGTAACACCGCTGCAGCACTACCGAGCTTCCGCGATTGTATTGCAATGCTTTTGCCTTAAATGGCTGGTCACGCACAGTCTATAACAAAGCATTTAGTGATTTATTAGGGACCTAAGTTTCCGAAAACTCAAATGAGGTCAGACTCCATAGTTGCTACCGACTTTGCTTAACGAGCGTCGTGTTTCCCGCGGCGGTAAGCAAACAAGATGCACCGATACCTTGACGTCCTATTGACTGCTGCAGCTTCTGCAAAAGCTTAAAGCCAAAAGAAAACACCCTCTGTACTTTCATGCGGTGCGAGGTTGAAGCAAAAGGAACTAATAAACAACATACTTATGGAAAAGTTTAGTTAAATAACCATTTAAAACACTTTAATTGGCCGCTAAGGTACTGTGTTCTGTTAATACTGGAGGTGTCTTATTCTAGAAGTTGACTCCATGATTCACACCGGATTTTCCGTGGACCACAAGTGTACAGCTATGCTGCTTGGGCTTCGGTTGTTGTACTCGCAAGCAACCTGACCAAGCTAACACCAAATTCAGTATACTGGACACCACTAAAACAACTCATTATTTTAAACGTCCGTATTTGCTGCTCTCTTAGTTTACACCGTTCAACTGAACAGCAAACCAAGCTCAGACCTACAGCGTATGAATTTCCACTTAAGCGCACGCGCATTCTAGTTTCCAGTTTTCGTAACTTTTCTATACTGGCCACGATTTTCCGGTGGTGCGGTGCTCATGTATGCAACACAATGTTCTAGATAATGTCTTACCACCGCTTTGTGTAACGGAAGCAAATCATTAGCTTCAGTGCTACACATAGACCTTATAGGTTAACCAGCTCGTTCCGCTTGTTGTTGTTGTTGGCCTGCGTATGTTGCGCTGTATGTTTAAAGTGGTTCACCAGAATGTGGTTTAAGTCTCGTGCTTTGTCCGCGTGTTGCAGACTTTATAGGTTCGACAGACGTCAGCACGGTAATCTTTTAATTCCTCGACGTCAATAAGTGGCATTTCCTGGAATTTAAATGCAAACATCCTTTACATGACTACTCTGCTACCGCTAGGGATTCTTTAGAAAATTTAGCTTGATTTCTTCTGTTGAGGAGTATCAGACCATTAGCAAACAGTAAACAAAGGTAATGGAGAAAAAAGCCTACCCGTTTATAAACATAAAAAGAATGAGGTTCCTAAAATAGAATATTGAGGAACACCGATGTTAACCGTGCCGTTGATTGATCTAGTTTAAAAAACCACACGGCGGAGGGTACTACTAAATAGAATCTCTGCAGCCCAGGTCAGGATTTCATAAGTCAGTCTAAACCATTTCATTTTATCAAGCTTGGCTCGATAGTTAAGCAGGTCACAATCGTTGCTAAACATACCGTAGGATACTGTAAATGATAATCCGTTTTCAAGGCGGCTAGTTTTTTTTAAAAAAGACAGGATTACTTCTATACAATTTCTTCTTTTCGGCTGCGGTTAACTTGTGAGCAACTAATTGTTCCCGAATTCCTTTCTGAATACACTTCTCAAGGAATTTATGATAAATTTGGTAAGGCTTACCGTCCTGTATTTGACGGGTGAGTTCTGGACCGTCCTTTGTCTATGGCTACAAGAGTTACCTTTTTTAGTCCTGCGGTAGCATACCTTCACGTCGTGACATATTGAGCACGGTGATTGTCAGCCAGCAGTTTGTAAATGGCTGGCTGCACATCATCAGGTCCATGCGACTTAGATGGGCCTAAACCAGCCAGTATCCAAAAGGCTTCCGTTGAAGTTAACGATGTAACAATTATTGTATTATTATTTTAACCTAATGAAAGGTGGGGCAAAGGAATCCCAACGACCGTATGATGCACCTTTTGAAAGAACTCGCAAAAGCAACGTTGCTTTGGCCACATCCTCTGTGGCATTACTACCGTCATCGGCAACTAAATTACCAACACCTACATTAAAGGAGGCTTTAATTGAACATAACAATAATACCTCGGTGTTCGATGTACATATTTGGCCAGTAGGACATCAAGGGTATCCTTTGCTTGTCGCTGCATTTGATTACTGCATTGCGAAATTCCTTGTACTGCGATTAACGGTAAATCTCCCTGATGCTTGAAACTTCTTCCAAGAAACCATGCGTTTGCCACAGTATCGATCCCGCGACTCCATTATCTATGTTTATTGGAGTGTTTTTGTGGCGCAGCAATGCAAACTGCTCAAGTAGATGAGCAAGCCCACACTGGACTAAGCATCATCTTTGGTCTTTTGGGGTTTGATCCAATTTAGGAACCAAAGGAGCAGCGGTGCTTTAGTTCGTAGCCATTCAGGTCGATAAGACCAAGGTTTCTAACAAGCCTTTGGTTCTCCGGTGGTCTTTCAGAGAAGGAAATAATACATTGGTTCCACTTACCTAGCATATGAAGTCGCACAGCGACCCGAAACTTCGCCGTTTTGTTCTAATGACACTGAGCTTCAGTGGAATAGGACCTCGGCCGCTATGCACCACGCAGGAGCATCCGCTTGTGGCACTGCCAATGGTCTCCGCACCAGTCAATGGATAGCTGACCTGTCGGTGAACCTGTTGGAACCTAGGAGACACCTCCGGTTGTCTCTGAGCACAATGTGATCAGACGGACTATTAGGCGCGATCTGACTCGCGTGAATGTGACTCGCCACTAAATAAAGTCACAGCCTCTTTTCTTTGCAAGAGGATCATTCAGACGTCAAGAACGTCAACCGATTCGAAGCGTTCCATGGATTGCCCCCTTTGATGGCGAACCGAAAGAAAAAACACACTGAGTCACATTTACCTACTCACACAACATGGCTACTTCCAAATACACACTTAGACATACGTTTACATGTCAAAAGACATACATTCCTATGCTGTTTGTCAAAGTATACTAAGTTGCGCAATTTCTGATCATACATATCTATACTAACATGGTCACGCCCTTGATAGTGTGCCTCGCAATGACCAGAATAAACTATTTATTAATGTATTTATTTACAAAGCCGGGCTTACGTGTTGACAAGGTAGTCTGGTAGACCAGTAGGCCTCAAGAAGTGGAGGACGCTGGAGCAGTAGGCAATTACCACAAGCAAATCCAGCTGACCTTAACTACTTGTCATTGAGGTAAACAGAGACAGCGCGGGTGCACAGATACACAATAAGGAGCGCCGTATGACTATTTGGGCTGAACACCTTCAAGATCAGTTCAGCTGTCCCCTGCTCCCGGAACTCTTCCTATTCAGGTGATGCGGGACGAGCCATGGACGGTTAGTTTAGAGCCTGCGTCGGAGGACAAGATCCGAAATGTGACCACAGCCCTCAACCGTTTTCCTGCCGCTGGTCCGGATTCTCTCTCAACTACACTGTTAAGGGTGGTGGTGCGGTTCGCTGAAAAACACGGACCCCCCTTTTCGAACGCACCTGGAAGGAATAGCATGTTCCGGATAATTGGGGCCAATCGAGTGTAGTAATCAAATACAAGCAGGGCAGTCGCACACCGTTCTAACCACAGGGGTCTTAGCCTAACGCCAGTTGTGACAAATGTACTGGGATTGAATCTCGTTCGTCGCCTCAATGTGGGACGGGAATCACGGAATAGGGCAGAGCAGGCCGCTTTCCTCACAGATCGCGGCTGTATAGACCAAATGTTCGCTTTGCTGCTGTTACCAGAGCAACCCCACGCATCCCGCAGACAGGCAATGTTTGTTGCTTGTTTTCAAGGGTGCGTTTGGTTCAGTCGATCGACCGATTCTGTTCAAATTACCTGCGCGTAAAGCTGTTTGCACAAAATATGTAAACATCCTGGTGCTCTATACTGGGATATTACAGGCCGCGTCAGTGTCTAGGTTGGGCTATCCGTTAGCTTTCCGACCACAAGTGGAGTTCGTCAGGGTTATTTGATTTCCCCAGTTTTGAATGTTTGTGAGTAATGTAAAGTTTGTAGAAAGTAGAAGTCACGATTAAAATTCACGTGAGTTCTACTTTCTACAAACTTCCCCATTTTTTGTTCAAATTCGTTCTGCATTCTATCATGGAGTGTTCCCTTGTGAAATCCCGCGATGAGGCGTTGAAGTGCTGCCTGGTGAAAGCTCAGTTGACCTAGATTATGCGGACGATATTGTCTTGCTTTTCGATGATGTTGCGGTGGCAAACTCAACCATGAATATCCTGTCTAGAGTAGTGCCATTATTTGGTATGCGCTTTGCACCTTCAAAGACTCACAGTCTGTGTGTCTCGCTTCATAGAAGCATGACGCTTAGCTACCGTCACGGAAACTAAATGAATGAAAGTTGAAAATTGGGCAGAAATGGGACAAATCTAATGCATTTGATTACGCAAATTCGATCTGGACATCGTGTCCAAAAATTGCTACACAATTCCGGAGTAAAAATGTGTTCATTTATTGTAACACATATGAGGCAGGAAACCATTAGAATGTAGTTAAAAGGAAAGCGAAATACCACACAGAAAAGTGTGTCGGATTAATAGGAAACAGCCAGCCTTAATTTGGAGGCTGTACTGGCCGCTATCAAGGAGGATTAAGTAAAGTATTATGGAGGCTGGATATCCTTGTTATAACTATATGTAATTTAAGGGATGCACAAAACTGGGGTACAGTTTTCGGCTAAGTATGGCATGGGGTTTGTCTTAGAGCACAGCTATTGTTTCCGTTTCGCTACAATGGCTGTGGAAGAGACTAATTTGTTCCGTGGTATTTTTCGTTCATATTTTACTGCATTTAATGAATTGGACGATGCTTTTAAGGGCTTCCAACAAAAACAAACTGCAACCACATTTTACCAATATAACGTTTTAACAGCTACGTCACACCAAATGAATTCAAGTCAACGGCTACTTGGAAGGATAATATAGGGATGAGCGAAGTATTGCTGTCTTGTAACAGGAAAGGATATGGTGAGATTCGGTAAAGTGCAAATTTGGTTTCAAGCATTCTACATGTAGTTTATATATATCAGCCTGAGTTGTAAAACTAGCATAGCCATCAGTGTAAATGGCGTTCCCATGGGTTTGTTACGCACAGTTTGATGCATAACCATACATTCCACCTGGGGTACCTAAGCTTATATGTTAGTAACTGGCACTTGCCTCCCGAAGTTGAGCGGCAAGTAGTTGATTTAATGCAATCTTACCGTAATACGGGAGAACTGCGGGGTGATGTACTGGTAAGCTGTAACCAATTACTACATAGACGGGACCTGTGTTCCATCCGGCATCGTTTGGGTGGCACTTATAAAGGGAACGATGTCAACATGGTAGCCAAGTTGTCGAATACGAATGGTAAAATGCAAGTGGAAAGTGATAGCTCCTAGGTGTGAATCCACTTTTGCTTCCGACGTCAGTTCCTTCGGTAGCAGCAAGAGCGACGTGCTTCTTGCAAATGCGACCCATCAACTTAACTTTGCTGGTTACATCCTGTGACGTTGCATCGTGAATGACTGTTTCGGCGTAGGTTGTAGTCTGTTCTATTATTTAATGCCCAAGGACATGGCAGTTAGCTAACTGGACGTTCCTCGAGCAAGGTCGGCCAAGTTATCTAACACTCACTCAGTGAATTCAATAGTAATAGGTAGGTGCCGGCGCAAATGAAGACATTTAAGTTGCTATGTCCTGGGTGTATGAAAGTTTTCGCCGGTTCCATTAACTGCGGTAAATTTTGCACTGGTGCGAGACTTCTTCGAATACGAAGAAGTCTGACCGAATTTTGGTAAAGCAGTGGATGCGCCGGTGTGTTTACAGCCGAAACTTATTGCGTTTTAAGCTGATTCTTGGAGCTATACGGTTTAAAAGCAAACTGGCCTTCAGCCACCTCTGCAGGTCATGGTGTCCATTCACAGGGAGTTAGTGGCAGCATGAATGGCGCAAAGTTAGTCGGTGGGATACGTTTGCGACCTACTGTGTAGAGAATACTAATAATCATCAAAAACTAGGATTGTGTCTGGGAATCTTCCTGGTACAAATATTTGAGACATTTTCTTAAGAGCAAGCGATGCGGATTCACTATGGACTACGTCACGAGCCAACTAGTCGTTGTCAATTTCACGCATTGTTACGGACACAGGGCAGATGAAATAGCGAATATCTTACTTATCTTAAGCAGTTTGCATATTTATGCGCCCAAATTGTTTGGCAAAGGTAATAGCGATGCTAAGTGACAGAAGTATGCATGAAGTTTTAGGTAAGTGAGACAGAAAGCCGACAGTTTTGTTATCTAATGTAATGTCGTGCGCTTTCTTGTTCCGAAGTCATTAAGATTTGCCATGTTTAAACAATATGCGGTGTCATATATGACAACCGCCTAAGTATTTCCCAGGTTTCTGTTGTTGATTGCTAAACGCCGTCAGGGAAGCTTCAAACTTTGCCATCGACTTCAGCTTCTAAACCAGCGGTGTTTACGCGCGAGAAAAAATGATCCTGTGCCAACAGCTTTTGCGTTTAGTTAACCCAGACGCTTTCCTGGAGGCGAAGCAGTTTTCGGCTTTGGCCAGAATACAATACTACTTAGACAGAGCAAGTTGTCAGTTAGAAACTAACTTCCTGACGACGTTGAAATGCCTGATATCTTACCCCTGTGACCGTCCTAAGGTTACCAAACGGAAGCAGACGCTAGCGCCTAGGGTTATGGAACAACCGAAGCCATCCACGGAAACCTATCCTTTTAAATTCCTATGCATCCCGACTGTGAAATTTTACTGTACAAGACAGATAAGAAAAGCGTCAAAGCAGCGTATGACTCAATAAGCTACTTTAATCAAAGCGTATTCCACCCTAACGGTATGGAAGATGAAGCGAGAGCAAGCGGCGACCTGGTTGATGCTTTCTAACTGCCAATGTTGGCTGCATCAATATTTACAGCGCACGCCGACGACCAGGAGCACTGTACGTGCATCTTTTGAATGTCATATTGCTTAGGTCAAATATCTTTCCATTCCACATGTTCTTGACGAGAAAATACTGGCGTTTTTAGGGCCATCAACTGATGTCCTTGCTACACATTTCCCCTCGTCCTAGAGGTGACGAGCTTTCTTGTAATGTTGCGGCGCCGCTTCGAACCCACGTAGTGGTGGGCGTCCTTGCGGTATACTCAGCCGGCGTGCGATTGGTTGTAGTCGCACGTCAGTGAAGCGCCGATGCGACATAAAGATGACACGTTCATTTCTTAACTAACGCTTTACGCAAGCTGATGGTTTCGGGAGGGAACATACCGCATGAGAACTAGTGGGTGGCTTTACCAACGACCATGGTATTTTCAAACATACATGTTTGACTTAAGTACCATTTTCCTGGTGGTAAGATGTGTACACTAGATGCCAAGCATACTCTGCCAAACATGTGGGCGCAATGTGCATTGGGCAAAACAGCTATTTGTAAGTCACTTTTTACCGTGGTGCGCAAGCTTACATAACTACTCAAATAGTATATATTTGTTTTCCCGCGACCGCTTTGCGGTTGTCATTAAAAACCGCCCACAATGGCATACATTAACAGGCACTTCTATCGTTTCCTTAGTATTTCGCTGACAAGGCATCGCTTAGAGATCGTACCTCAGATCTCCACGGTGCTGACAAGAGAAACAAACGACATCTGCGTGAGCAATTTGCATAAGCCTAGGGAAAAGTGTACAACGTATCACAGGAACCACGCTTGGTACGCTTTCACGCTTGACAGCGCAGGTCAGGTAATGCGACAATTTTGTGCCAACTAGTTGTGGTTAGCGTAAGTGAGTAGGTACGTAACTCAATTGTTACTAGTATTATTATTTGTGTGACATGATCTTGAGCCGGCCCGATCTGATAACTATTGGCTGTCGGCATAAGGGGTTTTCCCATAGCTCGATTTCACTTGGTAGCGTTGCCGTGCAAAATTAAACAGTGCCTGACAGATTTGTTGACTAGTAGCGGTCAGCGTAATTGAGTTGTCCCGTTGCTCTATTGCACTTTGTATTATTGCTGCTGGACCTGTAGTTGAGCCAGCCAGATCTCTTAACTTGTGATGCTTAACGTGGTTGACTTCAAGTGGGACTGGAACGATAGGATGAAGCCCGTAAGTGTTCCTTCTTGAGCGGGTGGTCGATCCAGGAGTTGATAAAGGTGCTCCGACTTTTTGTTGGGTCTAAAAGGAAAACACCTGAAAAGCACCCTGGTCCACCAATTTGATGCAAACGTTCCTTACATTAGCTGCCCCTGCTGTCAGTTACGTGAAGTAAGTAAGAGAGGAAAACAAAAGCGAAGGTAATGGGGTAGTGGAAATCAGTTAAATAAAGAGAATAATACCAATGGCGAGGAAAAGTAAAACAAATAGAATCGTAGTATGAATATGGGAATAAGTCAGGAAAAAGGAAAGGTTTCGTGTTGCCACTCAAGTGCGTCTAGTTGACGCTCAAACCCATTAAATTTAGATTCCTTGACAACATGTTCTGGAAGCAGGTTCCAGCGCTCGATGACTCGACGTAATAACCTTGTCTCCTCTCTAACTCCATCGGACCGCGGTTTGTCCAGCTTCATAAAATGCCCGCGAAGACTAGATAATCTAGCAGGACTAAATAGCATGGACAAATCAGGGCCAACCATCCAGTCAAAATACGGAAGATTAGGATTAGGTCCCCTCTAATCCTTTGATACTGCATTGACTGCATCCCCAAACTAAGTAGGCGTTCGGGGTACGTTTGCCCTCGTAATCCCTTGAGCAACCTAGTACCGACACGCAACACCCTTTCTAGTGCCATTTTGTCCCGGACAAGGCGTGGTGCACAGGCCTGGACGCAATATTCTAAGTGGGGTCGTACCAACGCTGAGAAAAGCTTCACAAACACATCAGCGGTTAGGGTCCCAAAAGAACAACGGATAAACAACCATATCCGGAACCCTTTACTAGCCGCCTTCTACCATTTGCCTCCAGAGTGTAGTGTAGAACAGTGGACGACACCTAGATCAACCTGATGAGTCACGTGAGGAAGTTCCCTCCCATCGAGCACATAACTTGTGGAGGAAGCTTACGCTCTGATACGCAGCACTGAACATTTTGCCAGGGTTATGAGCAGCAACCACAAGACGGATCATTCCCAGAGTATATCGAGAGCCCGTTGAAGTGCCACAGGACCTCCAGGGATATCAACAATATTCCAGAGCTTTAGGTCATCAGCAAATAAGAGCGACGGTATCTCAAGCTCCTCTGGCAAGTTATTCACGTAGACAGAAAAAAGCAGCGGATCTAGGACAGTGCCTTGCAGAACGCCGCTAAGTACAGCTTGTCAAAAGGAAAGACAGCTTCCCACACGAATACGCTGTTTCCGTCTATCCAGAAAAGCTGACACCCACTGGAGAGTGCGACCAGCTATTTCATACGACATCAACTTCACTGAGAGTCGCGAATGTGGGACAGTGTCAAAGGCCTTGGCGAAGTCAACGAACACCACATCCACCGCATGTTCACTGTATACGGCTTCAGCCCAGCTCCCACGAGCTACCAGCAAGTTCATCTGACACGAAAATCCTTTGCGAAAACCATGTTGCTCGACGCAAAACAATTTAAACCTATTTAAATGGTTCTCCACTGTATCCCGTACTTATTTTTCAAGTAACTTAACGACCACGCTAGTCAAGCTGACAGGCCTGTAATTAGCCGGTAGGTCTTTGTCACCGCACTTGAAAATCGGGCAGACAACAGCGTCCTTCCATTCGGTAGGCAAGATACATCTGTTGAGTGACTTCTGAAATACACAAGTCAGAGGTCCACTGAGTTCCACTGCCAGTTCATGCAACAAATTTGGATGAATAGAATCTGGCCCGGAAGCCTTAGTTGCGTTTAACTCTCTTAGCAACCGGAGAACTTGGGACACAGTTATAGGAATTTTATCCAGACAACAGTCCTCAAAGACTCTTGAAGCTAACTCCGTGCATGACGTATTTGTTTCGCGGACAAAGACGCTTGAGTACTGCTTACCAAGCACGCATGCCTTGTCATAGTCGCTATAGGCATGAGTCCCATCTCTTCGAAGCAATGGTGGTATGGGCAAGTTTGCACCGCAACGTCGTTTAACGTAAGCGAAGAATTTCTTGGGATTTTTCGAGGCATTATCAGCCAAACCCTTTTCATACTGAAGCCGGACCAATCTATGGTGTAGCTTGCACTCATTTCGAACCAACCGATACTTGTCAAACGTGCTGTTTGACGGAGCTGTTCGGTAAGCTCGCCAGCATCTAGACCGCTTCTTTAGCAGCCCCTTCCCAGCGGAATCTATCCACGGAGGCTGCGCTCTCTATTCCCTTCTTTTTACTAGTTTGATATGCGGTGCAGTAATGTCTACGAGGTGAGCCTTAAGTTTTTCCCAGGCTATGTGAACTGTACCGGTCTCAGATATCACACAAGGCGAGGACCTAGCTTTATCCCGCATCGCTTGGAAGTCCGCGGCCCAAATGTTCGGATACCAACTGGTAATAGCTTGGCAAGACCTGATAAGAGAACACTAGAAAAACACGCAAACGTGATCGCAAGCGCCAAGAGGCGAGCCGTATTTAATGTAATTTACAAAGTCAAGTGACTTAGCAAAACAAGATCTCGAATGGACGGCTGCTGGTTGCTCATGTACCTAGTGGGGAGGTCCACGAAATGATGTAGTGGTACCTGCAGCGTCAAGTCCAGCAGTTCTGTACCGAACGATTCCAGCGTCGAACTGCAAGATAGATCATCTCAACTAACCTCTGGGAGGTTGAAGTCTCCCAGCACCAGACACTTCTTCGCAGAGTGAGTGCGTATAAACGCAATGATTCCATTGGAAGTGCTCATAGTGCTTCTATACACTAACACAACCGTAACCTGAACCGAGGAATCGCAAATCAAGACTGCGCGAGCCTCAACAGATTTGTCCAAAGACTGAAAAACGCTGGTCCTCAATACGTCGATGTGGTAATTCACATAAAGAGCTACACCACCACCTTGACGGCCAGTAGAGCGATCAGAGCGGAACAGTGCGTAGCCAGGCAGATATACTTCCCCATCTGTGATTTACTCAGACAGCCACGTTTCAGTGAATGCAAATGTATCTGGAGGAGATTTGTCTACGAGCGGACCCACCTCGCACATCATGTTCCTCATGCTCCGCACGTTACTAAGTACTACTTGGAGGGCTTCGGCGCGAACAGCCCTGGGTCGTGCGTAAGTAGTATAGGTTCTGGCAGGGCGGAAATGGACCGCCGGCTGACCACCTGAAAACCCACCAATCAAAGACCTTGCACGCCAGCTGCACTCCGGGCTTTTAGGTCTCTGAATGCTTCGTTTAACATTAACCTATCCGCTAACGGAAGGTCTGGTTGCACACTAACGTTGGTACCTTTGAGTTTGAAAGCAAAACTCAGTAAGGCCCTGCGCCCTCCTGGGGTGGAGAGGACCACCCTAAGCAGACGGGGTCGAGTATTTGGTTGACCAACCGGAACGTTCCCCAATCTGATGGGCTTCCTGACAGTAAAGCCAGGGAAACCTGGTAGTAAAAGCCTGGTCAAGCAAACTTCAAGCCAACCAAGATCATGAAGCATGCGCTCGGTGGGAAGAGCAGCAGTTGATTCGGTGGCGTTTCTGAAAATCACACTGCTATCTGTGTAAGGTTCGCCACGACGAGGTGTATTTACACCACATACCCTACCATCCATGCCACATGGCTGTTTGACAGGAATCGGTGGGACCGAAGGCAACGGCACCTCTTGTCTCACTGAGGGAAGTGCAACACCAGGTGGTGTTTCCAAAGCAGGCGCTTGTTTTTTGAGCATTTTGTCACCTTCTGGTTTCGGGGCGGAGGGTTTGCGCGCTTTCATTTCCCTCTTACGCTTATTCTTCAATGGCTCAGGAGCCCGTGATTCGCCTTTCATTTGGGGCGGGTCAACAATGCCGTCCGAGGCATCTGTGTCTGTTATATCCACGTGAACAGGAGCGTCCGGAATGATGAACTCCTCGTCAACAGTTGGACTATCAGCAGCAGGACAGTCAGTTACAGCGTCCACATTCGCGGTATTCAGGGATTTCATAATCAAATCCACTTTAGAATTGAGCGAGGCAAGTGGGGCAAGCTCGGCTAATGCCTTCTCGACAACTGTGAATCTGGACGCTAGTGCTTTGAATTCAGCACAGGTAAAAGCCGGGAGCTTCGCTTTCTGAGCGCAACAATCAGCACATCTAAACAGAAGGCTTTTTCTGGATGATAGCATCTTGTACTGATTTGCTCGGGGCCTGTACAACTATTGTGATACCAACGAGAGCAAATATCACACTGCATACCAACAGATAAATCTGTGACTGGCCTTGAACAGGCAGAATTGCTGCAAAATGCATTTGACTCATCAAACGAAGACGCGAGGGCTTCATCCGTCCCGGTGTTTCGCGAGACGACCATATTGAAGTGGAAAACGACGCAGAATTTAAAAACACGTATACAACCGTACAACTACCACAATAAAAAGGTAAAACAGGGTGTAAAGCGGGATTAAAAAGGGAACAACGGTTAGTATGGGCAAATATATTTCGTCCAAATTATATTTATGGAATGTAATTAGGAACTGTGATAACGCATTCGTCGATGGTTAAATGGAGGTTTTCCCTATGTACGGAGGCGTCTTCTTTCCGTTTAATTCAGCATTGAAAATCATTGCGCTGCATAGTAACAGGTCATACATATAATTGTTTTCACGTGCACTTGACAACTGCAGTAGCCATTCATACTTACTTCGAATGTGCAACATGCGTTCAAACTTCTCCAAACGTTAAGGAGCAAGTGAGTAAAAATTTAAATTATGCAAGCGGATAACTGCTCGCGGTGTCATAATGGAAGATCACTGCATAAATCGATGCATAATGATTGTTAGGATAATGTACACCCGTTTTTTAACGAAGCTGATGGTCCATATAACATTGATTGGAGTTGTACTACACGCATGCACGCCGTGTGTTGAATTATTTTTAGGCGAAAACAATCGATTGCAACACAACGTGTAACATACCGAGAATACCAGGCGCGCACTTATTAATTTCGCGGTGGCGATGCTGAATGGAATGTAATAGGAACCGCTGCGCCTGACTTAGCACTTCCACAAAATGCGGGTCCCATATATTTCTAGAACTGATTGCTTGGGTGTGAGAACCGACTTTAGAAACATGTGCACCTACTGCCTTCTGAGTTGGGAGGGTTCGAAGTGCTCATAACCCGCAAAGTGACAAGGCTGAAGAAAATTTTCTTGATTATTAGCCACAGCATTAAAGGCCTATGTTTAAGAATCACAAGTGTAATAGAACGGTAAATTAGGTAGTCCACGATGGCGTACCCATCTGCTGAGCTAGCGGCAAAGTGGTGAGCACGTGCAAGCGTATGAGTGGGCAATACTGGCTTCTATTTAAGCACCACAAGCTTATAGGATATAGGGTGGCCCTGGAAAAGGCCGTCCGGTCTTCCACAAAGTAATTGGAAAGAGGAAGCACTTAACAGTGCGGACTAAGCAGGGGCATGCGTACGTCGTGACGGGCAGCTGTGATACCTAGCTAACAATTTTGCTATATGTGGAGTGGGTTGATAACTACAGAAGCATGGGCGAGCATTTTTAAGCTGAAACGTACTTGATTGGAGCAGTACCACTAACCTGCAAACACGGGTGGCACTGCGGTGCAATAGAAAAAATAACAGCATGTATCATGCGGGAAGAAGGTGGTCAAGAGGGGCTGTAGAAAAGATACTTCAAAATGAACGTGAAACAGGTACCTGCACACTTACATTTTCACAAGTAGTCATTTATTGGAGCATTCATGAATAAAGTAAAGGCACGCGGTATATTTCAAGTAACAGGCGAAGGTTAGTTAAGCTGGTGGTCAGTAGGCGCGGGAGACATGGTGCTGTATAGTTGGATATTCAGGCAAAAGCGATGGGTGTTTATTCCGCCTATATAACCGCCATAGACGTATCATTTCTGTCATACGCTCACGGAGGCGCCTTGGTTGCCTCGTCCGCATGACCAGTGCACGGAGAATTATTATGTCACAGGAAAGATGCAGCGTGCACACAAATTAACCGGTATCCAGTTCGGCTTCACAAGTATAATTAAGTGAGGTTCTTCGCAGTCAGTTTCCAAATCACATAGTCGTCCACATGCCCGGAAAAGCAGTGGAGGATAAGACGCGCTATATCGCAGTTAGCTTGTAAATCACGACGGTCCGAAGCTGTCCCCCGTGGCCCAGTGGCATAAGCTGCTGACTGGCGGTTCAATCCGCTGGTGGTCATGGGTTCGAATCCTGATGGATCCGATGGATGCGCACTACTGATGATGCCAAACAGGCTGAAACTGCAGTCTAGTGCTTTTCCGGGCATGTAGACGACTATGTGATTTGGAAACTGACTGCGAAGAACCTCACTTAATTACATCCAAATCCCCTACTCATGAGTACATTCACAAGTATAAGCTTACGTATGCGCAACAGAGGAACATTACTATTGCCAGTAGCACGAGAAGCCTCAATGAGTGGTTGTTTTCTTAGTCCATGTACGTCCCAAAGCACTTACATCTATAGTGCCAATAGCGAAGTCGAAAACGTACGCTCCACATGCCTACATGATCTATTTGTATTTAACCTATATTGGTTCCATATTATCTGTTTCAATATGGCAACTAAGATATCGGTTATTGTGGAATTCACAGGTGTTCGCGATCGGCGTTTATTGAGCCCATGCTGGCGGCACAGCGGTGTCTTCAGGGCCGTGGCAAAGAATACATACTTTGAGCTTCACACACCTCCACGAACATTGATTGATGGACCCATATAAGTTCTTCGGCAGCTGTACCAATGTCGCTGCTATGGATGTAGCAGCTGTTAGCTTTACATGCCTTCCAGACGGGCTTATGTAGGTTCTAAACTAGCGGCATCAAAATGACTACTGTCAATTTATCTACTGCAAAAATTCGCGTCTCCACCAGGGGTATTGTTTAAGGGAATGTAGATTCCATATCGATCGTCATTATCGCTAAGCGCAAAGCCGTTGACATGGGCTAATGTGGTGCTTCAAGCAGCGTAGTTGAAACGTGTCTTATAAATGCCAATTTAAAAGGCGTACGAGGGTCACACGGATTTTACTTCTGTGGATCTTGGAACGCAAATCTTTGACATTCGTTTCGCTGCATAATCACCGAAATATGGCATCAAATGCAACGCGGACGTTTGTACCGATTCCAAATGTTGACGTCATTATGGGAGCGTAATCGTCGCTCTGGACCCATAAAGCGCAAGCACTGATGAACTGTATATTGCAACTTGTGCCTCAAACACACAGGAAAACTGTATTCATAGATAAACCGCAAGGTTGACTTACAGGTTCAAGTTTTACCGATGTTGCGCACACCCAGGCAGGCAGGGTGGATATTTCACAACAAATATGTCCAGGAGATGATTACTTGTAAAGAAAAAAGAGCCTTCGGTGCGTTGCGAAGCAGACGAGCAGGTTGCATTGCTGTGCCCCATCGCAATCTTAAACGAGTTTTCATATGGACGAGTTCAACATAGAATAGGAAAAATGACCATAAGTGCGGAACATGTGGTCAGGCAAGGTCACCTAAATTTGCTTTTCGAATTGAAATAGTGTTCATTTATGCCATACGTCATTGCTGCTGTCCTCTAGGTTGCGGAATCCGGAAGATGTACTTCACAACAATAAACCTAGACTTCGTAAGGGTGCGTACCGAGGGTGAGGACGCATTACTGCAATATGTATGAAAGATGATGGTGGTCACCAATGAGGGAATTACACAGGTATCAGAAAGAAACATTAAAGTGTCACATAATAACGAAAGTATGCCAGAATTGGGTAATCTAAGTACCTGAGCAAATTGTAGTAATGACTTATAACGTTCAAACCCTTCACAAATATTCCCGACCTTGCGGGTGAGTGTGTAAATCGCTCGTAACCCAAATGCCACTGAGAAATTGTTGGTATCCCGTGGCAAGAGAAGCATCACGCACTCTGAGATATATTTGCCCTACCAACCAAGGAATGCAGGCGGCACATGTCTACTGGCGGTTTAAAAGCCAGGTCAATATATAATGTGCAAGTACCTGCAGTGATGCGGTCGACAGGCGCTATGGATCATTGTAGGTAAAAGCCATTTGGTATCCAAATGGCATGCAGGTTTGCATCCCAAGCAGTAGACAAAGGTGTGCGATCCGACTAGTCGCCTCGTTCGAAGCTTTGAAGTCAAGCATAGCTATTAGTTGTCTGCTTGTCACCAATGCATACACCCCACACACGTTGGGAATGAAGGCCATTACTTCGAACTTGGCCTCGGGTAAAGACTCGGCGTCCAGCTTGGAGAGCCATATATATATATCTACCCCGGGGGGACGAGTATTTGCCATTCGACTAACAGCGCACGCAAGCTACTGACAAGTCTGGTCGCTAGTATAGCTAGGTCAGGTCAAGTTCCGTGTACGGTACAGGCCTCAGCCTAACGAGGGTCACGTTCCTTGAATAGGAAGGCGAGCAAGCGCCCCACGGTCCTTCCACTTTTAAATTATATACCATGTCCACGAGGAAGTCAAAGAATTTAGCATAGGTCCAAAGGGATACGTTTTGTACCGTCATAAACCCAGTGGACTAATTAACGAACTGTAGCAGGGAGGCATGCAAGGCTAGATAGAAAAGATCATTAGCAAAACAATTTGAAATAGCATGACAGAAATTTTGCCAGTCCAGGTGGGAGCGAATAAAGATTCCATCCACTAAACACCTATTCGTCTAATGTTTACGGATAAACTAAATTAAACCATCCAAAGCCTAATCGGGGCTTCTATCTACTAACACCATCTTACGTTGCCCCCGGATGAAATATTAAAAGAATCTGCACGTGCGCAACTTTTAAGTCGTAAAGACAGTATAGGCTGAATTGAGGTACAAAGCAACGCCACCTCCGCGACGACCGAAGGCGCCGTCACAACATCATTAAAAATATCATCACTATACAGGTAAGGTAGCAGTAGGAAATAGCTCAGCTAATGTGCCGCATTACCTAAAATGAAAAGGGAATAAACTGAAACAGGTGCAAGCCACCTGGGTTAACGGTAACGAATAGGCTTTCTTATATCACCTGATGTTAGGGGTCAAGTTTTCCAATCTTACAGTACGGTCGAACGTACGGCTCTATTGTACACTGTATCCTTCGGGGACAGAGAAATGTCGCGCCGGCGACATAAGTGGCGAAGGATACCAAACGCGCCCCTATCATTGGCCATACAGTTCGTGTTGTGGCTTTTACGCCCTTGGGCGCTGATACAAATCATCAGCTAGTGGAATTTTGGAGCGATTTCTAGCTGATCCGCAACAAACGTCAGCGCAGGAGGCGCTATATGCCACTGTTGTTGGGAAGCTTAACACTTCCAGGGGGCAAAGTAACGTCCCAATTGACGGACAGCCAGTGCTGGTCGCTTCAGTGGCGCTTGGCACATTTGTGTACTGTTAAAGATTAGGGACATACCGTCAGCATACTGCAAATCAAGAATCCTTCTCCTGGATGCAGGTCCACACCTACTACGTTGTGTCCTGAGAAGGCGAGCACCATGACTTTCTCAATACCGAAGTTGAAAAGGAAGGGGGCAGCTGCCATTATTGTCTCACAACGCTGGAAAATTTAAATAGGCAATGACCGCTTGTTGTAAGCCACCACCCTTCTTGAGCTGTGCGACCATAATGCTAAGATCATATTTCCACGGGTATCAGGCAGTCCATAAAGGATTACGGGTACAAGAAAGTCGGCTTTTACCGAATCGTTGACGGTTTGTTGGTGCAAAAACAGCGATAACTAGTCGACACCTGTTATTCATACGCGACTTTGAAGCTTTGAACGAGTCAGTCAATCAGACCGCACACAGCCGGATACTGCTTGGGAACCCGTCAATCAGAGCAGGTGCAGCCCAGGGACTCAGGGCAATACCAACACCGGCTTGACCGGTGCTCAGTGCTGTATCGTCACCGGACAGATGCAATGACAAAGTGACGCCGGTGTCACATGAAGGGTATCACGAATTGTACACAGAGTATCAATCATGCAGGCTGAGCTCCGATTATCCGCAGAGTATCATGGGGTTCATCCTTGTAGATAGCAGAATAGAATACCCGTGTCAACTCCACTACTTCCGTGCAATGGCTAGATGATACGTGATTGCTTATGTGTGTTCTCCGAGGGATTATTACAGCTGCACCAAAGACAGCGGAATCAATATATGCTCAGCAAATGCTTATTCATTCCTCTCTGGGAACGTACCACATATTTAGGGTATTAACAATTGGCGCACTGCTTCTTGCCGACAGATCTCTAGTAATGTGCATACCTTATGGCACGTTAATCTGCAGGATGATTGTGAGCTCCAAATAAAAGCCAATTAACTTGGAGGTTTGCTTAGACAAGTGTTTGTCAACAGGACAGGAATGAAGCCAAACGTTGACATGTGCTTTGAAACTAAAAGCAAAATTCTTATCAACAGGACCGTAAGAGTAAAAAATTAGAAAATAAGATGCTGGGCTTGAGCGGTAACATCAATACCTTAACCATCCTGCTCGATTCAGCAACTATGGCACGGTTGCTTATCTTCTGCGGTTGCCAGCGCATCATGAATTGTTCGAAGAGCTATTCATTGTATTGGTTGAGCAATGTATTATCAGGTTGCTAAGGCTTAGACAGTAGAACGATTACGGTCTCCAGCCAGAGCTTTTGGATCAAAGACCTGACCGTAACGCATGGGTACTGCCTTGGGTTAAAGGAGTCCGTTTTAGGAATATCGAGCCGCCTCATTTAAACCCCACAACCCGGAGGACCAGGAGGCTGAGTTTAGCTGGACCCTACCCAATGACCAATCTGGTATGAGTGGCACTGAAATTGAAAAAGCATTCCTCAGCATAGCTCAGTGGATCTCTGAAACACGCGGGCTATCGCATCACCGTAAGTTCCAGATAGGGGTTGTGTGAAAGGGGGGGGGGGTAGTATTAGGGGGGGTGGGGGGGGGGGGGGGGGGGGGGGGGGGGGGGGGGGGTTGGGGGGGGTGGGGGGGAGGTATGGGGGTGGGGGGGGGGGGGGGGGGGGGGGGGTTTTTTGGGGGGGGGGGGGGGTTTGTTGTGGTGTGGTGTGTGGGGGGGGGGGGGGGGGGGGGGGGGGGGGGGGGGGGGGGGGGGGGGGGGGGGGGGGGGGGGGGGGGGGGGGGGGGGGGGGGGGGTGGTTTGGGGGGGGGGGGGGGGGGGGGGGGGGGGGGGGGGGGGGGGGGGGGGGGGGGGGGGGGGGGGGGGGGGGGGGGGGTGGGGGGGGGGGGGGGGGGGGGGGGGGGGGGGGGGGGGGGGGGGGGGGGGGGGGGGGGGGGGGGGGGGGGGGGGGGGGGGGGGTGGTTGGTGGTTGTGTTGGGGTGTTGTTGTTGGTGTGGTGGGGGGGGGGGTTGTTGTGTGTTGGGTGTTGGGTGGTGGGGGTGGGGGGGGGGGGTGGGGGGGGGTGGGGGGGGGGGGGGGGGTGGTGGGGGGGGGGGGGTGGGGGGTGGGGGGGGGGGTGGGGGTGGGGGGGTGGGGGGGGGGGGGGTTGGGGGGGGGGGGGGGGGTGGGGGGGGGGGGTGGGGGGGGTGGGGGGGGTGGGGGTGGGGGGGGGGTGGGGGGTGGGTGGGGGGGGGCGGGGGGGGGGGGGGGGGGGTGGGGGGGGGGGGGTGGGGGTGGTGGGGGTGGGGGGGGTGGGGGTGGGGGTGGGGGGGGGGGGGGGGGGGGTGGGGGGGGGTGGGGGGGGGGTGGGGGGGGGGGGGGGGTGTGTGGGGTGGGGTGGGGGGGGGGGGGGCGGGTGGGGTTGTGGTGGGGGGTGGTGTGGGTGGGGGGGGGGGGGGGGGGGGGGTGTGGGGTGGTGGTGTTGGATTAAGGGGTTTTTTTGGGTGGATGGGTGTTTGTTGGGTTGTGTTGTATTAAAAAAGTAGTAAGAATAAGAGGATGGGGGGGGTTGCCTATTATGTTGACCCAATTACGCTTGGATATTGGGAGGTAAACCGAGCTGCTTCCATAGCTGACAGACGGATCAAACGCGGTATCTGACGGTTCGTTGTCAACAGTGTTGTGTCTAAATGGTGTACTGATAGTAGACGGTGAGCAAAAGAACGCAGGGTCTGACAACATGCAAGTATCTCCACTGCCTAATATTGGAGACCTAAGCAGTCCAGAAACTTAACCAAGCAATCACTTTTGCTGTCATTCCAACAAAGCAGACATCAGTCTCTACAATGACATCGTAAAGCTGGTTGCTGGCGTGTAAGACTCAGTGCCATGCACACAGCAACCAACACAAAGGCGCGGTATTAGCTCTCTACTGGCCATACGGGCATACTGCATCAGATGCAAAGCAGTGCACTCCACATGGAACCAATGGCAACAAACTGCGCATTGCAGCTCACCCGTTGAAGACTGTAACCAATCTGAGACATTAGCTTTGCCACATTTAACAAACTAGTTTTTTGAAGGAGGACTTAAATAGTTAGGACTACACTTACAACCATCTCGAAAGAATGGTTAGAAAAGCAAATAAATGTAAGGGATAAAAAACCGTTGTGAACCGGTTTACGGTAAAAACGGTTGAAAATCGACGAGAGGGCCAGTCGGAAGTATCAAGTTTCCACATATGTATTAAAATGGACTCACCAAAGCTTAAGGGGCGAAACAAGGTGGACGTAACCTCCAAGCATGTGAAGACAGGTTCTTTGCGAAACAGCAGAGGCAAAACCACCAAGAAACCGACGGCATGCAAAAAAGTTCCACCGAAATGATCAACACACAAAAAGCAAGTTAAATGCGCCTTCTGCAATTGAATTGTGGCGCGCAAGCGACGGTCACCTGGTTAACGTACAGTTATCAAAAGACGAGTAACCATCTAATGCTGCAAAAACCACTAAGTCAGAACAAAATATCCAGGGACAAAGTAAGCTTTATCTTAAACGGCGTCCCGTTTCAAGTTCCAATAAGCGCGATCAGCTTCAACCACGAAGATTTAATACTCGACGTTTGCCTTGACAAAAAATAAAAATAGAGTAGCAATATTTTCACTGCATGTTCATGTGTTTTCATACGCTTTTTTATGTAGTTAAAGGCCGCAATGATTATGCACCAGAAAACGAAAAACACGGCCGACCAGCTTTCGCTCAGGCGTCGTTGAAGCTCACCCCTGTTTTCATTGGTTCAATGTGTAGTAGAGAGCCGAAGTGCGGTCCCGTGTTGGCTCCATTGCTTCCTGATGATCGTTGGGAAGCTCTTTGTTGCTAATCGGAAACTCCGAAGAGGCCATCGCACTCCAAGCTGAAGCAACACGATCCCGGCATATCCAGCAGGTGCAAATCAAGTAGTTGTATTAGGCAAATCCTCCGTCTGTGTATAAAGGGGAAGCGGCTTTAACCGGTTCTATTTTTTTACAACGCGAGTTGGTATAGCAAGAGCGGAACGTATTTTTAGCCTCAGAGGTTTGAATAGATTCCATCGGTGGCCTCTGGTTGAACTCACAATATTGAGGTGGAAGAATTCTTGCAAATCTGCCCCATCTCCCACTGAGGATACGACCGTTAAAAATCATGTCTTCACGCCGGCGACGGTAATTCACAGAAAACATATTCTAATGTCGAAGCCGAAGGCGATACGCCAAGTTACGTACCTCGGAGACAAAATTCGACCCCCGCCGTTGGACCTTTTCGTTAAAGTTCCGCTAACATTTGGACAGCGTACAGGCAGCAGAGTGGCCGTAGTCTAGAATGGGGCACACATGCGAGGTGAACAGGAGTCTAAAATTTCCCGTGTTAAGCGACAGAAGGCTCTTCGGATGGCGTAAAACGTCCTGTGTGCAGCGGCAAATATCTCCATGGTATCTTGTCTGGACCATAACTCTGGGGAAGCAAGCACACCCAGAACTCTCTGAAGTGGCATTTTTGAACAGGAAACCAAAAATGTGTTAAGCGCCGAATGTTTCAGAAGCGCTGATAGGCAGGACGGAACATTTATCTTGATTAATTGGTAAGGGTCACTGAATCAACTAATTGGGCAGGAGATCTAGCGTCTCCTGTAGTCGATAAGCATAATCTAGAGTTGATACCTACTTCCATAGTTTTAGATCATTATCATCGTCATCATACACGTTAGCTAGAGGTGGGAACACCTCAGCTTCTGTGCCGCAATACATGGAAAAAGGAGAAATAAATGCAACTGGTGCAAGCTGGTTGAGCCACCGGTAACGAATGCGCATCGTTTCGGTAAGCTACCAGCCGGCTGCTGTGCACCAAAATAATTACTATGCAAAATTATATCCGCTAAATGATGAGATTGTGGTTGAAGTAGAGGCTAAGAGCGATGGGCTGGGTTAAAGAAACTCAAAGCACGAACGCCCCTGAGGTCTACTCCTAGCCATATCAGCAGGTGTGTCCTGCCAAACGTGTTCATCTATTTAGGACCCCAACCAGGAAGCTAAGACGCTCCAACCAAGGCCAGCTCAGAAGTGAGTGCCTTAATCCATTTCGACCAATTCATCGCTTGGCCACCCCTCATCTTCTTACATCCACACCCCAGGCGCGCAAGCAACACACGTCGCGAAAGTCGGTGGGCTGGCATGCGTAAGACGTGGCCGAGCCATAGGAGCCTGATGCGTGAAATAACGGTGCTGTGCGGTTCAGTTCCTTTTGTTGTGCCGTAAACAAGGCGTCGAAAACGCTCGTTGCTCACGCGGTGTTCCCACCAGATGTGAGCTAAATTACGAAGGCACCGGTGGTCGAACGTAACTAACCTCTTCAAGTCCGCTGCTTTAAGCGGCCAGGTTTCACAACCGTACAGAAGGGTCGAACGTACCGCTGCATTGTACACTCCACTCTTCAGGGCAAGAGTGATGTCGTGCCGGCGCCATAAGTGGCGAATGTTAGCAAAAGCGCCCCGAACTTTTGCTACACGATTCGTGATTTCATCTTTGATCCCACGGGCGCTGATACAACTTCCCAGCTAGTTGAATTTTTGAACGACTTCTGGCTGATCCCCACCAAGAGTCAGCGAAAGAGGTGATCCCAGCCAATCTTGAAGGAACGCTTTGCACTTCAGGGGAGCGAAGCAAATTCCGAAGTGACAGACAGATAGTGCTAATCTGTCCAGTGCCGCTTGGCACGTATGTGAGTTGTCACAGAGCAGGGCAATATCATCAGCATACTCTAAGTCAAAAAGACATTCTCCTGGGGGTAGCTCCACCCCTTCTAAGTCGTGTCCTGTGAACGCGATTTGTATGACTTCGTCAACAGGGAAGTTGAAGAGGAAAGGTGACAACAGGCATCCTTGTCTCACACCGCTGGATATATTAAAGGGCGACGACAACTTGCCGTAATCCCTCACTCTGCCCGATCTACGCGCATATAATGCTTAGATAATGTTCACATATTGCTCAGGTTTAACTTTCCTGAGTAGACACTCCCAAAGCGCTTGATTATCGACCGAATCGAATGCACCTTTGTTATCGAAGAACACGACAATGTTGGGCCGCCAGTATGTGTGACGGAGTTCCCACAACTGACGCAAACTGAAGATGTGGTCAATACAGCCACGACGTCGACGAAATTCAGCTTGCTCTTCACGAAACTGGCTTTCACGAATTTCAGTCAGTCTGTAAAGGATGCCAGAGACAAGCAATTTGAAGGCGATGGAGTTCAGACTGATTCCTCAATGGCTGCCGCATTCCGTTCGTGAGCCCCCTTTGACAATTGGGACTACGATGGAGCGGTTCCAATCGGTTGGGATAGTTTCCTGCTCCCATAGTTTGACTAGTATCTCGTGTAACTCATCCACAAGAGCAGGTCCCCCGAATTTGAAGAAGGCTGGAGGAAGGTCATCAGGTCCCGCGGCTTTATCTAACTTCAACAGTTCGATCTCATGTTCGACTTCTGAGCGAGAGAGTGGATCCAAATTAACAGCCCACTGGTAGGCGAGAAATCTAAAAATTCCGACCGATTAAATTGCTTTTCAAAGCGCTCAGCTCATCGTTTCAAGCGTTTGATAAGTTGTGAATAGGCAGTCCACTTTCGTCACAAATTGTTTCACTAACACCAGGTCTCCGGATGCCCGTTTCCCGTATCAGACGGAATAACTTACGATGGTTACAAAGAGCAGTGGCCATTTCCATCTCTGTTGCACGGTGAGACCACCAGGATTCGCGGTCTGTCTTCAGGCTAGCACGGAGTTTCGCCCGGAGCTCTTTGCGAGTTTCATTGTTTTCGCTTCCAGCCGAAATATGCCGGCGAGCAACCATAAGTTCCAGAGACTGTGAAGAGACCCAATGTACATGTTGGAAATTAGATACACTACATGAGGATTTTCCTGCTGCAAGTAAGGTCTGGTGAATATGAGAACAGTGAGCTTCAATTGCATTCAGTGAGCGTTTATCCAACTCACATGACAGCGTAATTTGAGAGCCATTCAGAACAGCTGGCTTCGCCAGTTGGTCGGTGTTAATGCGCTCACAACATCATCGTGGGCGTTCGCCAAAGCGCATCCGCAGGTCAGCACATACAAGTGCATGGTCGGTGTCAACACCTGTGCTCCGAATCGAGCGACAGTTCTGGAAGCAGCCTCTCCAGCGGTAACTGATAGCAATGTGATCGATTGCGTCCATAGCTGGTTAGGGGCTTGTAGACGCCAAGTCACCCTCCGGCGAATGCTGTGTCGGAAATTAGTGCTCGCAAGAAATAAGCGAGCATCCTTACAAAAATGTAGTAACCGCCCACCGTTATCATTACGGGAACCTATTCCATGTTGGCTGCCCAGATGCAACTCGTCTGTGGATAATTTTTCAACTTGAGCGTTTAGATCCCCGACCAACACTACAGTGTCCGAGCTTTTTCTGTGGCTAAGGAGCTCGTTCAGTTGACGATAGAAGTCGTCTTTTACCGAGTCAACGCTACTGTTTGTCGGTGCATAGGCAGCCATAACGAATAGGCACCTGTTAGTCCCACGCGACTTCGAAGATTTGAACGAGCCAGCCAATCGGACCGCGCACATCTGGCTACTGATTGGATTCCAGTCAACCAGAGCAGCTTCAGCCAGGGGTCTTTTCTCGGTCCGCTCCAGAAGCAAGCCAACCTCTTCTACCTTTTGACTTTTGGCTCAAAAACTTTGGTGGAATGTTGTTATTAGATCTCGCTTGGATGGAGACGCTGAAATTACGAGTTGCTGTGGGATAATTAAGCCTGCCGTGAAGCAAGAAAAATATATCTTAGTGGAATTTCGGATGGCGAGTCAGAGAACAACTTCCTCCCAACCAGAATCGATTTCGGTCTCGCACGCTTTTGGGATCACGATGCCAAATACATACAATTGATCTACATAATTTGCGTATAGTGCGAAACAAGCTCCGCCATAACAGAGCTTCGGTTGACGAATGCTGGGCAAATGTCCACCAACATCAAGAAGCCAGATGTGTGTTAATCGGGCTACCGCCTACTCTGGTGTGACAGCCATTGCGATGTGGCTGGAATTTACGGTTATGCGACAGCCTGCGTGCTTCAGAGATCCACTGAGTTATGCTGAGGAATGCTTTTTCAATTTCAGTGCCACTCATACCAGATTGGTCAGTGGGTAGGGTTCAGCTAAACTCAGCATCATGGTCCTCCGGGTTGGGGGGTTTAAATGAGGCGCCTCGATATTCCTAAATCGGACTCCTTTAACCCAACGCCGTACCCTTTGCGTTACGGTCAGGTCTTTGATCCAAAGGCTCTGGCTGGAGACCGTAATCGTTCTACTGTCTAAGCTTGAGCAGCCTGATAATACATTGCTCACCCAATACAATGAATAGCATTCGAACAATTCATGATGCGCTGGCAACCGCAGAGGATAAGCAACCGTGCCATAGTTGCTGCATCGAGCAGGATGGTTAAGGTTTTGGTTTTACCGCTCAAGCCCAGCATCTTATTTTCTAATTTTTCACTCTTACTGTCCCGTTGATAGGCATTTTGCTTTTAGTTTCAGAGCACATGTCAACGTTTGGCTTCATTCCTGTCCTGTTGACAAACACTTGTCTAAGCAAACGTCCAAGTTAATTGGCTTTCATTTGGAGCTCACAATCACCCTGCAGATTAATGTGCCATAGGGTATGCACATTACTAGAGATCTGTCGGCAAGAAGCACGTGTGCCAATTGTTAATACCCTGAATATGTGGTACGTTCCCAGAGAGGAATGAATAAGCACTTGCTGAGCATATATTGATTCCGCTGTCTTTGGTGCAGCTGTAATAATCCCTCGGGGAACACACATAAGCAATCACGTATCATCCAGCCATTGCACGGGAAGTGGTGGAGTTGACACGGGTATTCTATTCTGCTATCTACAAGGATGAACCCCATGATACTCAGCGGCTAATCGGAGCTCTGCCTGCACGACTGTTGCTCTGTGTACAATTCGTGATACCCTTCATGTGACACCGGCGTCAATTTGTCATTGCATCTGTCCGGTGACGATACAGCACTGAGCACAGGTCAAGCCGGTGTTGATATTGCCCTGAGTCCCTGGGCTGCACCTGCTCTGATTGACAGGTTCCCAAGCAGTGTCCGGTTGTGTGCGGTCTGATTGGCTGACTTGTTCAAAGCTTCAAATTCGCACATGAATAACAGGTGTCGACTGGTTATCGCTGCTTTGGCAACCACAAACTATCAAAGATTCGGTAAAAGCCAACTTTCTTGTACCCGTAATCCTTTATGGACTGCCTGATACCCGTGTAAATATGATCTTAGCATTATAGTCGCACAGCTCAAGAAGGGTGGTGGATTACAACAAGCGGTCATTGCCTATTTAAATTTTCCAGCGGTGTGAGACAATAATGGCAGCTGCCACCCTTCCTTTTCAACTTCGGTATTGAGAAACTCATGGTACTCGCCTTCTCAGGACACAACGTAGTAGGTGTGGACCTGCATCCAGGAGAAGGACTTCTTGATTTGCAGTATGCTGACGGTATGTCCCTAATCTTTAACAGTACACAAATGTGCCAAGCGCCACTGAAGCGACCAGCACTGGCTGTCCGTCAAATGGGACGTTACTTTGCCCCCTGGAAGTGTAAAGCTTCCCAACAACCTTGGCATATAGCGCCACCTGCGCTGACGTTTGTTGCGGATCAGCTAGAATTCGCTCCATAATTCCACTAGCTGATGATTTGTATCAGCGCCCAAGGGCGTAAAAGCCACAACACGAACTGTATGGTGAATGATAGGGGTGCGTTTGGTATCCATCGCCACTTATGGCGCCGGAGCGACATCACTCTGGCCCCGAAGGATACAGTGTACAATAGAGCCGTACGTTCGACCGTACTGTAAGATTGGAAAACTTGACTCCTTACATCAGGTGATATAAGAAAGCCTTTTCGTTCCCGGTAACTCAGCTGGCTTGCACCTGTTTCAGTTTATTCCCTTTTCCTTTTAGGTAATGCGGCACATTAGCTGAGATGTTTCCTACTGCTACCTAACCTGTATAGTGATGATATTTTTAATGATGTTGTGACCGCACCTTCAGTATTCCAGGAGGCGGCGTTGCTTTGTACCTCAACTCAGCCCATACTGTCTTTACGACATATAATTTGCGCACGTGCAGATTTCTTTAATATTTCCTACGGGCAACGTAAGGAGGTGTTAGTAGATAGCAGCCCCGATTAGGCTTTGGATGGTTTGATTTAGTTTATCCGTAAACATTCGACGAATGGGTGTTTAGTGGGGAGGAACTTTATTTGCTCACACCTGGACTGGCAGCATATCTGCCATGCTGTTTCAAATAGTTTTGCTAATGATCTTTTCTCTCTAGCCTTGCATGCCTCCCTGCATCAGTTCGTTAATTAGTCCACTGGGTTTATGACGGTACAAAACTTATCTATGCTAAATTCCTTGACTTCCTCGTGGACATGGTATACAATTTAATAGTGGAAGGACCGTAGGGCGCTTGTTCGCCTTCCCATTGAAAGAACGTGACCCTCGTTAGGCTGAGACCTGTACCGTACATGGAACTTGACCTGGCCGCGCTATACTAGCGACCACACCTGTCAGTAGCTTGCGTGCGCTGTTAGTCGTATGGCGAATACTCGTCCCCACGGGGTAGATATATATATGGCTCTCCAAGCGGGACGCCGAGTCTTTACCCGAGGCCAAGTTCGAAGTAATGGCCTTCATTCTCAACATGTGTGGGGTGTATGCATTGGTGACAAGCAGACAACTAATAGCTATGCTTGATTTCAAAGCTTCGAACGAGGCGGCTAGTCGGATCGCACACCCTTGTCTACTGCTTGGGATGCAAAACTGCAGGCCTTTTGGATGCCAAATGTCTTTTACCTACAATGATCTATAGCGCCTGCCGACCGCATCACTGAAGGTAGTTGCACATTATATATTCACCTGGCTTTTAGACCGCCAGAAGACATGTGCCGCCTGCATTCCTTGGTTGGTAGTGAAAACCTATCTCAGAGTGCGTGATGCTTCTCTTGTCACGGGATACCAACCATTTCTCAGTGGCATTTGGGTTACGAGCGATTTACATACTCACCCGCAAGGTCGGGAATATTTGTGAAGGGTTTGAACGTTATAAGCCATTACTGCATTTTGCTCATGTACTTAGATTACCCAATTCTGGCATACTTTCGTTATTATGTGACACTTTAATGTTTCTTTCTGATACCCGTGTAATTCCCTCATTGGTGACCACCATCATCTTTCATACATATTGCAGTAATGCTTCCTCACCCTCGGTACGCACCCTTACGAAGTCTAGGTTTATTGTTGTGAAGTACATCTTCCGGATTCCGCAACCTAGAGGACAGCAGCAATGACGTATGGCATAAATGAACACTATTTCAATTCGAAAAGCAAATTTAGGTGACCTTGCCTGACCACATGTTCCGCACTTATAGTCATTTTTCCTATTCTATGTTGAACTCGTCCATATGAAAACTCGTTTAAGATTGCGATGGGGCACAGCAATGCAACCTGCTCGTCTGCTTCGTAACGCACACAAAGCCTTTTTTGTTTACAAGTACTCATCTCCTGGACATATATGTTGTGAAATATCCACCCTGCCTGCCTGGGTGTGCGCAACATCGGTACCACTTGAACCTGTAAGTCAACCTCGCGTTTTATCTATGAATACCGTTTTCCTGTGTGTTTGAGGCACACGTTGCAATATACCGTTCTTCAGTGCTTGCGCGTTTTGGGTCCAGAGCGCCGATTACGCTCCCATAATGACGTCAACATTTGGAACCGGTACAAACGTCCGCGTTGCATTTGATGCCATATTTCGGTGATTATGCAGCGAAACGGATGTCGAAGATTTGCGTTCTAAGATCCACAGAAGGAAAATCCGTGTGACCCTCGTACGCCTTTTAAATTGGCATTTATACGACACGTTTCAACTACTCTGCTTGAAGCACCACTTTAGCCCATGTCAACCGCTTTGCGCCTAGCGATAATGACGATCGATATGGAATCTACATTCCCTTAAACAGTACCCCTGGTGGAGACACGAATGTCTGCAGTAGATAAATTGACAGTAGTCATTTTGATGCCGCTGGTTTAGGACCTACATAAGCCCGTCTGGAAGGCATGTGAAGCTAACAGCTGCTACATCCATAGCAGCGACAATGGTACAGCTGCCGAATAACTTATATGGGTACAGCAATCAATGTTCGTGGAGGTGTGTGAAGCTCAAAGTATGTTTTCTTTGCCGCGGTCCTGACGACACCGCTGTGCGGCCAGCATGGGCTCAATAAACGCCGATCGCGAACACCTGTGAATTCCACAATAACCGATATCTTAGTTGCCATATTGAAACAGATAATATGAAACAAATATAGATTAAATA
This sequence comes from Dicrocoelium dendriticum, assembly GCA_944474145.2. Lineage (NCBI taxonomy): Eukaryota > Metazoa > Platyhelminthes > Trematoda > Plagiorchiida > Dicrocoeliidae > Dicrocoelium > Dicrocoelium dendriticum. The sequence continues at coordinate 116,605,955 of OX104068.1, read as the reverse complement.
CAAATAGATCTTGAAGGCATGTGAAGCCTACGTTTTCGACTTAGCTATTGGCACTATAGATGTAAGTGCATTGGGACGTACATGGACTAAGAAACCACCACTCATTGAGGCTCCTCGAGCTACTGGCAATAGTAATGTTTCTCTGTTGCGCATACGTAAGCTTATACTTGTGAAGCCGAACTGGATACCGGTTAATTTGTGTGCACGCTGCACCTTTCCTGTGACATAATAATTCTCCGTGCACTGGTCATGCGGACGAGGCAACCAAGGCGTCTCCGTGAGCGTATGACAGTAATGCTACGTCTATGGCGGTTATATAGGCGGACTAAACACCCATCGCTTTTGCCTGAATATCCAACTATACAGCACCATGTCTCCAGCGCCTGCTGACCACCAGCTTAACGAACCGTCGCCCGCTAATTGCAATATACCGCGTGCCTTTACCTTATTCATGAATGATCCAATAAATGACTACTTGTGAAAATGTAAGTGTGCAGGTACCTGCTTCACGTTCATTTTGAAGTATCTTGTCTACAGCCCCTCTTGCCCACCTTCTTGCCCGCATGCTATGCGCTGTTATTTGTCTACCGCACCGCAGTGCCACTCATGTTTGCAGGTTAGTGGTGCTGCTCCAATCAAGTACGTTTCAGCTTAACTATGCTCGCCCATGCTTACGTAGTTAACAACCCACTCCACATATAGCAAAATTGTTAGCCAGGTATCACAGCTGCCCGTCACGACGTTCGCATGCCCCTGCTTAGTCCGCACTGTTAAGTGCTTCCGCTTTCCAATTACTTCGTGGAAGACCTTTTCAGAGCCACCCTATGTCCTATAAGCTTGTGGTGCTTCAATAGAAGCCAGTATTGCCCACTCATATGCTTGCACGTGCTCACCACTTTGCCGCTAGCTCAGCAGATGGGTACGCCATCGTGGACTACCTAATTTACCGTTCTATTACACTTGTGATTCTTAAGTATAGGCCTTCAATGCTGTGGCTAATAATCAAGAAATTTTTCTTCAGCCTTGTCACTTTGCGGGTTATGAGCACTTCGAACCCTCCCAACTCAGAAGGCAGTAGGTGCACATGGTTCTAAAGTTTGTTCTCACACCCAAGTAATCAGTTCTAGTGATATATAGGACCCGCATTTTGTGGAAATGTTAAGTCAAGCGCAGCGGTTCCTATTACATTCCATTCAGCATCGCCACCGCGAAATTAATAAGTGCGCGCCTGGTATCTTCGGTATGTTACACTTTGTGTTGCAATCGATTATTTTCGCCCAAAAATAATTCAACACACAGTGTGCATGCGCGTAGTACAACGCCAATCAATGTTATATGGACCATGAGCTCCGTTAAAAAATGGGTGTACATTATCCTAACAATTATTATGCATCGATTTATGCAGTGATCTTCCATTGTGACACCGTCAGAAGTTATCCGCTTGCAAAATTTAAATGTTTACTTACCTGCTCCTTAACGTTTGGAGAAGTTTGGGCGCATGTTGCACATTCGAAGTAAGTATGTATGGCTGCTGAAGTTGTCAAGTGCACATGAAAACAATTATATGTATGACCTGTTACTATGCAGCGCAATGATTTTCAATGCTGAATTAAACGGAAAGAAGACGCCTCCGTACATAGGGAAAACCTCCATTTAACCATCGACGAATGCGTTATCACAGTTCCTAATTACATTCACAATTGCAAACATGCATATACATTCCATTACTAACAATACATCTAAATATATGTATGTGTTAGCATGGTTTTCAGATATTATATATATATATGTATGAGACATTTGTCTAAGGACGTGTGTTTGTGTATATCATATATTGGTCTAATTCTGCTCATTTCCTATACAATATATAGGTGTGATATAAATAAATAACTAAGTGCTTATATATATAAATATAATTAGGACGAAATACATTTACCCATACTAACTAATTATCTGGTATTTATTTTTAACTGCATTTTCTTATCATTAAATATACCCTTAGTTTTATGCATTATTTGCCAGGCTATTTTTCTTCCTAATTCCTCTTGCATCACCTTTGAGCAATATGCCTACAGCATGGCTTGATCCTTATTAATACCAAATGAATTCCGCGTCCATACTTTGATGATGTTTTACACAGTGCACAAATTTACACTTCTTAGAAGTTCACATTGAACTTGTCAATTTTACAGTCGCTAATCTATGCTGATCATTATCTAATCCTATTTACCAATCATGGGATTGTAAAACTACTTTTTTTTAATTTCATATTTATATTAATATGGCATCTTGATCTCCTTTACTGGTTAACATTCAACCTTCATCCATTTTTGTTTCATATTTCTGAATGGTTTCAGTAATTTCACTTTGCAGTATTCCTGATCTTCCCATTGCAGCAAAGGATATTTCATAATATTTATCACCAAAGAATAATTACGGCACACTATGCGAAGTATGAATTTCCCATAACGTTTCAGTACATTTTCCTTCATTAGATATTTAAAATAGGCTTACGTTTATTAGAGGGATAAGATAATTCACAGTATAACAAATCCTTGAAATATAAATAATTCGCTGCTAAAGCTCCACTTGGAATTTTCGGGGAAAAGTTACCGTGGTTACGGTAAACTAATTTCCTAAAACCGTTACATTATGGTACCACTTTATAAACATAAAAATTGCATGCATTTTAATATTGAAAGCTTACTGATTCCCTCTTAACTTTTGCATGTGCTATCTTGATGCCTGCTGCTCGATTTCATCTTGGTCCATTAAATAATGTCCGTTATTTTTTAGAGCATAGCTCCCTTCAAACATGATGACCATTTGCAAGGAATTGTCATATCTACTAACTGCACTTTGTAGTACACTTGAACAACACCGGCAGCGTTACAATTCACAAAAATGTTATATTACTACCTATAGTAAGTCCTTACGTTTGTCTTCATGATACACCTTCTAACCACACTAACCAAGATGGCCGAGGTTTAGCATCGTAGTCACTGTGAGTACTACGCGGTAACTCGATCAGTTGGCGTACTGTACTGGGAGCTGGCTTCAAACCCGGCCTTGGCATAACCATAGCTTACTTTTCTGTAAAATGGTGTACACCGAGTGTAGACCAGGGTTGCGCACGGTAATGTTACTATCTAATGCTGCAACCTTAAGTAATTATGTTGGATGCATAAAAATTGTTAGAAAGGAGGTAACATTAAGTTGGTGAAAACGCTGGTTTTCAAAGTACACCCAAAGTTCAAGAGCCCGGATACTGCTTTGAATAGCTGAGATGGCTTTCGCGTAGCCAAATAAGATTACAACCTGTATGTCGATTGCACGAAAGTATGGATGCCATGTTGGAAGAGCTGGAATTCAGCATTGATGGGTTATGAAAATAGCAGAGGACACCAGACGCTGACCTAGAGTACTGCGCTTCTTGCGGAAATCTTATTGGATGCGATATCGCTCAGTTGCACTGAACGCATTCAGTTAAAAGGAAAGCAGAAACCAAAATAGTAGGTGGCTAAAGTCACCACATGTAGCTGGGTTACTCATTAAACCACTGCGTAGGACGCGGTCAAATTCATTTTTTATGTGCAGGTTGATAATATCTACTCTCTGACCAAAGTCGATTGAGTGTTTCACATGGTTTAAGGAACACCGGCATGTATGACAGGCTTTTATTTGCAGCAATTCGCAATGAAGCTATTGATAAGATTGCGGTGCAGTGAAAATCAAAGCTTACATTCCTTTATTATTCTTTCCATTAGTCGAGATGCAATATTTGTGTGACTTATAGGTCTATAAATGTTAATATTTTACCGACGGCCTTTTATCGTGATACGATGGTAGCGTGCTTCCAATTGGACATGTAGTGACCGCTCTTCATATTATTGGTGTAAACATTGAGGAGGAGGAAGGGATGGTCCGGTTCTCCTAGTATTAATACGGAAGAAAAGACACCGTCAGGACCTTGGCAATGCGACTGTTTCAAAGATGTGTGCTCGTTTGCTAGTGCTTAAGTCGAAGTCATTTATGAGCATTTCATCTACAGTGTGATCTACAGTGAAGTTAGGAATGGTATTTGGCAACGCTGAGTCAGTGCTGGTGACGGAGTTACGAAAGTACATGTTAATGAAGTCGCAGAGATCAACCTCAATAGTAACTACGAGTTTATCATGATATGCAAACTTAGTAATTGTTATACGTTTGCTATAACCCTTCTACTTCGTTATTCGATTAAGAGAACATGACTTGATATCAGTCCAAGGCGTTGTGTGCTCAGCTGATTTACGCACATACGTTTGTGAACTCCTACATTCGGTTGGTTATTCGTTCATTCCAACGGTTATATGAAAGACATTGGTATGGTTTTTGCGGAAACACCTTTTGTTAGACATACTAGACAGTTTACTTGCTTTGCTTCATCAAGTGTCGGAGGCCTCCTTATTTTCCCCAGCTTGGTGTATGGTAGTTAAGCAGTTACAGCAATTGTTATGTAGCAAGCTGGTTGCAAATCCATATTGCCGGCAAAGCAGTATTCTTTACAGAGAGATGCTCGGAGGAGGAAGGAAATGTTTTTTATTGGGGGCGCAGGTGGGACCCAAATACGTCATAGTTTTTCTTCACGGTAAGGAACTTTTGGTAGGGCCAAAGGCAGTTGCACCAACATGTGGTCGCTGCCCGGTAAGTTTTCCATAACACTGGTTCGTGCCTGGCAGAGGCGGTTAGTGATTATTAGGTCCCATTAAAATTGTCTAGTCTGTGCTTTCACACTGAGTCCATTAACGTGTACAATAGTATATACATAGACCCACTAACTAGGTGTTGCTGACTGACTGTGCTAAAAGCAAGATGTATATTGAAATCTCCAGCAATAATTTTAGAGCACGTGAAAGGAATGCAGCATCCTGAAAGAGCTTGACAATTTTGTCAATACCAGTAACCAGGAGTGCGGTGGGTTAAAACTAGCCTACCAGGAGGTCAAGTTTTTCGCCATTGGCCAGAATCAACTCTGCGTCTTCAATACTGCCTGGAGATGTTATTTGGAAAGATGTTGCATGAAACTCGCACTGGACCTATATGAGACATCCAGTACCACGCTGAATTGCATGTCTGTAGCAAACAAACCAAATTAAATGGGCACAATTACCTAAAGGTACTTCCCTGCCTATAATGTAAGAATGTTAGTCCTGACCTTCATTAAAGCACGATCTTCGGTTGGTCATCAATTAGTCGCACAACCTGGTTCAACACTGAAACTTTATCCGGTATGATAATTCGAATTGGTAGATCAGTTGATCGATGGACGTAGCAAGCAGGCCCGGCAGATCACCAAAGCGAGACTTATCGAAAACTACAATCCATTTACCTTGTATCTAGACGCCTTACACGAACGTTACTATGTTGCTTACTAGCAGTAACTGAGATAATTGCAATTCGCCACAAGCACCCAGACTTATGTGCTAAAAACGGTGTTCTGATTCCATGCTTGCTCTGGCCTGCTACCATAATGACCCATGTTTAGGAAAATGCCGCCCACAACCGTCCACAATTTCTGATCAGATCACAGTATTCCATTCCCATGACATCGGGTTTTAACCTTACCATTATCTTACGCTTCACGCTAATCTTATTCCGTATTCGTTCATCACATTCCTAAGCTTATTCGTAAAATACGCTTATTCCTTATTATTAGCTCTTAACGGTATACCAAATTACGCTTGTGCAATAAGAACTTTGGACGGCGTTCGAGTGCCTAGCTTAACAGCGGAGAGTAGCAGTCGCATTCTAGCTTCGTCGGAAGTCGTGACGAGAATTAAACGGCCATAATTTATCTTATGGGTAGTCGCATTAGCCTGAGTGGAATGGAGCAAATTCATTACGTTAGTTGCAATGTAGGAAGGAAGCTGGGTACTGGCTAGTGCAAAGATTATTGACTGCAAAGAAATGCGACGGAGGCGAACAGGTATTCCAATGATGAAAACTACACTTAAGGATGTGATATACCGATGACAGGAAAGAAGAGACCAACAAGGTTTTCTGATATGCCACCGCGGGTAAAGTTGTCTGCCATGATAAAAACGCAAACAAAACGATTCCTGCGTTTTTAAAAAGGAAACACGGACACTCTGAATATGTAATGGCAATACCAACCTAAAGGGGCCAATTTAAATAAACTACTACCTAGTCTATTGTGTAAGAAAGTTGAACCATACTTCGGTAGCCGTCAATTATTCTCACAGTCCGTTTTGGATTACGAAACGATAGTCTGTTTGAAAATTTGACGCGGTATGTGCGATGGCCCATAAAGCGGCAATCTGACAAACGTTCGGCAGCACAACCAGCGTAGTCGAAACCAGAAGGCTAATGGAAACCTAAAAGGTGTTTTATCAGTATTTGGTCAGTTTAAACAAAGCTGTACAATAAACAAAGGAAATTGGAATATTAAGGTACAATTGGAAGTACGGCAATGTACAATCCCTACATATCCATTACGTCCAAAGGCGTACCATGGAATATAGAGTGGTGCTTTAGTAGCATTGACCGAATGCCATCTTTCTTTTAGCAACACCATATGCGGGCTTGACAAATGTATGTATGGTATTAAGAGGTGTATTTCATGTTTAATTCATCGAGCATTGTGAAGGCAGTGTGTATACGTGTCGTGTTCGCAGGTTCTAGTTGTTTAGTCGACAGGTTCGGCAGTATAGTCGTGTCAAGACGGTAAGGAATAGTTTTGAAAAGGCTGAAGCTTCAAAAATTATAAATACTATCTTTCATGCACAATTTAATTGTTGACTGATTGTACATTATTCCTACTTGTTTTAACCTTCCTTACAACCGGCCGGACACTTGGCCGCCTTGTAAGTTCCCATGCTCATGTGTTCGCTCATGTCTCACTTCATCCGTCCGCCTCTTCCTGTAACCCGTTGAATACAGTGGGCTGTGTCCGACTCCAATTTCCTTCTGATATCCGCGCTTAATTGCGCACACCGTCTCGGACTAGTATTAACTAGTACTACAAATTGGTGACCCCCACTTACACGCGCAATTTCCACGTTTCGTTCCTCGTTTGTATATTTTGGTGAGTTCGTTCCTTCTTCTAGATTATATACTTGTATTCGTTTGCGTCCAACGTATTTTCAGTACTTTTATCGTGCTTTTGTTCATACATAATCTTCGACTCACATTTCGGGAGTGGCATCTGAGTCGTTTCGCAGCGTAAACGTGCTCACTTTGGCTGTACCAAGTTTCATGGAACACAGCCCAAGTTTTTGGTTTAGGACATTTGAGATCGAACTGGAAAATAAGGACATTACGGCGGACCGACCGAGGTACAATCCGCTCGTCCCACGCATACCAATGTTGGTTGTGACGCTGGTTGAAGGCATTCTACTCTGCCCATCGAATAAAGCAAAGTACGCAACCATGAATCAAGCGATTTTAAAAGGTTTACAGCTTGGCGCGCTTGCGCGAGTTGAACATATCAATGGGCTCAAGCTTGGATGTCGCGAGCCGTTGACGTGGCACCACAAACTTCAGCGCAACGCCGCTCACTTATTCTTGAGAAAAGAAAGGTTAATGGAGCTGTGGTTTGCACTTTTCCCAGAGCCATTCCTGTTAATGCTGTCCATGCTTACAGATACACCCTGAATGTATTAGCAGCCAAGGCTGACGCTGTGTTCGAATGTTTTGCGTAGCAGACGACCAGTAGCTCCAGCTACGGATCCTCACACGATGAAAACCGAATCCCATAATTGCTCACAATCGTCATGCCGATCTGACCATAAAGAGGAGAAAATTGCACTACTTCGCAGCAGGATAGCCGCAATGAAGACTTGGTAGCGGCGTGTGCCACGTTAAACGTTGACCACATTTTGGCTACTGTTCATTGCGGCTCGTCTGTGCCTGCACCACGTAGGCCTCGTTCGGCAAGAAAGCGCAACCGCTTACCTGCACATTCTCAGTCAAGTAATACCAAAACTGTCGAAGAAATACATCGTTATCACCGCCAAAACGGTGGAAGAGCTAGAGGTGGTCGGAGTCAGCGCATTAGGCATGACACAGCTGCTTCGGGATAGCGGATAGCCCGCATACTAACACGACAAAAGTAGCAGTCAATATCCCAGCATATCGCCTGTTTTTCCTTAAGGATCGACGTATTCCATCACATTCCTCATCGACACTGGAGCGGAAGTCAGCGCCATCCCAGCGACCGGTAACGACAAGCAATCAGAACCTAGGTACAATTTGCGTGCGGCCAAATGTTCTACGAAAGCTTCAGTCGGTCTGTGCATGATCCTGGACCCCAGTCTTCGCGGAGACTTTCAGTGGGTCTCCATGGTTGCATCTGTACCCTTCGCAATTATCCGCACTGATTTTCTTCGCCATTTCGGATTGTTTGTCGCCGCGGGTCGTCACAGAATTTCAGATGATCTTACAAAACTATGTGTGGATGGCGTCCTTTCAGATGTCCTGATAATCAGCCCTATATTTCTGATAGCAGACGCACCGTCTGCCCCCTTGAGCCTCCTGTCCGAACACCGGCGACTGGTTCGACGGACTGCAGAGATTCCCCCAGTCATGACAAAGGTCTCTAACTACATAGTCACGCGCGGTCAACCAGTTAGCGCACCGCCATGATGTCTTGCTCTAGACAAACTACGTTAGCACGAGCCGAATTCGATCACATGCGACAGCTCGGTATCGTTAGACCGTTTAAGAGTCCATGGGCGACACTTATTCACATGGTCCCTAACAAGGTCATGGTGGACTAGCGCCCTTGCAGCGACTACCGAACGTTGAAAACAGTTACCACTCCTGATGGTTATGCGATCCCACATATCGTGGATGTTACCATTTGTCAGGCGGGTAAAATATCTTCAGCAAAATCGACTTAGTACGCGCATACAACCAAATTCTGATAAAAGAAGCGGACATCGCTAAAACTGCCGTGACGACTCAATTTGGTTTGTTCGAGTTTCTGCGCGTGCGGCGCAAACCTTTCAGTGGATAATCGATCAAGATTGTCGCGGTTTATTCACTTACGCTTATCTCGACGACATTTTAATCTAGAGCTTTCCACTAGAAGCGCAGGTGTGTCACTTACGAAAACATTTTGATCGTTTATCTCAAGGCAGAGCAGTGATCAACGCAGAAAAGTTTTCGTTTAGTGTCGACACAATAAACTTCCTAGGTTATCCTACCTCCACTGTAGGCGTCGTTTCACTTCAGGATAAAATTCAAGCCACCATCGACTATCCCGATCTCATTCGTTCAAATAGCTCAGGCGTTTTGATGAGCTTGTCAAATTTTACCGATGGTTTATACCGAAATGCGCCTCGTTGATGCAAACCCTTACAGACCTACTCCTAAGCAAACTCAAGAAATTCGAATTTCCTATGGTAGCGCGCGATGCTTCTAAGTCACTGAAAAGGCTATCGTCAACATAGCTTCTATAGTGCATCACGATCCTACCGCCCTACTGTCCCTCAGTACTGATGTCTCGGAAGTCGCATTCGGCGCTGTATTGCAGCAACGATTAGCCGACACGTAGCAGCCCTTAGCGTTTTGCTCCCAACGGCTACAACCTGCTGAATCCCGCTACAGCACGTTCGGTAGAGAATTACTAGCCGTATATCTAGCGATACGTCACGTTCGACACGTCTTAGAAGGCCGCTTATTTGCTGTTTTAACCGACAACAAACCCCTGACTTACATGCTCGGCTGGCCTACCGACCGAAAATATCCTAGAGAGTCTCGCCACCTTGACTATATCGCTCAGTTTACTACCGTTATACGACTTGTTGCAGATGTGCACAACGCCGTCGCCGATGCACTTTCCCGAAGCTTTGCTATCTCAGCTGACGCCGGCACCGCTGTCTACTTGCCGGCCATGGCCACAGCGCAACTCAACGAAACTGAGGTTGATCTACTACGCAGGTCTCCCACATTCGACATACGACATGTTCCGCTGACCTCATCACACGACACTATACTTTTCGATTTACCTCTGGGCAAGCCGCGCTCAGTCGTCCCCCGAGAGTTTCGGCAGACCGTGTTCGACATATTACACTGATTGTCTCATGAGACTTTCGTGCATCGGTTAAACTCGTAACCGCACGATTCTTTTAGCGTAAATTCAATCAAGTCATCCGCAATTGGACAGCTGCTTGCCTTCTGCGTTAACGCGCGAATGTTCACAAGCACACGAAAAGCCCATTAGTCACATTTCCCACGCCAGGTGCACGTTTTCATCACGTGCACGTCCACCTCGTAGGTCTTCTGCCGCCTTCGAGAGCTTATGTGTACATACTAAGCTGTGCCGATCGGTTCACTGGGTGGCCGGAAATTAATCCCATGCATAACTGCTCTTTAGTAACGGTAGCAAAACCATTTCTGGTGTGCTAAGTAGATCAATACGGCTGTCCCGCCATCATATCCACCGATTGAGGGTCACATTTCTCGTTAACATTTGCCATGTTGCTTAAGGATTTAAGCTGTCGCCACGTTCAGACAACGGCATATCATTTTCCGCTTACGGCATGGCGGAGTTTTTACACCGCTAGTTGAAGGGATCGCTATTGCGCACGCATCTCCTTCTTGGTCGGAAACACTTCACCACGTGCTCCTAGGCTTAGGAGACACGGTTAAAACCGATTACGACGCAACACCAGCGGAGTTAGTTTACGCTTGAACGCTGTGGTTGCTCTGACAGCTGTTTGCACCAACCCCATCTATTTCCACTTTTGACTACGGAAGTTACACTAATCGATTTGCTTGTCAGATGCATGAGCTACGTCCACCCGTTCCTAGAGCGCAGAAGACACCAGTATACGTGGCCGGTAAACTGTCTACCCACTTCTTCGCGCATAGGGTGTTCAACAGCCTCTTCACTCGCTGTACATAGGACAATTCAAATTAATACACCGTTCGAGTTAGACCTACACTGCTGACCGTGGTGGTCGACGCGACGTCGTCACCAGTGACCGTCTAAAAACCGGCTTTACGAAGAAACCACCTCGCCTACTTCGTCTAGCAGAGCTTCCTGCGACGTCGCAACCCACTGCAATATCTTTCAGCTTCCCAGTGAAGTTCACCAAGAAAACCCACTTGGTATACAAGCTTCAGCCGTCCTGACGGCTCTCGAATCTCGCTTGCCGCCTCCCAAGACCAATCATCATAGACGCGAGGTGCGCAAGCTCGTTGGTTTCTCCAACTATGTAGAGTGTAAATACGTTTATCTTTGTAGTTATTGTATATATAAATGCCCCGTATTTGGTCGATTGCCGTTTTGAAAAGAAACAAAAATATCAAAAACCGAAAATCCTTTAACATACTATACAATTACCAAAACTTTAAACCCGCACGTCATTGGTTCGTCCATTTTGCGTTTTCCGCGTTTGCTTTTTTGTTTTTCAGTCTCTACATACCCCAACCCCCTTCGATCTACTGGCCCACACGGGAATTGATTTCAAAGACCCTGACGCGAAAGCTAGCCTTTTCCTCGCGGTTGGCATGTCGCTTCTCCGCGGTACAAGGGTTGCTTCTTCGCAGGATGAGGGTTGCATTTTCGTGGGACGATGGTCGTTTCTTCTTGGGACGCCTTTTGTTTTGGTGCGGGGCGGGGTGCGGCCGCTGGAGAGACCACTTCCAGGCGCACCGTTTGGCAGCAGCGTAGGTATAGGTCCTGTCAGCCTTAACTAAGCTAGTTAGTTGTTTCGTAGTCCGACAAGTACGCTCCAAATGCTCGTCAAAATGCACCCTCCCCTGCAAACAATAAATAAAATCCATAAACGGCAAACGGACTCGGATTTCCGGCGAAGTCTTATTTGACACGAACGCAAGCTCACTTTTACTCGGCAAGATTTTGCCTCGATGCAATAATTCGTTTCGAATTCGAAGGCTTGCTATGTTCATTCTTCTAAGGGAGCTATGTAGCTCCCAGAAAGATGATTGCTATCTTTCATGTGCAATTTAATTGTTGACCGGAAGTCCATTATTCCTACTTGTTTTAATCTTCCTTACAACCGGCTCGACACTCGACCGTCTTGTATGTTTCTGCTCTCACGTGTTCGCTCTTGTCTCGCTGCATCCGTCCGCCTTTTTCTGTAGCCAGTTGAATACAATGGGCTGGTCCGACTCCAATGGCCTACTAATATCCACGCATAATTTGGCGTTCCGTCTCGGACTAAAATTAACTACTCCTACATGGCAAGATAAGTGCTGCCGTTTTGTTTTCTGGTGGCGGTGGACGTTGACACTGCTAGCATTTGGCTACTTATGCGTCAGTTGTAGACTTAAAGTCCATTGTGGCTACGCGATGGGCTGCAACTAGCCGCTTGGATTTGACTGCATTTAAAATATGTGTATTTGCGGGTGATATATTCCTCAGGCACCTGCCGATGTCGCCTCATTGCCGCACGCAGTATAACGCTCTCTCTCTGACTCATGCTGTCGCCTCGGACATCTCCTCAGCTGTATTTGGTTTCTTCTCAGCTTCTTCTCTCCAACATTTACTTCGTATGACCTTTCACCCACTTTCGCAGCCACGACTCCTTTTCTCCACCGCTCCTGTCCATCGGGAATTGGTTCAACCCATACTTCTTCCCCCACTGTCAGCTCAGGAAATTCCCGCGCGCCGTTGTCGTAGTACCGTTTCTGAGTAGCCATTCGCCTTTTCAAACTGTTCTGTACTTTCTCAGGTTGTGGCGTGACAGGGCGCAAAAGTGTTGCGGATGCAGGCATCACAGTTCTGGTCCTTCGACTGTATAGGCGCTGCACTGGGCTCAGGCCGATATCCGTTGAAGGATTGTTGCGACTCTCCAGTAGCATGAGGTATGGGTACTCCCGAGTGACTCTAGCCTTCGCTAATAGTCGCTTGGCTTGCTTCAATGCCGACTCTGCCTTCCTATTTGCTTGATTGTGATAGGGACTGGTTTGCCGGTGTGCGAATTCCCATTCGGTTGTGAAAACCTGGAATGCCCTGCTGCTGAACTGGGGACCGTTGTCCGAGACTAGCTCCTCCGGTATCCCGTGCCGCGCGAATTGACATCTGAGTTTGTTGATTACTGCCTCCGTGGTCGTGGTGGTGAGTAAAATGATTTCAAATTAATCACTATAGTAGTCCACCGTGAGTAAGTAACCCTTTCCGTTGTCCCAGAATAGATCCACTGCTACCTTTTGCCACGGTCGGTCCGGAACATCATGCAGCATCATCGGTTCCTTCGATTGCCGAATGTCGTGTGAACGGCACGCATCACAGTTAGACACATGATCCTTGATCTGACTTGTCACTCCCGGCCAGAACATCAGTTCTCTTGCTCGATTAATGGTGTAATTTGCACCCAGGTGAGCTCGATGGACATGCTCCAGCATCTCCTTTCGGAGAGAAGAAGGGATTAAGATTAGACTTCCCTTGAACAACAGACCGTCACAGACAGTGAGTTCGTCCCGAAAATTGAAGTAGGGTGTTAATTCTTTCGGGAGCTGCTTCTTTGTTTCTGGCCAACCATTGAGGATAACGTCTCGCAAAGCTGAAAAAGTGTGGTCTTCCTTTCGTGAAACGCCTTATATATTTCAAACGGTTCTCTGTCACTGCTAGATGCTGCACCATGCTAACTGTCTCGACCTCTTCTAGCTGATGTTCGGCCAATGGCGGATGTGCTCTCGACAGGGTGTCCGCGATGAACATCTGTGTGCCAGGTGTGTACACAATGTCAATGTCATACCTCTGGAGCCGGATAAGCATACTCTGCAGACGACGAGGAACGTTCTTCAGTGGTTTAGTGGCTATCGACACCAGCGGCTTATGATCAGTGTACACGGTTGTCTTCCTTCAAAAAGTATAATAATTGAAACGCTCCATGGCATAGACCACTGCTAGCATCTCTTTCTCGATCTGTGCGTACCGCTTCTCGGCCTCTGTGAGTGCTTGACTGCGGAAATCCAACGGTCTTCCGTTCTGCAACAGAACAGCGCCTATTCCACTCTGGCTGCTATCACACTGTACCTCCAGTGGTGTTGCTGGATCGTAATATCCGATTACGGGCGCATTATGTTGAGGTTCTTAATGGTTTCGAAAGCCAAATCCAGTTCCTTTCCCCAGCTCCAATTTACTCCTTTGTGAGTTAACTGCCTAAACGAAGTCATGACATCAGCGAGTCCTGGTAGGAATCAGCTTAAATAGTTCACCATACCGTTTAGGCGATGGACTGCCTTCACATCGTTAGGGGACGGCATCTCTTGTATCGCCTTAATTTTCCCTGGGTCAACTCTGATTCCGTTGGATGTTAACACATGCTATGAAAAATCACCTCCCCTTTCCGCAGCTCTACTTTCTCGCGTTTTAGCTTGATGTTCTTTTGTACGCAACGCCTCAGGAACCGGTGTAGCTTAGTGCCATGCTCTTCTTCGGTTGAACCGTAAATCAAAACGTCATCTGCCACACAGGTTACGCTATCTAAATCATCTATGGCTGGCACCAAACGCTTTTGGAAAATTTCGCTAGACACCTTCAGGCCAAACGGTAATCGCAGCCAACGATAACGTCCGAACGGTCTAGCAAATGTGGTGAGGAAACTGGATGCGTCGTCTAGAACAACATGCCAGAAAAGTAGCTTTTGTCAAACGTGTTAAAACATCTTCTAACGTCGGTAGCGCATAATGTTCTCTACGCGGGGCCTCATTCAGTGGCTTCGGGTCTATACATACGCGTATTTCGCCAGCTTTCTTCGTAATAAGTGCAACCTGGCTAACCCAGTCTGTTGGCTCATCAAAATTTGCAATCACCTCCTGCATAACCAGCTTGTTCAATTCCGCGGAAAATCGGTCACGTAGCGCAAATGGGACTCTCCTAGCAGGTAAGGCAATCGGGCGTGCCATAGGATCTAACGACAGGTGAGCGGTACCCTCGAATTCCCCTAAACCCGGGCTAAACACCGACGGATACAGGTCACTATTATCGGCTTCACTCTGACAAGCGTACACAAAACGATCATGGTTAAAACTGACCAAGCCAAGAGCTAAAATCAAATCAATGCCGATAATGGGCGTGAGATCCTCATCCACGATCACGAATTGCAGACGATGCGAAACACCGTCTCTCGGATTGACCACTTCATTTGTCCCCGAGCCTCTTGGCTTGAGTCTGGAAACATTCCACATGCGTAAATAATCTTGATCCGATTGAATTTGTACGCCGCGGCAGTGCTTTCTGTGCAAAATATTGATCGGCGCGCCTGTGTCTAACTGGAATCGCACAGACCGTCCCTCGATCAGAAGACTTGCATAGACACCCTTCTGCGACGCTTTCCGAAACACGTTACCCATCGATTGTTCGGTGTCTTCTGTTGATTTGTCTGGAACGAGTGCACTGACATCTGTCGACTGACATCAGCGGGCGAAGTGAATGCGCTTCCCACATTTGACACAATTGCAGCCCCACGCCGGACACTGTTCGCGGTTCCTCGGATGTCGTGTTGCACAGAAGTTGCAGGGCTCCTGTCGCGCGGTCGTGGCCCTCGTAGTTTTGCTCCTGGAAACGGCGCACAACTCTGAATCACCTGCGATTGTCATCTGCTGGAACTGGTAGGCAGTGGAGGACTCACTGTTACAGATGTTGATACGTTGCTGCAGAGATAGGTTGCACTTTCGTAATAGTCGCTTCGTTAAACCTTCGTCACTGATCCCAAAAACAATGCGGTCCCATGTGAGACAGTCCGCCATGCATTTACAAAAACTGCAAGTTCGGGCCAAAATCTTTAGCTCAGTGACGTACGTGTCAACGGATTCACCTGGCCGCCTGTTTCGCGAAAAGAAGAGGTAGCGTTGAAATGTCTCGTTTGTTTGGCCTTCGCAGTATTCACTGAACTTCTCAAGAACTGTCTCCAGATTGTTGGCATCTTCGCTCTTGTCGTAACACAATGTCTCTAGCACGCGGCGCGCATCATCTCCTGCTGCTTGTCGAAACATGGCCAAGCGGTACGCCATCGGTTGTTTGTCCAGACGCGATAAAGTGCAGAAATCCATCCATTTGCTCTTCCACAAACGCCAGTTGCTTGCCAAACTGCGTTCATCCATGTTCAGCGGGGCAGGCATTTGAATAGCCTGGTGCAGCTCCAATCATCGTCTGGGTGGTACTAATGTTCTTCTCCATCTCTGACACCATGTAAAAAGTCGGTCCTTCAGGGACAAAACGTATATTCTGCAAACAACAGGACCAGGCGAAAACGGAGACAGAGGGCGAGTGAAACATATCGGTATATACAGCTAGTTGGATCCATAATTAACGACCTTTGTTGATGCATGACATTTTTCCTTTGATTCAGTCAAACAAACTCACTCCAATGCGTCCAACTGTTTGCCAATCAGCGTGCATGCGAGAAACGTGTGAACGTCCAATCGGCTGCCGCCTTTGCTTGCGGCAGCCTAACGGCTTCCTTGCTGGGCTGGCACCGCACGTTCGTTCGAGTGTATACTCCCATCACACACCAGGCTCATTTCGTTAATACTTTGCGCCTCCTATATATATCACCCGCAAATACACATATTTTAAATGCAGTCAATTCCAAGCGGCTAGTTGCAGCCCATCGCGTAGCCACTATGGACTTTAAGTCTACAACTGACGCATAAGTAGCCAACTGCTAGCAGTGTCAACGTCCACCGCCACCGGAGCACATAACGGCAGCACTTATCTTGCCATGTAGGAGTAGTTACAACTAGTCCGAGACGGTGCGAAAAATTAAGCACAGATATCAGAAGGCAATTGTAGTCGGACACAGCCCACTGTATTCAATGGGCTACATGAAGAGGCGGACGGATGCAGCAAGACAAAAGCGAACAGGAGAGCGCGCGAACTTACAAGGCGGTCCTTTGTCGAGCCAGGCGTAATGAAGATTAAAACAAGTGGGAATAATGTACATTCGGTCAACAATTAATTTGCACATGAAATATAACAATCATCTTTCTGGGCGCTACAGAGCTCCTGCTAGAATCATGAACAGGGAAAGCCTATGAATTTGAAAATATTGTTGAATCGAGGCGATATCGAGCGGAGTAAAATGAGCTTGCGTTCGTGTCAAATAGGAGTTCGCTGGAAATTCGAGTCCGTTTGCTGTTTGTGGATATTATTTATTGATTGCAGGGGAGAGTGTTTTTCGGCGAGCAGTTAGAGCTTACTTGTCCTACTACAAAATAACTGACTAACCCAGAAAAAGGCCGAAAGTATTTCAACCTCCGCTGCTGCCAAGCGTTACGCTTGGAAGTGGTCTCTCCCCCAAACGCATCTCGCTTCGCGCCAAAACAACCGTCGTCCCAAAAAGAAACGACCATCTTTCCAAGAAAAAGCGACCCTCTTCCCGCGAATAAGCCACCCTCGTCCCGCGGAGAAGCGAAACGCCAAACGCAATGAAAAAGCCAGCTTTCGCGTCAGCGTCTTCAAAATAATTCCTCCTGTGGGCCAGTAGATCGAAGGGAGGTTGGGGTATGAAGAGACGAGAAAATAGAAAAGCATAAGCGGAAAATGCACAAAGGACGAACGAATAACGTGCAGTTTTAAATTTTTGGTATTTGAATATTATGTTAAAGGATTTTCAGACTTTGAAGCTTTTGTTTATTGTCAAAACGTTAGTCGACCAAATACGAGGCAACTATATCCAATAACTACAACTATAAACGTATTTACCCTCTACATAGTTGGAAAAACCAACATGCTTGCGCACCACTCGAATACGGCGATTGGTAATGGGTGGCGTCGAGCGAGATTCGGAAGCTGTCGAGACGGCTGAAGCTTGTAAACCAAGTGGGTTGTGTAGGTGAACTTCAATGGGAATCTGAAAGATATTGCGGTGAGTTGCGAAGTCGCACGAAGCTATACTAGTCGAATAAAATGAGGTGGTTTCTTCGTAAATCCGGGTTACAGACGGTCGATGCTGACGAATTTGCGTCGACCACCGCGGTCAGTAATATATGTCTTAATCGAACTGTGCATTAATTTGGAAGGTCCTACATACGGCGCCTGCAGCGGCTGTCGAACACCGTCTGCGCGAAGAAGGAGGTGTGAACAGGTAGACAGTTTCCCTGCCACGTACACAGATTTTTTCTGCGCTCGAGGAAAGGGGAAGAAGCTCATGCATCTGACAAGCAAATCGATTAGTGTAACTTCCGTAGTCACAAGTGGAAATAGATGGGGCTGGTGCTACCAGCTGTCAGAGCAACCACAGCGTTCAACCATAAACGACCTCCGCTGGTGTGGTGCCGAAATCGGTTTTAACCGTGTCTCTTAATTTTAGGAGAACGAGTTGAAGTGTCTCAGACAAAGAAGGAGCTGCGTGAGCAATAGCGCCCCCTTCAACTAGCTTGAAAACGCTCCCCCATGCCGTTAGCGGCCGGTTGATATGCCTTTGTCTGAAAGTGCAGGCAGCCTAAATCCTTAAGAAACTATGAGAATGTTAACGAGAAATGTGACTTTTACTCGGCGGGGCAGCCGTATTGAGCTACCCAGCGCTCCAGAAATGGTTTCGCTACCGTTTCTGAAGAACAGTTAGGTATGGAAATAGTTTCCGAACAACCAGTGAACCGATCGGCACGGGTTAGTGTATTCACATATGCTCTCGAAGACGGCAGAGAACCTACGAGGTGGACATGCACGTGATGAAAACATGCACCTGGCTTGGGAAATGTACCTAATGGGTTTTCGTGTGCCTGTGAACCTTCGCCCCTTGACACGGAAGGCAAGCATCTTTCCAAGTACTGAGGACCCAATTGTGATTGCGCCAACCGAATTGTGCGGTTAGGAGTCTAACCGATTCACGAAAGTCTCATGAGACAAGCCGCGTAGCATGTCGAACACGGTCTGCCGAAACTTGCGTGCGACTACTGGGCACGGCGTGCCAGTGGTAAATCGAGAAGTTTAGTGCCGTCTGCTGTTGCTATCGGAACGGGTCGTATGTCTAATTTGGGAGAGCTTCCTAGTATATCAAACTCAGTGTCGTTGCGCTTCGCTGTGGCATGACCGGCAAGTCGATAGCAGTGCCGGCGTCAGCGCAGATGCCAACGCTTCGGGAAAGTGCATCGGCGACGGCGTTGTGCACACCTGCAACATGTGGTATATCGGTCGTAAACTGAGCGATATAGTCAAGGTAGCTAGAATCTCTAGGAGATTATCGGTCGGTAGTCTAGCCGTGCATGTAAGTCAAGGGTTCGTGCTCTGTGAAGACAGCAAAGAAGCGGCCTTCTAAGATGTGTCGAACGTGATGTATCGCTGGATGTACGGCTATTAGTTATCTACCGAACGCGCTGTAGCGGGATTCGGCAGGTTGTAAGCGTTGGGAGCAAAACGCTAAGGGCTGCTACGTGTCGGCTAATCGTTGCTGCAATACAGCGCAGAATGCGACATCCAAGACATCAATACTGAGGGACAGTGGGGCCGTCGCACCTTGATGCAATATAGAAGCTATGTTGACGATGGGCTGTTTCAACGACTTAAAAGCTGCGCGCGCTACCATAGGAAATTCGAATTTCTTGAGTTTTCTTAGGAGTAGTTCTGTTAGGGTTTGCATTAAACAGGCGCAGTTGGGTTGTAACCATCGAGGAAAGTTGACAAGCTCATTAAAACGCATGAGCTGTTTGAACAAGTGACGATCGGGGTACTCGATTGTGGCTTGAATTTTATCCTTTAGTGAAACGACGCCTGCAGAGGAGGTACGATGGCCGAGGACGTTTACTGCGTTGATCAATGCTCCGCGTTACGACAAATGACCAAAATATGTTCGCACGTGACACACCTGCTAATCTAATAGAAAGCTCCAGATGAAAATGTGTCGACATAAGCGTAATTGAATAAACCGCGACAAACATGCCCGATTATTCACTGAAACGTTTGCGCCGCGTGCGCAGAAACTCGAACAAACCAAATGGAGTCGTCACGGCAGTTTTAGCGATGTCCGCTTTGGCTACCGGAATTTAGTTATATGCGCGTATTAAGTCAATTTTGCTGAAGATATTTTACCCACCTGACTGGCGGTGAGATCCATGATGTGTGGGATCGAATAACCATCAGGAGTGGTAACTGTATTTAACGTTCGATATTCGCTGCAAGGGCGCTAGTTCACCATGACCTTCTTAGGGACTATGTGAATAAGTGACGTCCATCGACTGTTAAATGGTCTGGCAATACCTATCTGAATCGTGTGATCGAATTCGGCTCATGCTAACGTAGTTGGTCTACAGTAAGCCGTTTTGGCCCTGTGCTAACTGGTTGTCCGCTTGTGAATATTTGGTTAGAGACCTTTGTCATGACTGGTGAAATCTCCGCAGCAGGTCAAACAAGTCACCGTAGTTTGGAAGAGACTCAAGGGGTCGGACGGTGCGTCTGCTTTCCAAAATATGGCGCTGATTATCGGGACATCAGAAAGGACGCCAACAACACCTAGGTTTGTAAGGTCATCTAAAATTCCGTGGCGAGCCGCGGCGACAAGCAATCTAAAATGGCGAAGAAATTCGATGCCAATACTTGCGGAGTGCAGAGACACAATCATGAAGACCCACTAAATGTCTCGGCAAAGACTGGGTTCCAGGTTCATTATGCGCTGACCTAATGAAGTTAGCGTAGAACAGTTGGCCGCATGCAAATTTTACCTAGGTTTCGAGTGCTTGTCATTAATGGTTGCTGGGATGGCGCTGACTTCCGCTCCGGTGTCGGTGAGGACCG
This sequence comes from Dicrocoelium dendriticum, assembly GCA_944474145.2. Lineage (NCBI taxonomy): Eukaryota > Metazoa > Platyhelminthes > Trematoda > Plagiorchiida > Dicrocoeliidae > Dicrocoelium > Dicrocoelium dendriticum. The sequence continues at coordinate 116,585,245 of OX104068.1, read as the reverse complement.
TTATGGAATACGTCGATCTTTAAGGAAAAAAAGGCGATATGCTGGGATATTGACTGCTACTTTTATCGTGTTAGTATGCGGACTACCCGCTTTCCCGAAGTAGCTGTGTCGTGCCTAATGAATTGAGTCCGACCACCTCCAGCTCTTACCCCGTTTCCGCGGTGATACCGACAAATTTCTTCGACTTGTTTGGTATTAATTGACTGAGAATGTGCAGGTAAGCGGTTGCACTTTCGTACCGAAGGAAACCTAGTGGTGCAGGCGCAGACGAGCCGTAATGAACGTTATCCAAAATGTGGTCAACAATTGACGTGGCACACGCTGCTACAAAGTCTTCATTGCGGCTATGTTGCCGCGAAGTAGCGCGCTGAGCTATAAACCTTTTTAAATCGCTTGCTTCATGGTTGCAAACTTTGCGTCATTCGATGGGCAGAATAGAATGCCTTCAACCAGCGTCACAATCAACACAAGAAGGCGTGGAACGAGCGGATTGTACCTCAGTCGGTCCGCTGTCAAGTCCTTATTTTTCTGTTTGATCCCAAATATCCTAAAATAAACACCCGGGCTGAGTTCTATGGAAATTGGAACAGCCCAAGCGAGCACCTTTACGCTGCGAAACGAATAAGACGCCACTTCCAGAATGTTAGTCGAAGATTATGTATGAACAGAAGCACAGTAAAAGTACTGAAATTACGCAGTAGGCAAAATAATACCAATATATGGTCGAGAAAAAGGAACGAACTCCCAAAAAATACAAACAAGGAATAAAACGTGGAATTTGCGCGTGCTATTGGGGGTCGCCAATTTGTAGTACTTGTTAATACTAGTCCGAGACGATGTGCGCAATAAGCGCGGAAAACAGAAGGACATTTGAGTCGTACACAGCCCACTGTATTCAACGGGTTACAAGAAGAGGCGGACGGATGAAGTGAGATATGAGCGAACCGTGAGCGCGGGAACTTACAAGGCGGTCGATTGTTGACCCGGTTGTAAGGAAGATTAAAACAATAGGAATAATGCACACAAGGTCAACAATTAAATTTTAGATGGAATATAGCATTTATCATTTTTGGCCCTTTAGCTTTTTCAAAACCATTCCTTACAGTCTTGACACGACTGTACTGCAGAAACTTGCGATCAAACAACTAGAAGCTGCAAACGCGGCACGCGTAAACTCTTTCTCTACAATGCTCTAATAATTGAACGTGACATACACCTCCTAGTACCCTAATACGTTTGTCAAGCCCCCCATAATATAATGTTAATAAAAGAAAAATGGCATTTAAGCAATGCTTCTGATGCACCACTCTATGTTTCAGGGTACGCATTTTGATGTAATGGATGTGTAGTGATTGTACATTATCGCACTTCCAATTGTACCTTAATATTCCAGGTTCCATTGTTTATTGTACAGCTCTTGTTTTACCTGACCAAAAACGGATAAAACACATTGCATATTTCCATTAGCCTTCTGGTTTTGGTTACGGTTGTTGTGCTGCTGAGCACTAATCTGCTTGCCGCTTGGGCTGTGTTCCATAAAAATTGGTACAGCCAAAGTGAACACGTTTACGGTGCGAAACGACTCAGATGCCACTCCCGAAATGTGAGTCGAATATTATGTATGAACAAAAGCACGATAAAATTACTGAAAATACGTTGGACGCAAACGAATACGAACAGATAAGAGGCACACCAATGGGATCGTCGATCTCTGGTCTAGTAGCCGGGGCAGTGATGAAGGCGCTGGAACAAATAGCACTCCCGATATCGAGACCAAAACTTTGGGTACGATACGTAGACGACACCTTCGTCATCCTCAAACGTTCCAAATTGGAGAAAACACACAAACTAATTAACGGCGTGTTACATGGCATCAAATTCACTAGGGGGGAAGAGAACAACGAGCAGTTACCATTCTTTACGTTGTCATACGAAGGACTGGTGCTGAACGATTGGAAACAACCGTCTATCGAAAATCTACGCATACGTACCAGATCCTCAACTACGACAGCAATCATGCGGCAGCCCACAAACGCAGCTGCGTGCAAACCCCTTTAAAACGAGCACAAACCCACTGTAGCACACCGCAGCTGAGACGAGCAGAGGAAGATCATCTCTTCAATCTGTTCAAGCGGAACTCGTACCCAAAAGGCTTCCTTCTACGCTGTCTCGCACCAGGAAAGGTTGCTCGAGACACCTCGACAAATGCAACAACTGAAAAGAGAACAACACTGCCCTATATCAACGGTATCTCTGAATTGGCAGCGAGGCTTTTATTGCCTTTTGGAGTCAAAGTTGCACACCAGCCAACAGAAACAATTCGCAGTAAACTCTTCAAAGTAAAAGATAAACTTAGCAAAGAAGAAGAAACTGGTGTGATTTATAAGGCCTGCTGCCGGAATTGCGACAAATACTACGTGGGACCGACTGGGAGGAAGCTTGGCACAAGGTTACACGAACACAGCCTAGCCATACGTCGCCACGACCAGAACTCCCTGATGTCAGTGCATATGGATGCTGAGAACCATCAATTCGACCTAGAGCATGCCAGCATCCTCGGAAGGGTTAAAGCCGGCAAGCACGTGAGTTCATTGAAGCCTGGCATTCAAAACAGAACTCGATCAATAAGCACTTGGACATTAAAGTCGCTTACGAGGCACTGCGAACAAGGCCTCTGAATTCGCACTGATGATGTTGCCTAGCCAGGTAACGAAACGTCTGCAAAATAATTACCCAGCTCGGTGAACTGCTCAACATCCGCAACGAATACAAGTATATAATCGAGAAGAAGGAACGAACTCACCAAAATATACAAACGAGAAACGAAATGTGGAATTCGCGCTGGCGAAAGTGGGTACCAATTTGTAGTACTAGTTAATACTAGTCCGAGACAATGTGCGCAATTAAGCGCGGATATCTGAAGGAAACTGGAGTCGGACACAGCCCACTCTATTCAACGGGTTACAGGAAGAGGCGGACGGATGAAGTGAGACATGAGCGAACACATGAGCATGGGAACTTACAAGGCGGCCAAGTGTCCGGCCGGTTGTAAGGAAGATTAGAACAAGCAGGAATAATGTACAATCAGTCAACAATTAAATTGTGCATGAAAGATAGTATTTATAACTTTTGGCGCTTCAGCCTTTTCAAAACCATTCCTTACCGTCTAGACACGACTATACTGCCGAACCTGTCGACAAAACAACTAGAATCTGCGAACGCGACACGTATACACACTGAATCCACAATGCTCGAGAAATTAAACACGAAATACACCTCTTAGTACCATACACACATTTGTCAAACCCGCATATGGTGTTGCTAAAAGAAAGATGGCATTCGGTCAATGCTTCTAAAGCACCACTCTATATTCCAGGGTACGCCTTTGGACGTAATGGATGTGTAGTGATTGTACATTGCCGTACTTCCAATGGTACCTTAATATTCCAGGTTCCATTTTTTATTGTACAGCTTTGTTTTAACTGACCAAACACTGATAAAACACCTTTCAGGTTTCCGTTAGCCTTCTGGTTTCGGCTACGCTTGTTTTGCAGCTGATCCTTAGTCCGCTTGCCCCGTTCATGGGTCATCGGATGAACCGCGTCAAATTTTTAAAAGACCTAAAGTTTCGTATTCCGAAACGGATGGTGTGAATAATTGACGGCCTTACGAAGTATAGTCACACCATCTTGCACAATAGACTGGAGAGTACTTTTACTTAGGTGAGCCCCTTTACTTTGGTATTGCCATTACATATTCAGAGTACTGGTGTTTCCTTTTAAAAAGCGCAGGAATCGCTTTTTGTGCTTTTGCTAATTCAGACCAATTTACCCGCAATGGCGTTTCAGCAAATTTTGTTGGTATCTCCTTTCCTAACTTCGGTACATCTCATCCCCAAGTGTGGTTTTGCCATTAGAAACCCTATTCTCCTCTGTCGCATTTTTGCAGTCAATCATGTTCGCACATGTCACTACCCAGCTTCCTTCCCACATTGCAACTAACGTTATGGATTTGCTCCATTCGATTCGGGCCAATGCGACATACGATAAGTTAATAGCTGGCGTTTTAAAGCAAAAAAAGACTTCCGACGAAGCCAGAATGCGATAGCTACCCACCAATGTTAAGCTAGGCAAACGTAAGCCGTCAAAAGTTCTTATGAACAAACGTAATTTGGTATACTGATAAGTGTAAATAATAAGGAATAAAAGTAGATTAGGAATAAGCTTAGGAATATGATTAAGGAGTAACTAAGAAGATTAGCAAAAACGTAAGATAATAGTAAGGTTAAAATCCAATGTCGTTGGAATAAAAGTGCATTGGTCTGATCCGAAATTGTTGATGGTTTAAAGCGGCATGTTCCTCAAAGTGCGCAAGAATATAAGCGGAACACCGTTTTTAGCACATATGTCTGGGTGCTTGTGGCGGACTGCAAGTACCTTAGCTGCCGCTCGTAAGCTATGTAGTAACGTTCGTGTAAGAGGTCTATTTACAAGGTAAATTGATTGGAGAGGTTGGTAATTGTCGCTTTGGTGACCTGCCTGGCCTGCTTGCTACTTCCATCGATCAACCGATCTACTGCTTCGAATTAGCATACCGAATAAAGTTTCACTTCCGTACCCGGTTGTGCGATTGAGTGATGACCAACCAAGGATCGTGCTTTACTGAAGGTCAGGAATAACATTCTTACGTTATAAACAAGGAAGTAATTTAGTTAATTGCGCTAACTTTGTTTGTTTTGTTCACTACAGGCATGCAAGTCAGTGTGGTGCTGGATGTCTCGCATAGGTCCAGTGTGAGTTTCATGCAGCATATATTCAAAACACATCGCTAGGCAGTACTGAAGATTCAGAGTTGACTCAGGCCGTTTGCAGAAACTTGACCACCTGGTAGGCTGTTTTATAACCCAACGCACTCCTTGTCGCTGGTGTTGACAAAATTGTCAACCTCTTTCAGGATGTCGCATTCTTTCTACACGCTATAAAATTATTGCTAGATATTTCAATATACATTTTGTTTCTTAGCTCAGTCAATCGGCACCACCCTAGTATTGGACCCATGAATACACTATTTGTACTCATTAATGGACTCAGTTGAATGCACCGATTATACAATATAACGCTACCAATTAAAAATTAACGACTTCTGTCATGCACGATCCAGCGTGTTAGGAAACATATAGGGCAGTGACCACATGGTGGTGAAGCTGTCTATTGTGATACCAACATTTCCTTACATTGAAGTTGCAAATATGACGTATTTTGTTCCCTCCTGCGCGCACAATGGAAAATATTTTCCTTCCTTCTCCGAGCATCTTAGTGTAACGCGTACTGCCTTGTCAGCAATATGGATTTGCGATCAACTTGCTACATAACAATTCCAGGAACTAATTATACGTCCATACACCAAACCGGGGAAAATAAGGTGGCCTCCGACTCTTGATTAAGTCCAGCAGGCAAACTGTCTACTATACTAAACAAAAGGTATTCCCGCTAAATCCAGGAGAATGACTTTAATCGGAACATGGGGATGAACAAATTACCAACCGACTGTATGAATTCACAAACATATGTGCGTAAATCAGCTGAGCACACAAAGCCTTTGACTGACATCAAGCCATGTTCTCTTATTCTCAAAACGATACAGCCGGGTGATAGCAAAAGTATACCGATTACTAAATTTGCCTTTCGTGATGAAATGATAGCTACTACTGCGGTTGATCTCTGCGACTTCAATAACACGTACTTCGTATTTCCTTCACCAGCACTGACTTAGCGTTGCCAAATACGATTCCTAATTTCACTGTAGATCAAATGCACATTATTGACTCTGACTTAAGCAATCGCAAACGGTCGCAATGCCCAGGTCCTGAATGTGTCCTTTCTTCCGTATTAATACTAGGAGGACCGGACCATTCGGTCCTCCTCCTCAATGTCTTCACTATTAATATGAGGAGCGTTCACAACACATCCAACTGGAGGCACGCTACCATCGTACCACGACACAAAGGAAGCTGTCGCCAAAATATTGGCATTCATAGACCTATAAGTCACACAATCATTGCATCTCGACTAATGGAAAGAATAATAAATGAAGGGAAGCTTTGACTTCCACTGCAACGCAATCTTATCAATAGGTTCAACGCGGGTTTCTGCAGATAAAAGCCTGTCAAGCCTGCCAGTTTTTTCTTAAACGACTTGAAACACGCCATCGGCATGGGTCAGGTAGTAGTCATTATCGTCCTGCACATAACACTGAATTTGTCCAGGTCCTATTCAGTGGTCTTATGAGCAAACTAGCTGCATTTGGTGTCACCAGCCGCCTACTATTTTGGTTTTTAGCTTACCTTTCTAACTGAACGCATTCAGTGCTACTGAGCGATATCGCATCCAATAAGGCGTTCGTAAAAAGCTCAGTGTTCCAGGTCAGCGCCTAGTGTCCTCTGCTGTTTTCAGGTCCCATCAACGCTGAATTCCAGATCTTCCAACATGGCATCCATACCTTCATGCAATCGACATAAAGGTTGTAATAATATTTGGCTACGCGAAAGCCATCTTATCATTCAAAGCAGTATCCGCGCTCTTGAACTTTGGGTGTACTTTGAAAACCAGGGTTTTCACCAACTTAATGTTACCTCCTTTCTAACAATTTTTTATGCACCTGACATATTAACTTAAGGTTGCACCATTAGATAGTAACATTACCGTGCGCAACCCTGGTCTACACTCGGTGTACACCATTTTATGAAAAAAGTAAGCTATGGCTATGCCAAGGCCGGGTCCATCATTGGATGCAAATGGAAGTCAGTGAGCTTGTTAGAGTATTGATTCATATGGTAGAACTGTTGTGCCCGAACTACAGTAAGGTATTGCTCAGTAGTTGTTATTAACTTACACCAAAGTGAAGGAATTGACTTTGAGAAATTTTAGGGTTCCTTTACTGTGCGTATTCTAGGATCATGGGCGCACAGCTTACAAGGCCTAAACTAGCTGCTTGGTATGAAACCGCTTTGTATGCAAAAACGAAACAAACATCCTTACCCTAAATAAACTAACCATAACGTAGGAATCAAACATTGAAAGCTTTCTCAACTGCCTGTCGATACAAGTTATCTCCACCGCAAAAACGCACACCCATTCCCGCCACCCGAAACAGGTTGTTCCATAAGTTCTAACTACTACCCCTGTAGATATGCGCGTGTGAAAATAAGCCACCAGAAGCCGTCAGCGCATCTAAACGTATCAAGTACTGAAATATTTTCATCTGACAAGCCTCCTGCGTTCTGACTGCTTCCGGACTACAGGGACGTAAAAGACCTACGCTCTGCATAACCAGCGCAGTATCTCGCTCACCTGTTGGCCAGCGTATACTTGTCCATTTCTGCTGACATACTGTAGTTGTCCTCCCATATCAACTCTACAAATCATCTGGATAGCCAAGCGCCAAAAATAAGAAATATCTTATTTGCCTGTACAATCCTACACCTGACCCTCCTGTACATTTTATCTTTCGAACGGATACAACGACCAAGGGCGGAACTTGATTAACCAATTTGTTTAGCAAACACAGATTTGCAGCTCATGTGACTGCGAATAGCCAAAAGCAAAATTTTGTTTTTATGATCCGCTATGCAGTACCAATCAAACGGATCGAGGACAGTGTTTCAGAACGTGATAGGCTTTTGCTTGTCAAAAGTCCACACTTAACAACAACAAATGTTCGTTCATCCGTGCTGCAATGCAGCGGACGTTACTCGTCGCTGAATAAATTCACTGCCCACAAACTCAAACTGGCAAGTTGACCAGACCAACGTTTCACATCTTTGTAATATTTTGGATTTTACACCATAAATATTCATACCTGGTTCTGCCTTCCACCACCACTACGCGTCTTACGGTTTACGACATAAGCCTGGATTTTTGCCGCATCATTATATATTCCGTTGCTGAGTAGTGCTTCCGCCATTTTATTATCCTCTCTTTATTGTGCAACCGGCGTTTTTATACAATGCAACGTGTCTGCTTTGCAGCAAACGTTTTCGAATGCGTGATCTGGCCTAGCTTATTTTGTCTCGAAGTATTCGGAAATTATTTATTTACTTATTTAATTTATTTTTGCTTGATCACTATCCTAATTTCTGACCTCCCAAAATACGGTGACGTTACAGGACAAATTTCCGAATACAGCCATATATGTTCCCATTATCAATTAAAATACTGTTTCTTTTCCAACTCATTAGAACTAAAGCTTATCCATTCCTACAATATAATTTCCACATAGTGCTCACCGTTTTCCTTCATTATTCAATTGGACTGTTCTATGACTACGGAGATGCAAACGTTCTGGGCTCTGAAAACACAGCACTGTGTTTCCCTCACTTGGAAAGCCCATAAACTTAAGTAACCATTAATACTTAAGCCTACTCCATCTGTAACCTGATCATTTTTAATGTGCTTCTCTGAATATCTTTCCACCGTAACCGTAGTTCGCAAACAAAATGCCCCGACTAATCCAGTCCCCTCTGCTCATTCTTCTGCTATTCGACTTCCATCAGAATATTGTGAATTCAACGGCAAGTTTTCGGAAGACCAAAGGCTCTAATCCGTTGCTGCTGAGAATATTTTAGGCTATTTCACTCTTAAGCAATAAAGCTTTATTCATTATGACCCCAGCCTTTTCTCAAGAAACTCTCCATTTTCATTCCTGCTTCCATCGGGTTCGCAAAACCCAATATCCCGCTCTGCACTGGTCTCAGTGTACCAGCTGACTTACCACTGAGTGTTTCCAAATCTAAGGCGATGCAAACGGTTTACGATCTGCAAACTGCGCTATCTTATCTTCAAGTAGGGATGGTTTATGAATAGAGCTACTTCCATCTCTAAACTATTCATTTCCGTGGACCCCTTTATTTGTCCCTCCTTAATTTTATGACTTAATCTTAGTAAGCCTAAGCTTGTTTTAAAACTCTTAATTCCCTACAGTAGTTGTATTAAACAAATGACCACAATCATAAATTTGATTGACTTGACTGTACCCTGTAAGGCATTTAAAAGGATCTCCCTGTTATTGTATTGGTACTGAGGATATAACAAAAATTCTAAATTATTTTTGTCTGACACCTCTCCTCAGTGTCGTTATCGATATTGACTTGGCAGCGGCTTCGCTCTTATGCTCAAGGTGATAGCCCCGTTTGTCATTTTAACCTTTCTTGATTTAGTATACTGCTTCCACAGTCTATCATTTCCTGTTATAGTGCTTCATTTTTTATCCCTTTGCTAAGATATTGCTTAATCCCATTGCGACACACAAATTTAGCCTCGTAGTCTGGCGGCTTCCAGACCATTATAGTCTAACATTTGAGTGTCTATTACTTCCATTGCTATGCGCACCATATGCATTTCTATATTCACTTGCTCTTTTCCTCATACCCGCGTATTCCTTACATCGCGGGTGTTACCGTTTAGGTGTAAGTAACCTTACTTGCGCTGACGACCCACATTGCACAGCACAGTATTAGTCACGTTTAGCTCGAATTTGTAGGTTTTCAGACTATAAAATAATGAGCACTTGAGCTCTGTTATCCCATTATAAACTTATAGAGATTTTGTTCGAATGCATCCCTTCTTTGGCAACCATTTGTACTTCCCTTCCTCAATAAATAGTGCTACGAACCAGCTGCCTCTTGCTTTTCGTCTTTGTCTATTTGGTCGCGGATTCATCTAAGCTGCAACTCGCAATCGGATGTCTGTCATCACTAATATTTTATATATATTTTCCTACATTCACCCCACTTTCCGCTCAAACTTGTAAATATGCACTGCCATATCTCTCTTCTGACTTTGCGCTTGCAGAACATTCTTCCTTCTTAGTAGTCGCAGTCTGAGCCGTAGCAAATTTGTAAAGAGCACAGTTGTGATGATCTTAATGCACACATAAATTGGTGCGAACACTGGTCCCTAACGATTAACGGCATCACCATCAAACAGCATGATATGGAAACACATCTGGGCTTGCGCTATTCCATTAGCCGCAACTTAGCAGAGCATGTTCATAAGCAAATGACAAAAGTAAGGGGATTATGGTTCCATACACAACGCCACATAAATCCGCTGAGCCAGAGCAAGAAATTTATAAGTCGCCGGTAGCAGAAATGAAGTTAAACAATGTTTTTTTCTTACTTAAATATGCTCGGGAGGTGTACGAAGGTAAAAGAAGGTTTTATGAAGGTAAACTGATCTTTCGCTTCTCAAAAGCTTAGTGTTTACGGCTGGGTGACAAGCGGCTTACGATGGTCTATATCCACTAATGAGCGGCACAGTTTATGGTGCACATGCGCTGGTGTACGGCGTAGGCCACCAATCAGATGACAGACGGATCGCACTTACGCAGATAAACGTAGGTTTCCCTTAGTAAATACGAAGGGTGGTCTTCGTGTTGACGAAGCATTACTAAGGCTTCTCTTAGTAGATGTTGCAATGGTAAGACTGACCCATGTTTTTCTTCGTTAGCGACGAAGCAAAACAAAGGCTAACCTTCGCAAACGTTTGTCCATTTTGAAGCGAAACGAAGAATAGCCTTCGTTGCGCTTCGCACATGACGAAGCAAAACGAAGTTTTGCTCAGTATGACATAGATTTTTCTTCGTCGCATGCTAACAGTGAAGCAGTCGCATGCTTATTGTGCGTGCCGAAGGTAACGCAAAAGAACAACGACGCTTGGTTAAACGGCCACGCAGCCCTATAACATTAAGTCTAAACTTAAGACAATTGCTTAGGTAATGGTGGTTGGACACAAAGTTCTTGGTGAGAAAAACAACGGACATACTAAAACCGTAAGCAACAAGAGAAATTGGGAGCAATCGAAATACCGCGCAGTCCAGTTTCCGGTACAACTATGTATGCAAACAAACGCGCAGGGTTAACTGTCCTGCCAACCATTGCGTGATATACATTGCTTTCTACTCGATTTAGGCAATTTTACGTAAGGTTTGATTGTGCAACAGGCTACTTCATTTGCACTACTTTTGGATCAATCAGAGATGTACATAGAAAAGCGAAGAACCACCTCCTGCTGTTTCGTAAACTACGAAGCAAAACTAAGTCCAACCTCTGCATTGCTTCCGCAGTTCCAAATCGAAACGAAGACTAACCTTCGCAATGCTTCGTGAGTGACGAAGCGAAACAAAGGTTAACCTTCGTAAAGTTTCCACAAACACAAAGCGAAACAAAGATTAGCCTCCGTTGCGCTTCACCATTGACAAAGTAGAACGAAATTAGTGCTCAATGTGGCTGAGATTGTTCTTCTGCGCGTTCTAGCAGGGGAGCCACGTCCGGTCACATCCGGAATATTGTTATTTTTTATGCAGCAACATTCGGAATTCGGACCGTGTTCTACATGAATAAGCTTAGCGGCGCTTTAGGAGGAGGTTCACTCCATCACATCAAAAGGATGTGGACCACAATCAATTAAGTCACCACCCCTAACACACATTGGCAAGTTGACCGATACCACATTGAAAATTCTGTTCCTATAACTTCTCGCGCATTACCACGACTACCTACTTGCTCAGTTACATGCCACTATTCTTAAATATTTTTGCAGCTTTTTCCTCATGCTTTACTCACCTGACCCGCACTGTGTACACAACATCCTTGGACTAGTTCCTCCTCAACATCCGCCACATTTTTGTTCAGATTATTATCTCTACTCCTCGAATACTATAGACGTGCACTTCGTACAACCTTTGGGCCATAAGAGCCCACACCAATGAATTCATCTGTATTAATACCGCTCATGGTGCTGCTAATCATTCTAGCATGTACCATATTGCAATATGCTAATCACGCCCAAAATGTGTGCCTCGCTATGTCGAGAACAAACTATTTATTTGTTTATTCTTTTGTTTACCGCAATCACAACACCCAGGATGTCTCAGTCGGGTCAGTCGCTCGCATCGTACGGACGCTAACGTTAGAATTCTGAATGCAAGTGGTAGTTGGCCATTACTGATTAGTTCCTGACGGGCATCGACCCTCTCACTGACAGGTTGATCCAAAGGCTGCATGCGCCAATTGGTATCCACAACCACCCGGCTTTGCTTTTTCCATGCTTACTTCGTCAATGCTAAAAAATTTGCACAAACAGTAAAGTTTAGCCTACTGACTAGCACCTTCGCAAACCCGTAGTTATTCCTGATGTGGAATATTGCAGGGCAAAGACGAATCCATTTAAGCAGGTGAACTTCAATCCTTACAACTAAGCTACATCTTAATTCAATGTCTTCAGCTTTACATTTATCCCCTTCTAACGTCTTAGACCAATGGGTCCTTGGAATAATTATTAGGCTTATGACATTCAGCTACGCCTGGTAAAGATATACTAATAGATACAAGGATTGCGTAAGATGTTGAAAGTCATTGTTTCTGCTGGTTGTCTTATGATTAGCGTTAGAATTGTCCAAAACCATCTAAATATCGGCTTTAGATGAAGCTTTATGTGCGTTGATATATGTCGGCTGCTAACTGGCCTTAATTGTATCGTGCAAATTAAGCCTGCGCGCCAGCTATTTTACTCCACCGTTTTCCACTACTATCAGCATATGGACAGCATAATAACATATATAACTTTCATAATGTCAATAAAGAGGACAGTTTTAATGTTTTAGACCAAAGTATCAGACGGTTCGCTCTCCAGTTATTCTCTCTTGGCCCCATCTACGTTGCTATATCTGGTATATATACGCATATCTTTCTTGAGAGCACTAATAGACAGGCATAATGAAAACCAGATCCTCCTCTTTAATTGCTTTTGTTGTAAAACAATCAAATTTCTAGATTCCATTTCATTAGCACGAAAGCCAACCAACCACATAGAAGTCCCTGTCACACTGTATGGCTGAACCACTAGAAGCCTTCGACCACCACTTGTGAATTCTTGGCTACTTGTGCGTAATTTACCTTTTAGCTGGCTCCAAAGTCTGGCATGTGTTATGTGTAATGGTGGTTGAACAACCAGCTCCCACTATTTCTGTTACTATGTTAATTTTGATTTCTCCTATCACCCTTTGCTTAGGGGGCTAAAACAGCTCTTGCCAGGTAAACCACAAATGTAATCTAGTTTATATTGCCACCTGGATGAACAAGGCTGGTACTTGCCTCAAAACTGAAAATTGTAAGGAAATAGCTCGAAATTACTCAGAGCTGCACAATACTGTTCTTCAAAACATAAGGCATATTAACCTTTAGTTTTCCGTCTAGCTCAATCCACAGAAGTAAAGTTGGTAATGCCCCAGCAACGCAGAACCAAATGTAATTCACGCCAAAAACATTTTGCCTAAGTTTTACTAAATTTTTCCGTACTCATTTATTTAATAATACTGACAGGCTCCTCTATCTCACTGGTTTGGGAGACATTGCCACATGAATATAGAAAATCGGCTCTAAGAGATAAAAATTGCGACGTTTGGCTAATAAATATGTGTATTTTCTATGCCAAAACGTGTCGACTGATCCGAATGGTCTCCTGTTACTCAAGTAGACCAGGCACATGCAGCCACATGTAAACACGTAGAGTCATAAAATATATTAAACCTTATAATACCAGTGGTTTGTGTGACTCAGTCTCCACTTAAATCTGTATACTGAGGACTTATGACGGCGGGTTATTTATAGGTTCTGAATTCCCGTGCAAACATAATATTCCTTAATGAATTTCTAGTGTTTTATGCAAAAGTATAGCTTATTGGCCTACGTTTGCTATGTATGCATGCAAAATGTGTTTCTCGGCCACCTACGACGTCACTAAGTGTTGCAGAGTAGTACGGGCTATATAAAGCACATCAAGATAGCTACGCTTATTAGGAATTATACCGCTTTGCCAATTTTTACATTTTCTTTTCCGCTCCCTGCTAGCTGCTTGCAAAGCAGAAAGCCATTTTGAGCGACAAAGAATAATGACGTGTCTCGTAGACCACCATTCGATTGTGAATACCTCCAAAAATACTGCACGCTTGCATATTCTTTACTTCCAACGTAATCATCGATTATACCACGCTCTGATCAGTATCCTTTTGTGCTACTGTAAGCAATCTACTAACCACTGAAAAGATGTTTCTGCTTTCCTTTTAACAGTTCGCTTTCGACACAGCTTGAATACGGCGAATCGGCATCAGCGAACGACTTCATAATAATCTACACATAGCTTGAACGCTACACATGCTGATTCCGAAATCAATTGCTTTCGATCGCAGAGTCCATAATGGTTCTCTACTTGACACCTTAGTTACGTGTTCAAAAAAAACAAAGGTGGCCATTTTTGTTACCTTGGCCAACAAGCAATGTTAATCAACTATTTGATTCGCATTATGGTAATCTATATATTCTTGCTGTCCGAGCGATAATTACTTACTATTTCATTGGTTGACTTGGTAAGATATATACAGCTGTGACTATTGAATCTATCGCTCAGACTGAGTGGGATTTATATTCAGCACTTCATGCCACTTCCACCCTTACTGTACCAGGTAAGCATATGGTTGTTATATGATTTTACCAGAAAAGCTCAAGTAACTGAAACTTACATTCATTGTTTTAGTTATGAACAATGAAAGGGACATATTTATCCTGTTGAAACTCAGTGTACCCCGTGATACACGCAGATAATTACACAACTTAATAAATTAACACTAAACATTTTAACAGCCTATTTGGGGGACAAAATTTTTACTGAGTATATTGTCGGTATCCCGCAATCGACTAAGAAATGACTCTCTTGGCATGTTATGGATATATTTAGTCAGAGGGATCAACTGCACTTACTACCTGCATGAGAAGCCCAATGTGGATGGCTGGAGGCGAAGTCTGCACAACCCGGACAAGTATCCCATTGAAGAAGCATCAAGCCTTTCAGAGTTGAATTTAGCGAACACGCTGTTTGGTTGGGTGGCGACTCGCAATATCGAATGAGACCTCGCTTCACGTTGAGGTAAACCTCGTTCATCTCGATCGCGTGTAAAATATCGGGAATGGAAACATTTGGGGGTTGCCACACCCAAGTCTATGCTACATCGAAATATCACACTCATGTGCACCGTTTACCATCCAACTCTATGGCACTTTACGTTATGGACCATCTTCAAAGAATACTGGCAAAATTTGGCTCAGCCAATTGGTCAGCCAACAGAGAACATTGAGTCATTAAATCATTGGATAATAGAAAGCAGAAAGGAAATCATTTTCAGCTGCGTTACCTACCGGTCGTCGAGGAGACAGGGTCCCACAGATAAACACTGAAGCTGCATTGAAAACAGCTGAATCTTCACAAACTAAAGAGATAATCCAACAAATGACTGAAACGCTCATAGATCTCGGCCTTGACGTGGGCCCCCGGAAAACGGTTCCAGTCATGTATGACGCAAATGGATAAAGCCAAGCTGGATGGTACTTGCCAAATCCTTGGTATGAACACTTTTAATATGTGGCTTCTTATACAGCCCTTTGTGTAAACATACTCAAACTAGTTCTAAGGATACGTCGGGTTGAAGTCAGATCTCCGGAATAGCAAACGGAAAGTTAATGTAACGTGGTTTGTTTGGTTGAGCCGAAGAGAATAGCACAGGTCGAGTAGCTAAGGAATGCATTTTATCCACGCCGTTATATCTCCTTAAGCATATTACTTTCTAATTTTCTACTTGGCTAAACGATAGGTAGCATATAATTTGGATTTGTGAAGTGAACAAGCGTAGAAATGGTCATGGGGTCAGAAGGATATGGTTCTACGTAAACAGGAAACATCTTGTAGACAGCAGGGACCTTTATCGTAGTAACTTGATTGGATTTGATGTCAAGCGAAATCATCAATCTCAGATCCCTAGCCTGAGTGGTGTTACGGAGCAAGGAATCACCAGTATGTTAGCCCAGCTAATAATAGAGACCCGCGAAAGTCACTCTGAGTGTCCACGAGAGTATTGTGGCAGCTATTTGACAGTCCCTGAGAGTTCTTTGACATCCTCTAAGCGTTCACATAAAAGCAGTAAAAGGACCTGTTCTAAACTGTTAGAGGACACTCTTATAAATTTCTGCGCCGGATCGATATACGCAAACCATATTTATCCCGATAACATTCCTTATGAATTCGACATAACCTTGTGCTCTACGCCATACAAGAAGGTAGTAAGGACCACCTTCTTACCATTCTATAATTCCTATTGCTATTCTATTTGCCTTATAGGAGCTACATTTTGGCTTAAAACGTTTTAGCATCAGTAAAAGTATTGGGATTGACGCCGAGTGTGTAACGCATATGAAAATGATAATGTAAATTATGCACATTTAATGGAATCTGAATGACTTTGTTGTGGCCGGCTATCTACGTCCTCCTTATTCATGCTGGCAGCATGCTTTATCAAATGTATAATATTTTGGTCGATAAGTTCTTCCGTAGCTCCTGGGAAGGACCTTCGGGGTATTGCGTCTGCAACTAAATTAGCAAAGCCTGTGTAACCAACTCACCGACAAACGCGGCCAGAAACGTTTTCAGACGTACAGTAGTTAATATGCTTAACGTACCAGTTTTATTTGGCAACGCAAGTTATTGGTAACGGTTGTAGTCATAATGTTACCCCTACCTGACTAAGGGTTGGCCCCAATCTGAGGCAAATATTTTATCTAACAACGTAAAAGTTATAACACGACATATATCATTTTTCAATATTTCACGCCAACGCAGCTGCTTGTTCTGAATACAAGTGATGCGAGGGGAACCATGGAAAATGTAACGGGACAAGCATTATCTGTTTTCCTTTAATTCAATGTGTATCGCAATACGTTTTTGGACAGCCTTACTTCCAACAAACCTTCCCGCAATGGAGATTGCTCTCTAGTATGGCTGCTCACTTCCGCTAGTAGGCAGCGAATAATTACTATGGTTACTCCGACCAGGGAACCTGGCAATCGCGCAAACGTGTGGCATTCAATCCATTACATGCAATGGAATTAATCTAGCAAATACGGACTGCAGATATCAACGTCCTTTTACCCCATAAATTGTTCTCTGTGGGTTAGAACCTCCTGTGAAATAACGCGGTCTCTAATAATGCGCAACACCTCCTTAAAACTAAACTTATGTTATATACCGTCACCGTGGAAGTTTACTCAAAGTATTGGCTAAGGTCAGAGAGTGATAACCATAAATGCTTCACTTACCTCTGTAGGCTTGCAAACCGGACAACATGCGTGAGTAAGGAATTTGTCAATTATGTTTACACAACAACCTACCCAACGTGGAAACACAAATATGGGTTATCATCCCGTCGGTTCTGGATAGCTATTCATGAGGTGATCAGGTTACCCTTTATAACAGGTAGGTTCGTAACCGAAGCAACAGGTGACTACACATTGCATGCACATAGCCTTCAGGGTAAACAAGTCGAACAGTGACATGGAATTGTATGCCGTGCATTCTGTAAGTTATCTCGAAGGAATATTAATTTTAGCCCCCACGACTCACGATAAACAGGGCTTTAATGGAAAAGTTATTTACCATTGCTCTTATTAATTTGCTCCGACTACCACCGATATTTACCTATAACGTTATGTTTCTATGCACAGCTAGCATTAAACGCAGGCGTATAATCCTTCCCCACTTGATGCCGCAAGATTTGCTGGAACCACCTTTGGAATCCGTCACGCATCACAGGGTGAACTTCGTTATCAACGGAAGCTTCATCCTTCTCACAGACAAAGACCGCACAGGTTTATACCGGACGTCGCCGGTGTCCTCCGTCACTATTTCCCACCTAAGAACTACCAGACGTCGCAGTGTCCAGACGTCTAAATTTCAATTGACGTGTTTTAAGATGGAATAACCATCAATTGCAATTGATTGGATCTTTCCGGTTTGCGGAGCCAAGGCTCGCAAGCTTCCCAACCTCTCTGCCGTGGCTCGTGACAATACATCACCGCGTAAGTCAAGTACAGCAATTTATCAGGCATGGAGCCTGTGCTTTGCATAGGTGCTCATCATTAGGCAGCCCACATCTTGCCATTCTATGGCAAGCGCTTCGCATCAAAGGATGGTACAAGTCATCCGCGTCCCGGAGAACAGGTTCACTACAGTGCAGCATAGTGCAATAGGGCGGCACATCACTATTCTCGGACATTACTTCGGGCAGCCTTTACAATTTCTACAAAGCTAAGCAAACGCTAGGCCGTAATCCTGTGTTTTCAGAGCAGTCACTACAGCCTCCGCCTTGCGAAGTTTACTTGCCCGGTCCTACGCGCATATCTCAACACATCGCCCGCATCCACGAATGTAACATCGCTAACACCGGCAGTCCCAAGGGAAAGGCGACAGGCTGAGGGCATAGAGCATTCCTTCTGCAATTGGCTACAATACTAGCCCTCAGCCCTCAATTCCTGGCCCTTACATGACATATATGCGCACGCGGCCTTTTTTATTTTGCATGACATTCGCATTCTTAAACGTTGCAAGCACTTGATACCGAAGCCTCCTTGAAACGTGTACATTCCAACAACCAGCACGTGCCCGCTTCAGGTAATGCTTTTATCCCTGCACTTCTGCAGTGCATTAACAGCTGTTTATGAGCATAAGATAGAAGTCGAGCAAATATCGGTATTGCCAAGGTTAGCTCCACGGGTGGAATATATGGCGATGCACTGTATCTCTCGATCTCCATTTTCCTATATTTCATGCACGAACGGACCCGATCAATAATGCCCGTGAATACAGATCTGAGGGAAGGTTGTTTGTTAACTACCACTTTAGATGTTTATTCTCATTATCTGCCCTGTTTATGGTCGCGACCTAGAAAAAACATAGTGACTGCTGATATTAAGCCTTCAATGAATAAGTTCATGGAAGCCATGTACGTCGCACATACAGGCGCTTTCCTGCGATCGCCCACGAAACGTTGTTGAAAAGCCTATTATCAAGTGTGTATATCGAAAACATCAACCAATGCCGAAGAAGGTTCCGCACCCCTGAGCCTAGACAAACTCTTAGAATCCAAGGGGCAGGCGGTAACTTGTTTATTGCTAAAGTGGATTACACTAGGTGTGTTCGTTCATACTTTGGAGGCGTCCGCTCATCTGCGTGATTTCCATGGAGTGTTCACCAACTGGTGCTTGCCTCTGTGTTCACCCCTCGTGCACATGGAACTGTTATCCTTATGTCATCTTCAACTTTGGGAAGTCGGCAGGGCTCGCTGTTGGTGTGTCAACTTGCACCACACTACATATACCCGGCGAAGTAATATCTACCTTTAATCCACCACAAAGCAAGTTGTGCACACCCTGGGTAAATATCCATCATAAAGTGAAAGCGGCAATTTGAACCCGTCGCGTTGGGAAATGCGGACGTCCGCGCGCCAACCTGCATCATACATTTGTCTATCAAATGCTTTTGCACGAACGCCGTGCTAGGCAACGTGGCCGTCCTAGCTTTTATCACATGTTTGTAGCTCTGCGCCATCTCATTGGGTAACAATGCGTAAAAATGTATTACGCAATTCCCGTAATATATATTAACCTACCGTTCCAAATTGTATGGCCGCCATACTTAAATGGGTGGGTCGCATCCGCCAACAACATTTCATACCAGCGCGTAGCTAACAACTCCATGCATGGCGGCACAAAAACACATATCTAGCCATGCTTCCCTCTCGCGCTACTCGACAGGTGAGTTTCGTCTTCATCAATACCGTAACCTCGCATATCCAACCAGCTTGCCGCTTCCAGGGACGCATTGGCACCGTCTTTAACGTCGTCTGGCGTCAATATTCGCCCACGGTTCCGGTTCAGGTAAATACAAGTCATACGGGTGCAGCTGAACACTGACATAAAGCTCACAATTGCTCCGCCGCATCAGTTACTTGCCGATTCCATAAAAATATCCATGGGTACCGAATT